>JALMQS010000113.1:48461-428756 GCA_024734495.1 Forficula auricularia | reverse complement strand
TTAAAAAAGTAATTTCATGTTAATATTTCGTAGTTTAGTTGTAACTAAATAAGATAATAATTATTTTATACCTTTTAGTGTATTTTTAACCGACTTCAAAAAAGGAGGAGGTTCTCTATTCGACTGAATTTTTTTTTGTGCCTATGCTACCTCATATCTCCGCCAATTGTCAACCGATTTTGAAAAAAAATTTTGCATTGGGTCCAGTCTAGCTTCCGATTGGTCCCATTTTTTTCGTTTTTTTCATAGGTATTAGACCTTTTTTATTAGGTTTGTTTAGACCTAACCTCTTTGTTTATGAACCGATTTCGATGGTTCTTTTTTTATCCGAAAGGGGGTGTCTTAGGGATGGTGTCATATTAATTTGGTCAAGTTCTGATGATATCATCACTATTAATAACATCACTAAAAAGAGAAAAATAAAAATAATTTTTAAGAAAAAATAAAAACCGACTTCAAAAAAATTAAATGCAACAAATAAAATACACTAAAAGGTATAAAATAATTATTATCTTATTTAGTTACAACTAAACGACGAAATATTAACATGAAATTACTTTTTGAAGTTGGTGCCAAACATATACCTTTTATGAATCGCACTCGACGGATCTTACTTAGTACGTTTGGCAGGTACGCTCGCTTATAGGTATAGTTTGTTTGAGTACCGACTTCAAAAAGTAATTTCATGTTAATATTTCGTCGTTTAGTTGTAACTAAATAAGATAATAATTATTTTATACCTTTTAGTGTATTTTATTTGTTGTATTTAATTTTTTGAAGTCGGTTTTTTATTTTTTCTTAAAAAATTATATTATTTAATTTTTTTGAAGTCGGTTTTATTTTTTTCTTAAAAATTATTTTTATTTTTCTCTTTTTAGTGATGTTATTAATAGTGATCCTATCATCAGAACTTGACCAAATTAATATTGCACCATCCCTAAGATACCCCCTTTCCAATAAAAAGAATCATCGAAATCGGTTCATAAACAAAAGTTAGTCCTGAACAAACCTAACAAAGATGGTTCTACCTATGAAAAAAATGGAACCAATCGGAAGGTAGACTGGACCCAATGCAAAAAAAAATTTCAAAATCGGTTCAGAATTGGCGGAGATATGAGGTAACATAGGCACAAAAAAAAAAAAAAAAAAAAAAAAAAATTCAGTCGAATAGAGAACCTCCTCCTTTTTTGAAGTCGGTTAAAAATTGTTTCAGTCGTTTTTGAGATATTTTGAAAAAAAGAAGCAGAAAATGTACGATTACAATACTTGACCATATCCTGTATGGTAAAATAAAAAATATAAAAATGTTTTTTCTTTTTTATTTTTAATCAAAATTAGAAATCAGAAACAGTTTCGAGTTGAACTAGCCGAAAATATTTCTGATTTATAACTTTGAAATAAAAAAGAAAAAACATTATTATATAGTATATTATATTTTTTAATTTTTGAGGAACTCCAGCACCTCGTGGGTTCAATAAACCTCACGAATTTCCCAAGGAAATTTCTATACATGTAATAAGCCATTAAAGTCCATCTACATATTATTTTTTGGATTGAAAATTATAACAGATTTTCTGTATCCTAATTAATGGTACTGAATCCCGAGAATCTTAGCACCTTCTGGGGTTCCTCAGGGTAGTCATATAGGTACTTTGCTGTTTCTTTTATTTATCAATGACTTGGCTCATGTAAAACAACACATCAATATACATACTTATTTTCCTAACGATTCCGTTCTTTGAAACCAGTGATGTTCAAGATATCAATGTAGGTACTACAAAGTGACTTGATTAAATACCTGGTGTAAGAGGAAAACTTAAACTATTTTCTTTATTTTGTTGTTTTCTCTGTTTGAGAAAAAATAATTTATTGTGATAAAGCGAAAAAAACGAATCCGTTAGTCGTTTCCTCTGTCTTTGTCTTTGATTGGGAAGATTTCCCTCCGAAGACCTCCTCCAGAGAGAAGGCATCTTGTTCGGAGGCCGGATTCAATTGGCCAGCGCCATCAAGAGGTCAATTAGCCGGCCCGGCTGGCATTTGGAAAAGCCTGCGGCAAACCGGGACCCGAACGATAATTATCAACCGATGATTGCCGGGAATCATTGATTTAAAAGCATACGATTTAATTATATTGGGTAGCTTTAAGTGAAAGATTATTCATCGACCAAAAAGATGATATTTTTTATAAGGAGGGGCTTGTTAAAACAATTTTCTTCGACAATTCACTTAATCTTGATTATTAGAAATAAAAATTATTCTATGCTATTTACATGACTAAAAATATACCTAATCGAAAACTTTCTCTTCCTATTATTAGATATCTATATTTGATTTATTGTATTAGATATGTAATCGTGTCATTTGCTTATTATTTTTACTTTCACTTATCTATAAGAATTAAGTAAAGATATTACCAAGAATTTCCTTTTTAAGATCTTTTAATTCCTTCTTCTTCTTCTTATTTTTAAACCTATAGGTTTGTTTCTTCCAGAACGTCATACATCATCTCTTCTTGGGACGACCTCTACTTCTTATCCCGACCGGCTTGTTTGTCATCACTTTCTTTACCAGTCGGTCTTCTGGCATTCTTCTACCATCCCGCTCTTCTTCTCTTAACCCATTCGCCCACCTTTTGTATTCCACATTTTTCTCTAATATCTTCACTCTTCATTCTATCGAGCCTGGTCACGTTCATTATCCTTCGTAATGTCTTCATTTCAGTTGTTTCCAATAATTGAGAAGTTTTTGCAGTATCGGGTCTTGTCTCTGCTGCATAAGTTAATATTGGACTTACTACGGTTTTGTAGACTCGTACCTTGGCCTCCGTTCTTAAATATTGATTTGGCCAGATTACATTGTTAAGGCAACCCGATATTTTTGAGGCCCTTTATTGGCAGATGTTTTACCTCTGTTTCTAGGTCTTGATGAGAGGTCATTTGGATGCCAAGTACGTGAAGGACATTACCTGTTCGACAATTGTATATATAGTATAGTTGTAGTTTACATCGGAGTGGTGATTTAGAGATTGTGAGTGTTTTGGTCTTCTTAGTTGACAGGGTGAGACCGAATTTATGTGCAACACAATTAAATTGATATCTTTTAATTCCAATAAAATCAATTTGAATTTAGATCTTTTTTAAATTTTTGAAATGTAACTTTTCAAAATTATTTTAATTATGGTTGTTATAATTTTAATAGTTATTTTGAATTTAATCTCCAAAAAGCTTTCATTCATTTGGAAATCGAACCCAATGTCAAATCAAACTCCTGGCTATGGATTACTCTTTGATACGACATATAAAATGCTATTTTTTAAGTTTTAATTTTACTTTTTGAAAGTTCTGCTCATAATTATAACTCATATAAAGAGAAACAAAGAGGTTGTCCTCTGCTTGATGCAAATAAACATATACACATATATATCAAATATACCTAATAGGTGCGTGCAAAAGTTCGTGCGGAGTTTCAATAGATGGAGTTATGAGCGTCGTAACGTGTTGTCATTAATGCCTACTCCTACATATTATATATCCTTGGAAAGGTGATGTCTTCAGCTTTCATTAAAAAAAAATCGTTTGTTTTCATATAAACTGCTTCGATAAATATCACTTTAAAAATGAATATCGATAAAGTGCATTTAGGGCATGTTATGCTTTACGAGTTTCGGAAGGGAATAAACGTTGCCGATGCCGTGAAAAACATTCACGATGTTTATCAGGATCAAGCACCAGCTAAACGAACTGTGAAAACATGGTTTGCTAAATTTCGGCTCGGAGAATTTAACCTTGAAGACGATGAAGGTGATGCTCTCAGTTTGGTGGGATTGCAAGGGCATAATCTATTTTTGAGCTTCTCCTGCTGGCGAAACGATTGATTCGGACAAGTACTGTCGCCAATTAACCAACTTGAATCGAGAAATCAAAGAGAAACGTCCGATTTTGTCAAATCGCAAGGGAGTCATCTTTCATCAGGACAACGCCAGACCACACGTTTCGAAAAAGACGCTGTGCAAGCTGAAGAGCCTGAAATGGGATGTCCTAACGCATCCACCGTATTCTCCTGATATCGCACCATCTGACTATCACTTGTTCCGGTCATTGCAAAATTATTTAAATGGAAAAAACTTTGACTCTTTGGAGGCCTTAAAAAACGGCGTGTCTTCGTTCTTCGAATCTAAACCGCGCAGTTTTTATGATCGAAGCATCGGTCTGCTGCCAGAACGTTGGAAAAAGATTATAGAAATCAATGGAGAATATATCATTGATTGAATAAAGATTTTTGTTTGCCTAATCGCTGTGTGACTTTTACTCACAAACTCCGCACGAACTTTCGCACTCACCCAATATAAGAAAAGAATATTTATTGATTGAATTTAAATAATAAAAAAAATTCCAAATCTTTTATAAAACAATCTTGATATAATATATATAATAGTTCAAAAATAAACGTTTCCAAGATAGTTTTCTAAAAGATTTGTATTTTTTTATTATATATGTATATATTTTATTTATTTATTTGAGACTATAGCTTTCGAAGGCTTGGCCTGATTATCAGTCTTTTTTAATTAGAAATATTATTTTTCATGGGGTAAGGGTGTTTACTGGCTTGTCGGCTGAGTAACAACAAAAACATTCTATATCCACGCGATACTGACCCCATAAAAAATAATATTTATAATTTAAAAAGACTGATGATGAAGGGCAAGCCTTCGAAACTAAAGTCTCAAACAAATAAATAATTAAGATTGGAGTAATTTTTGGAGACGGACTGATAAGTGAATTAAGTGGATATTGATGAGGCAGTCCAAAAAGAAGAAGATAATTTACCATATCTTTTTATTCATAAAACCGACGTTTCGGAGGCTATTTCCTTCTTCAGGGTTCTGAAAAGTCAATGAAGGAAATCCAATGCGGCATTCTCTGTCTCCTCTTTCAGTGGCAGTAACAATAATATCTTGTATTTCATTCTCAGCAGAATTATAATGTAATATATTCATTACATAATTCTGCTGAGTAATGATAATTTGATTATTATTACATTATAATTCTGCTGAGAATGAAATACAAGATATTATTGTTACTGCCACTGAAAGAGGAGACAGAGGGAATGCCGCATTGGATTTCCTTCACTGACTTTTCAAAACCCTGAAGAAGGAGGGAATAGCCTCCGAAACGTCGGTTTTATGAATAAAAGATAGTGTAAATTATCTTCTTCTTTTTTGGACTGCCTCATCAATATCCACTTAAATAAATAATATATATTCATTTATATTATATATATGTGTATATGTTTAATTAGATCAAACAGAGGACAACCTCTTTCACAAAGGGGAAAACAAACAACCTCTTTGTTTCTCTTTGCGATTCATCAATTCTGCTACTCTCGAGAAAATAAAAAACTTTTCAGTTAAGATGTTTGTCTGTACTTCTGTCAGAGCATTCAGCATTATAGCTTATAAATTAAATAAGATACAATCTTGAAATTCACAAGTTATATGTACTCAAAACAATAAATCACGAGAAAGTGTAATTTACTAAATCCGAGTTGGCATGCATAATTTTTATTAGATATCAGAAGGTGTATTCATTGTTTATCTCCTCAGGAATCGAACCCGAGTGCCAAGAAAAGCAATCCAGTCCGATTGGTTGCCCGGACTCGATTCTCAATGAGGGGAATACAACCCTTCTGACATAATTATATTAAAAATTATTCATAGCAACTCGGATATAGTAGACGATACTCTCTCATTTTTTCTTCCAAAACTCAAATTCTACTTCTAAGGGCAATTTAAACTTGTATTTATGAATTCATTTTCCCTGAAATAAAAAAAAATCCCAAAGTGCTTTTTATAAGTGTTTTATTTTTAATATTAAATATTTGTTAAAACGCGATATATAAAAATTTTGTAATGTCATACCAGATTTTTTTTCCATTTGATTACAAATAAAATTTAATTTGGATACAGATTTTGCTTTCAAGACAGTTATTTATTTTGTATGTGAACTTGGAATGGAAGAATTCTAGCCTGAAGACAAATGACTGTTCTCTGAAAGGAAATCCTACGATGAAAACAATCGAAGGGGAGAGCTGTTTGATTATCGGTCTGAAAGGAGCAGAGAAAGGAGCATGAATCTTCCAGATGACAAAAGAAAAATCGTTTCAAAGTTTTATTACATATCACCAAGAAAAAAGACTTTTCGATCAAATCGAAATCTTTTTCAAAATATCTTGATGTTTTTCATTTATACATTCCAATAATGCTCGAAATAAAAATACAAACCAAAATTTATTTAGATTTAGGTTTATTGAAAGAAAAGATTAGGCCGAAAACCTCCTAGATTGCACATTTTTGATGAGAAAATCTGATCTGGAGATCAGGACGTTTCTGATATTTATTTCTCGAGTTGTTTTCAGGTGTGTTGCGGAAAGGTCTATTGATAAGCTGGAGATTCTTATGTTTATGATATTTAAGATTTGTGAGTCAGAGTGATGATCTGAATTTTTTATTTTTTTCAATTGCTTTCTGGCCTTGATTGTAGCCACCGTCTGATTATAGAGAAATGAAGTAATCAAAGGTAAAATTAGTAAAGAAATCACGAGCTGTTATGGATAATTTTTTGTATTCAGCCCCTCAAGAATAATTGAACTCAAGTGCAGAAAAAAGGAATCCGGGCTAATGGTTGAATACAAACATTGGAGACATTGGGATGTATGTAAAAATTATACAGTGTATCTCAATTTTAGTAGATAACAAACTCTCATGATTTTTTATAAATTTTTTAATTCTCCAACAATCGTCAAATTGAACTTTATCTGTAAAATTAATAAATTACTTTAAAATTTTCAAACTTCAATACTTTAACTTTTAAAAAAATCCAAAAATGAGAGGTAAGGAGGACCCTTTGTATCATTTCAGTATTTTTGGAAGGGTTCCTAAATTTAAATTTTTAGGAGAGATATAAAAATAAATATTATATTCGAGATCTGTATATAATATACTATTAGAAAAAAATTAAAATTACTTGAAAAGTAAAATTTTATTTTCTTAAAAAAATCTGAAAATAAGAGGTAAGGGGGTGACACTTCACTATTTTTGGAAGGGTTCATAAATTTAAATTTTAGGAGAGAAATAAAAAATAAATATTATATTCGAGCTCTGTACCAATATAGATTGGTAATATCATGTACTATTAGAATAAATTAAAAATTCTTTAAAAGTAAAACTTTATTTTCTTAATAAAATCCGAAATTGAGAGGTAAGGGGGACCCTTTGTATTCACTTCAGGATTTTTGGAGTGGTTCATAAATTTAATTTTTAGGAGAAATATAAAAATAAATATTATAATTCGAGCTCTGTATATAATATACTATTAGAATAAATTAAAATTTACTTATAAGTAAAACTTTATTTTCTTAAAAAAATCCGAAAATGAGAGGTAGGGGGACCTTTTGTATCACTTCACTATTTTGGAAGTGGTTTCATAAATTTAATTTTTAGGAGAGATATAAAAATAAATATTATATTCGAGCTCTCTATATAATATATACTATTAGAATAAATGAAAATTTCTTTAAAAGTAAAACTTTTTTTATTAAGAAGGGGTCTACGCAAACAAAAACATGGCAAGGGTCTACATGAGACAAAATTCCCAATACATTGGAAGTATGTCATTTCTATCATTTATTGATTAATGGCATTTTTTCGCTTGTAGTAAAAATTTATTTCACTTTACAATACGGAGTATGGAATAGTTATCGCGCACATCAAAAATTGTATTTTTGCTTTTAGATAAATTTCCTTCTCAAAAAGTGATCATTTGATTTTAATCAAATAAAAATTCAGTGACAGAGTATTAATGCCTACGAAAAAGCTTTGTATTATAAACTACGTAAAAATAATATTTTAGGAGATATTAATTATTTTTTGAAAATATCTGTTAGCGGGTGAGTTTGTGATCGAAATTCTCTGTTTGCCTCTGTACAATAAAAATTCAAAAGGAAATTTTATTTTTAATTATTAGTATATATTGAGATGTAAAGCCCATACAATTTTGGTAAAAAAATTAATAAAATTGAAGGATTTGTAGTTCTAATTTTGTAACTTTTTCTTTAGGACAATAGTTACGAATAAAATTATTAACCTAAGGGTGGAGAAGTAAAAAATCAATATAACTAAATCTTTAACTGCTTGCTGGTACAATATTTTGCATAATCGGTAGAATCTCGTGGGATATATGAGGCAAAAAGAAGTTACCCGAAATCGGGGAAAGGGAAAAAATAGGACCTTGTTGGATAAATGACGTAAGAATCAGCAAAAGTTTAAATTATGAGTTGAAATAGTACTTTTAAAAAATCACTTTTTTGGAATATAACAAAATTTGACGTGTAACTTTACCATTATAGTAAAATTCCGTGATGTGTTTAAAATCAAGTACAGAGAGAAGAACAGGATAATGGCGGTGGTCGAAAGGTAATCAATTATCTATAGGTAGGTAGGTATTAGTTAAATTAGATCTGAACGAGTGTAAAACCTAGTACAGACCGGGATACAAAATGTTGCCAACAGTTGATGGATGTTGGCAACATATTTGTTGGATACAGATACTTGTATCTGGATACATGTTATCAACAGTGATGCGGGTCTAAATTTTTTTAATAAACTATTAATGTTAAACATATTTATATAAATAATTTTAAAAACTATAGAGACAGTGCGTTAAACATAGAGGCAGCACTGCCGAAGGTGGCGCTCTCTTGTGTTTATTTATTCAAATAATTTGGGAGAATTGGAGCAAATATTGTATTATAGTATATATCATAGGTAAAAGAGTGCAGGAGCCTAGGGGGCCGTGAGCGAGTCTCTTTGGGACGCGGTTGTTTATATATTTTATTTTTACTAAACAAAAAATGTCATATAAATCATCCCAAAAAGCTTACATTTACGTCGCCAGTTGGCGCTAAAGTCGTGACCCACGGCCCCCATATATGCGTTTATTTTTTTTATTTTTTTCTAATGATATTGATGTGAGAAGGAGATACACCAGAAGGTGCATCCCCTAAAGGCCTGTATGGGCTGGCCCCTCCATCGTGAAAAGAACAGAGTAGAAGGAAAAGAAGCCGGGATCACGAGCCAAATCTCAGAAAGTTAGATATAGTCCAATTTACTAAGTTTTTAGGGGCTTCGAGCAGTGGTAAATTCTCCGCGCGATAAATTAGGTTAAATTTATCTCCCACTTAATTTTTATTACCAGACCCTATACTTACAGAAAAAATGTCTGGGTATAGCCGGGAATTGAACCCGAGACCTCCGGGTTGCCAGCCAGTTATTCTGACCATTACACCAGGGAGGAGGACAAAAAATTAAATTTGTGTTATAATCATAGTTTTTAAAAATGATTATTTTTATGTGTATGATAGACAGAAGAAAAGACGTGTTTATTGCTTAGAACGCTTTATTTAACTCACTATAAATAATAATACAAAACATAAACAACACTGGTTGCCTAGATCCACTCGACATCCACATATATTACAATTATATAAATATGTTTCATTTACTTTACAATTTATTAGAAAACATATTATATAAGGGGAGACCGAAGAGAATTTAATTATTTAATAAATTACCAAAATTTCAATATAATTCAAACCGTTGTTTGGATCAGAATATCCGTTAACTAGTATATTGTTTGATTATTGTTTTTAAACATTTTCAACCTTCATATGGAAGCTGATAACTGCCGCTAGGTGTCACTTCGCTTCCGTATAGTTTATTAGTTGGAACTTTTTGGACGGGTATCAGAACAGCAATTGGAACAACAACAGGTGGGTGGGGAGCAGCTGCAGCTGCAACTGCAGTGGCGGATGCCGATGCTTGCAGCCTGGGATGCTGCGGCCGCTGACGCAGCCGCATTTGCAGCTGAGGCAGCCGATGCAGCAGCGGATGCTGCAGCTGATTTGTCATGTTCATTTGAACCTTTATCTCTATTAATAAAATTCGAAATGAGAGGCACAACGCCGCCCAATAAGCCGCCTATCTTGTTGAATTGACCCCTAAAAAATAGAAAGAAAAGAATAAAACATTTTAACAAATATTGGTATGCTTATATTCAGGGAAAAAATATATTATTTTCCAAAAAATTATATTCCGACTTTTTCGATATTTTGTTCCTTGTAATTATGATATTAAAAATGCCCAATATTTTCATGTGCATTAACGGGTTCCAAGTTACCATTTACAATAGTAATAGGTAAATGGTATTTCAACTACCTTTAAATAATCACTGCCATAGTGGTTATTTTAAATAGCTTTTATCTGATAAAAAAATATGGGATATCTAGGGTATGCTGATTTCAGCCATTAAATACTTTCACACTAGTCACCCCAAGTCATTATGAATATAGCTTGAATGTGTTTACGTTGGAGCTCAACAGCTAACCGATAACCGATAAGAGCTTCTCAACAGCATTGTCTTATTAAAATGGGAGAACATTTTATAAAATGAAAGAAAAAAATATATATTATATTGCTAAAATACGCGAATTTTCTGCATATCATATTAAAACATATTTGGAGAGCTTAGGCTAACAAAATTTGTGAAATATATGGGAAAATCACAAGAGGTTGTTTTCTAATAGATCTTAAATGGAATGGGTTATTATGTTTTAATATATTATAATAGATTGGAGTTAGTGGTGTTTCAGAGTGAGGAAAAATAAAATAATTTGAGTTAAATCATGTAATTTTTAAATTCTCAATAAATATATTCGGGTTGTTAGCCCATCATCAGGAGTACATTGATTATTTCACTATAAACGCACACAGCGTTCCCTAAGTCAATGTCCTGATGATGGGCTAACAACCCGAAATATATTGAGAATTTAAAAATTAAATTGTTTAACTCAAATTATTTTATTTTTCTTCACTGTGAAACACCACCAATTCCAACCTATTATAATTATAAAATGTTTCACTATAAACCCACACCGCTTTCTCTAAGTTTTGTTTAAATATATGGTATATGGCAAAAGTGTTGTTTCTAGCCCCTTTTGTTAAACGAAATCTGGTCAATTGGCTATCCAGTGATTGTGAAAATAATTCATTCCATCTCGGATCTAATAGTAGATGAGAACCTCTTGTGATTTCCTCAGCAATTTAAAGTCTATTCCTATGGGCAATTTGAATTCTTAGATAGGAATATATAAAAATGAAAGCATTATCATTCGTCGTCAACTTTCATGATGTTGATATTCAAATCTACTAAATTTTATGAATAATACAAAACATAATAATAATGAAAAAATATTTTTAAGGAATGAATTCACGAAAACATTTACAATAGGTTTAGCTAATACATAAATATGTAATATGCTATATAGCAGTGGTTCTTAAACTTTTATTAGCCGAGGCCCCTTTACTGGTACTCAAGGCAAAAAGAAGAATTTTTACCATTAGCAAGGGTTAGTTTACAAGGAAAATTTCAGCTTTGGAGGCTGAAGACGTAAGGATTTTTGCTCCCTTGAAGTTTAAGGGGCGAGGCCCGAAGGTGATTTACAAGATTACTATTTTAATTTAAATTACTTAAACAAGTTTAATGTTTACTCCACTAAAGAATCGCTGCTATACAGCATACAGTGCATGCAGAACCCCTGCCCTCTACTACCCTACTTTAAATATTTAAAGCCCGGCCGCTCGAATTCACATAAAAAGTTACACATAAAAAAAAATAATAATGGAAAAACCATTGTAACATAATTATGATACGTTTGATGTCTCATAGATATATTTTAATTACTCGTATGTGTTGTTTTCCCGGCAAACCAAATTAAAAATTCAATGTGAAAAGATCAAAAAATTTGATAGTCATGGGAAAAATTTAACTAATCAGAACAAACAAGAAAAGTCATATAACATTTTGTCTCTTGAATTGTATACCGACAAATTGAGAAGGGACTGTGTTTTTCTTTCAAATACTAACTGATTGAATTCACTCGAAATCTATCCATTCTGAATCTAATCGATAAAAGAAGGGAAAAGTAGCATTAGCTTGTATCTTTGCTATGTAAGCTTCGGTTTATTTTATTATTTTAGGAATAAAATTTATTTCTCAAAGATCCAATCACCTCTCAGACCCCACAAAGCTAAAAAATTATATTTTCATCAACACACGCGGGGCAATCACGCTATAGAGACAATTATTTAGAAATTAGAAAATAAAGTAAAATCTTATTTATTTTTTATTTTTCTCTAGTTTTAATTTCATTATGTGTATTGTATTTTATTACACATTGAAAAGAGGAAGAAATGCCTAAGTTAAGGTGTAATATACGTAATTATGGCCCTGCCTATAGGATAGGCAACCCATAGTGAAGTATGAAAGTACGATTCTTCGCAACTCAAGCTGGCTAGAGGCGGGCTCTGAATGGAGAGAATTTTATTTTCAATATACAAATGAATTACATAATTTGATATATACATAATTCGAATATGACCGACATAATATTTTAATTGGTGTATAAGTATAGTCCAACTTATAATGTATCAAAAACGGATGTTTGGAATAGAAGGTTGGCCGTCAAATATTTAATCAAATTAAAAATTTTATATCAACTAGAACCGTCAAACTAGTTTAATTTAAATACATTTTTTAGGCCAATGTTACCTTGATATTTGATTTTTTAACGATAGCATTAAATTAATAATAAAGATTAGAGCTAAAAATTGGTTGTTCACAAATATTTCCAAATAGCTATCTTAAAAAGTATTTAAATTCAAACAAATAAGCTTATATTGGATAAATCAGTGAGGTCATTAGTTTAGACGCAACAGCGGTTTGAAGATTTTCCCATTTAAAAATTCTTTTGAGTGAGAATCTCTCGAAAAAGATTTTGAATCGAAAAAGATGAAATTAGTCGTTGACTACGATTTGGGAAAAATTTTACACGTCAGTAAAGGAGCCAACTTATGAATGAAGCCGTAATTAAAATTAAAAAATATTATTTAGTATACCTATAAGGAAAAATTCTTATTCATTGGATTAAAACAGCTTCTATCTTCTAAAATATTGATCATATCAATTTCATTATAAAATACTTTCTTTTAGCATATTTTATTTTAATTATTTCTTCTATATAACATTTTTCGATAAGTTGAATAATTTTGCCAATAGAACCGTTAAAGTGATAAAATTCAAGTAAATTAATGTTAAGAGGTAAAAATTGGTTGTTTATAGATATTTCCAAATAGCTATCTTAAAAAGTATTTAAATTCAAACAAATAAGCTTATAATGGATAAATCCCTGAGATAATTAGTTTAGTCGCTACAGCGGTTTGAAGATTTTCTCATCTAAAAATCCTTTTGAGTAAGAATAAGATTTTGAATCGAAAAAAGATTAAATTAGTCGTTGACTCCGATTTGGCTAAAATTTTGCACGTCAGTAAAGGAACTTATCTTTAAATGAAGCCGTAATTAAAATTAAAAAATATTATTTAGTATTTGAGGAAAAAATTCTTAAAAGTATCGGATTAAAAACAGCTTCTATCTTCTCAAATATTGATCATATCAATTTCATTATAATTTTCTTTCTTTTAGTATATTTTATTCGGATAATAATTATTCCTTCTGTATAAATATTTTTAATTGGTTGAATAATTTTGCCGAAGAAGCATTATACTAGTGATAAAAATCACATAAATTAAGATTTAGAGTTGAAAATTGCTAGTTCTTAAATTTTTCAGAAAAGCGATATTAAAATCAAATCAATTTCAAACAAATAAGCTTATATTGGATAGATCGCTGAGATTATTAGTTTAGTCGATAAAGTGGTTTGAAGATTTTCCCCATCTAAAATAATCCATCAGAAAGAATATCGCGGAAAAAGATTTTGAATCGAAAAAAAGATTAAATTAGTCGATGAAGCCGATTTAGCTAAAAATTTCCACTCCATCAGTAAAGGAAACTATCTTATAAATGATAGAGTAATTAAAATTAAAAAAATATTAGATATTTAATTTTAAGCTAGTTGTTTCACCATATGGGTTTTTCTTAGGATTTTTTGAAATTTAAACAGATTATTATTTAAATACTTCTGCATCGATTGATGGTAAAACGAATTTTATGAACAATATAGTTCCGAAGATATTAAATTCCAAAGATAGATTTTTTCAGACTCTTATACATTGCACTATACGGGATATCGGAAAGTTTACATACATATTTAATTATAGTTAAGAAACTCTTCTTACAATTGTAATAAAAAACTAAACCAACATTAAACAATAACTGATACAATTTTTTAAGAAAATTTTGATTCATAGTTACAACACAGTTTCTGAGATAATAATGAATGAATAATGAAAAATTTATACTAAAAACAAGCTGGCAACAGCGCATATATTTAACCTAAAAAGTGGATTAACTTTAGTACTTTTTTGACGTTTTTTCGCTTCAGCCATTGTCGCAACAGCTTTTAAACGTTTATTAAGAACATTTTGTTTAATAAATCGACCTTTATAATGTATTTTATCTCTCATTTCTATGATACAAAATATTCAAGCTGAGACAATGTTGCCAGATTTGTCAAACGAGCACGGGATTTTCTAGTAGTGGTACATAAACAGCAAAAAGTTTTGGCCTTATGAATTATGAATCCTTATTGTCTGTTCTACGATATATACTCTAGCATTAACTTTTTGCGCGAAATAACTACCTTAAGGAAAACATTTCTAAAAATCGGATTAAAATTTGCTTTTATCTTCTAAAATATGTTTTTTTTCAAATATTGCTGTTTCGTATCTTTGTCAAAGTCAACTAAAAAATTGGTCAAAGTGGCCTTTTTCGGCGTTTTAACCAAAAACATCTTACAACTCTGAACTGTAAAAGATCAGAAAAATACATGAGAATTAGCTCAAAAAACTCTACTAGGTTCAATTTTTAACTTTTCCGATTTAAATTTGTGTTTAACTTTTGTCGAACAATGTTGTTAATAAACCGAAAAGCAATTTATATAATATATAGTTTAATAGGCGCCATGCATACATGCATTTGTATATAAATAAAAGTTATATTCACCTTTAAAAAGAAGGCCGGCCATAAGTAATTTAAAAAATTTGATTACCCAAGCACATCTGAGGTGAAATGTTGTGGTTGTTCATGGACCACAATGACTCTATCCTTGTGTAACTTTTTGCCAACAAGGAGTCCTCCGCCAAAGCCGACCACTCCACCCAAAAGGGCTGCTTTCTTTAAGAAAATCGGAGATCGTTTATGACGTTGAACTACATAAGGGAGATTCTCTAAAACAAAATAAAAAATAAATAAATAAGAGACGTATTTCTTCATTCTCATGGTCAAAGTGGACATTATTTATTAGATTAAGGTGCTACTAAGCAGGTCACGAAAATTACTTAGAATCAATCATATCTAATGGGTTAAATCATGATTCTTGAAGTGTCAATCATAATGTTAATTTTTAATTTAAAATAATATAAAATTATATTTCTAAACATAATATTCGAATAAAAATAAAAGTTTAAATTGACTATAGCAGCAAAGTTAAGATATAAAGAAAATCACATGAGCATGTTTGTCTATTGAATCCATTTGTATTTTCAAATATTAAACATGTATTATATATTTATTCAAATGAGTATTTTCAAAAATTAAATTTCGTTAAAATATCTTGAAAAAATCTTTTTTTACACTATAAAAATTTATTTTTGTTAAGGGAGAACCGAGGGGTGAACCGCGACCTAATATCATGTACACCTACTTCCACTTTCCAAGTAGAAGATAATAGATGAAGGGACATTATCTAATAAATACCAAAATAATTCCACATAATTCCAAAGACGTGTACAACTAATTCCAATCGCCCTTCGGGGAGAACGGTGTAAGTTCTTGGTGAAACATTTTAAATAAAGTAAAGAAAATTTTTGAAAATTTTTTTAGAAACTTTTGAAAATTTAAAATATAAAATACTAGGTAGGTTTCACATAAATAAAAGATCAGATGCTATATATCTCCCCCTTCCCTTATTGTTAAAATTAAGAAATTAACTCCCAAAACATTTTTGTATTCAGGGTCCTTTGTGAACTACTGAAGATGGGCTTATACCCCGAAACATATATAGAGCCGTGCTAAACAAGCATCTGATCTTTATATATCTGAAACCTACCTAGTATTTTATATTTTAAATTTTAAAAAGTTTCTAAAAATATTTTCTTTACTTTATTATATAAATTTATGTTAAATCGATGATCGGATAACGAACAATTCGGTTAAAGAACATTTTCTTCGAACGGATTACGCGATTACGCACTTCTGGGCCCTTATTTACACCTCTAGGCGAGAGGGGAAATAGGTGTACACGTCTTTGGAATTATTTTTGAATTCATTAGATAATGGCCCATTATCTATTGTCTTCTAATTGGAAATGAAAGTGGAAGTAGGTGTACACGATATTAGGTCGCGGTTCGCCCCTCGCCACTAGCTATGGGTTTAAGACATGGGAGAAATCACCATAAACAATCCGTTTTTAATTAATTTTAGTATGAAAAAATTATGTGAGTTATGTTGAAAAGCCCTAAATGTATTTACAGCTTAAATACGAATAAGTCTTAATATTAATATGTGACAGTAAAATCACCTTGTTTGAGACCCTCCGCAACAACGAGGACACAAATCAAACAGACGACGTACACCTGTTTCCACATGGTTCAAGATTGACTGAATTTTAACAAATATTTTTACTTTTATAGACACCTTTATTTTTGTTTTGTATAAGAACACAATATCCCTAAAATATCCCTATCTCCTTCCCTCTTCTATAAAAGATATACACTTGCTTAAATGCCGGAGGGTGAATTTCAAAAAAACAAGTTTCAAAATTAAATTCCTTTACAGATTTCGCTAAGAATATTTTGCAAATGAATAAAAACAACTTTTCGAAAATAAAATTTGTCATTAATTTTTATTTATAACTCAGATATTCAAACGCGGCCTTGATTTATAAAAACATTACTCATAACCAGTGTTGTTAAGTAACTAAATGCAAGTATCTAGATATATTTTAGTGTATCTAGTTGCATAACTAAATATCAGGAAAAATTTGTATTTATTTTTATCTTTATCTTGGTACGATTTTCAGGGGTATCTATTTAAAATCAAAGAGTCAGGACCCCGGCAGGCGATCGCTAATACTTCCACATTATATTCTATAGAATATAAATGTGAAAGTAATATTTAATGTGGCCATCTCATGACTTTATTATACACCCTCTTCTTTTTGCGTTGATAGTTCCTCAAGTCTTAAATGCTAACTGTACAAAATTACGTCCAAATCGGACAAAGGTTTCGTAATCACCCTCCCCAAATTTTTGGCCAGATTTCAACCAAAATCTAATCTTAGATATGGTATATCTAAATATAAAATTTCCTTATGATTCTTTTATTGGTTTTTGGGCTATAGAGTACACAAAATTTGATAGACACATTTTGACAAAATAATTAATATCTCTTAAAAAAAAATCCAACAGTAGGTTATAATGAAAGACAGTCCATAAATTATTTAAATTTTATTCAAATTCCGACGTTTCGGAGTCTTTTTCTCTCCTTCTTCAGGGTTATACTCACCCATCAATAACTATTCAATACCCTGAAGTAGAGAAAAAGTCTCCGAAACGTCGGAATTTGAATAAAATTTAAATAATTTATGGACTGCCTTTCATTATAACCTACTTATTTCGCTTACCAGTCCGTCTTTCTAAGAAAATTAATAAAACTATATACATGCAACGTTGTATTATAGCTCAATTTTTTTTTTTATCAAAATAATGATAATTTTAGCCGTTTTTGAGATATTACAAAAATGCGATTCCGACTTGTGTTAGGCGGACTTATTTGCTTGACGTGTTTTTTTGCTTCAAATTTTTTTTTCAATTTAAAAGCTATATTTATAATTTTAATATTTACAGAAGATACAACATTGTAAATCAATACATTACAAGTACAACAGATATCCATGATTATATGAAATTTACAAATGTTTTTAATTGTTCCTTATAAATAGTTTCCTGCCCTATGAGCTTACACTACTAATATATTTTAATTTTTTATTTAAGATTCTAGACAAATAAAAACTTAGCCTCGGCTAACCAGACACGCTTAACGTGTTTAGAAATAGCTGAAACGTGGTGAAAACCTTTTTTCAAATATGATTTTGCTACTAACTTGTCTACTCTCAGGGCCAGTATTGAATTTATGGAGAGACGTATCATATATGCGAGTCGGACTCACACTTGGCCGGCTTATTTTTAGTGTATGTGTGCTCAAAGACAATTTTTTCCTTCACCTGTGACCTAGGGAAGCCAAAAAATTGGACATTCCTGGTCTAGATGAATTCTTTTTGACAAAACAATGCGATAAAGCAGTATTTTTTTTAATTTTTATCAAAAAGTTTAAATAGCTTGGATACGCTTTTTGGAATTAAGTCTTCTCTGACTCCTGAGAATTTTTTATTACTATTTTTGAATAATAGTTTTTAGGAACTAAACGCCTATTATTAATTAGCCAATTTTTTGGAAAAATATAGATTTTATTTATAACTGAGCAAACACACGACCAATTTCCCCATAATGATTCATAACATGCCCTTGAAAATATATTGTCTGTGATACCAAAGTTAAGGGATTTCCTAGGATGGGTGTGTTCTACTTGCCACACAATAAAATATGCCATAAATGAAAATTTCTCGATAGAGAGAAGAGTGGGAATGTGTGAAACATTTAAGAGAGGAAATCCCGTGGAGTCAGCAGAGGTCAAGGCGAGAGACCAGTCGCATATCAGAGATTCACACATTTTAATTATTATTATTCAAACAGATTTAAAATGCCTGTCTGGAAAAATAAAAATCATTACAAATTTATTGAGGAGAAAATGTTTGAAGAATTAATAATCCTAACAGTTATCGAATTTCAGCTCATTACATAAAACCGTTCGATTCAATTTATTTTTCTACATTTTTTTCTTTTTTGTAGCTAAAAAAAACTGTTGTTCGTTTTGGATATACCATAGAAACATTTTAGCCCCAGAACAAAATTTCTAAGACTTGTAGAATTTTAAGATTCCGTTCAAACGTACAAACACACTTTCCATATGACTTATATTTTTATTTCTTATTTTTTGCATAATTTAATCAGCTCTTTGTTTAGAAAATATTAATATTTTAGCAGCAAAAAGAATAAGGCCCGTGGAGAGCGGCCCCGAGAGACGAACCGCGACCTAAAATCGTGTACACCTACTTCCACTTCCACTTTGATTTCCAAGTAGAAGACAATAGAATACAATAGATTATCTAACGAATTCCAAAATAATTCCAAAGACGGTGTACACTTATTCCAATCGCGGTTCACGCCTCGAGCGGCCACTTATAAGCCCAGTAAATAGGAAGGTTTTAGCTTACATTAATTGCGGGAAAATATTTTTTATAGGATCGTTTCGTATGGTGTGGGTATGCCAAATCTAAGTTTGCGACCTCGAAAGTGTGGGGGACAAGTTTTGGTGGCCGAAAAAACTCGAAATTGTCCGGACTTTTTTCAGTTTTTCGCTTATAACTCAAAAACGGTCCATATTTTGTAAATAACCGACCTAGAGTAAATCAAAGAGGACAAAATTTCGCGTCGATTAAAAAAATAGAAAATTGGACCAGTAGTTAGATTTTTAATGGGGATCCAAAAAAAGCCCCGGGATCACTTTTGAATATCCCAAAAATACGTACTTTTTTCGATTTTTCCTGTTTTGACCATGAAGGAGCACGTTTTCTACAAAGACTACTCTATATATTTTTAAACTAGATTAAATTTGATACAATTTAAACAAAGTTGGATAATGGGAATCCGTGCCGCAATTAGGTTGAAGTTTTGAAAAAATCGCAGTTTTATTTTATATATAACGACAGACTCTTTTATTGTCTCCTTCAATTTATAAAAATTCTGCTACTCTCAACAAAAAACTTTCAATTTAATAAAATAAATTGTTCATTTATGCCTATATTATATATACATCGCCTTAAAATCTCAATAAAAGCATTCAAAAAATGATGTTTTCTGCATTTTTGAACCAGATAAAGATAGAAAGCCCAAAATCTGACGAGTTCTCCGTATTGAAAATACACAAATTTTAGCCATTTAGCTTTTTGTCATGAGTGTATCTGAATACAAAAACACAGATAGAAAGAAATCATAGTTGAAAATAATTTTTCTCCACGTTCCAGGCATTTTTCAACTCAATGAGAAAAATAAAATCAAATACTAGGTTCGCCCGGCAGACAGGCTGCCTATCAGAAGTACCGAGTAATAAGAAAGTGAATTTATACTCTTGTGCGTATCTTTATAAGCATGTAGTATTAATCGTCAGGAAGAGTTTATATTTTTTTATTTATTTATTAACTCTATGACATTGGTTGATTTATATAATAGAATTTTTACCTACTACTAATAAGACTAAGAGAGAATATATTAAAAAAAAAGTTGTTTAATTCTGGCGACGATTGCCGTGAATCAGTATGTGGTTGTTTATTGCCGGAGTTAATCATGACAGGATCTAAAAATCACTTTAATATTCATATCATTCTTTTAATTTGAAATACAAAGTCATCTTTTTTTCTATATAAATGAGAGAAGAAAATTTAATCAGATGATTATTTCTGGCAATGAAAATTCACAGTGGTGGATTCAGAGGAATAAACCACACGTCCCCACTAAAGTAAAAATATTGTCGCTCCCTCACAGTGCCATTATAAAGTGAATTAAATTTTTTAAAAATGCAAGAAAAATTAAAACATTTTTTAAATTCGGCACGCTCGCCAATTAGACCCGGCCTAGTATTAAACTTAACAACTTATGGCAAATGCCGGGATGGCTAATGCGTCGCTTGCTCCTGGTATCGGTTTTTTGCGCGGAATTTTTAAATTACTTTTTGTCTTTTGATGGAAATCTATGGTCATGTTATTTGTTAATGAGCATACATTTCAATTTTTTTCTTTTTCTTTTTTTTTACTTGTTTATTATTTGTTAAATTGTTGTAATTAATTTGTATTGATGTTTGTTAATGTATTGTAGCTAGATTGTATTGATGTTTGGAGGACCTAGCCACCGAGGACTTGTGCCTCTAAGCAGGTCGAGGAATAAAGATTTATTTATTTATTTATTTATTTATTTAAATATATCTACTAAATTATCGTATTATAAATTTATTTTCCATTGTAATCATCTTTAAAAAAATTTATATTTTTTCGCATTTTTGAACCGGAAATTCTCAAGCTAGAGAGCCCAAAACTTAATCAGTTCTCCCCATTGCAAATACAAACATTTTTTAATCAGAATGAACTTTCTGACTTTGCCATCTTATCGCAGTGTTTTTCAACCTGTGGGTCACGAGCCCCTGGGAGGTCGCAAAGCCTCAGTAATAAATCAATACTTTTTTTACTGTTTTTATGTGTTTTTTACTATATGATAAAAAAATTAAAAATTGTACACAAAGTCATGAGCCGGGCCTCTCAGGCCGGTGGGCCTGGCACACCCGGCTCGTGACTTTGTGTAGGTTTATTGGTTTATAATACATTTTTCAATAATTATATTTTTTTTTTTATTAATTTATATCAGAATTTATCAAAATAAATAATAAATCAATACTTTTTCACTGTTTTATGTGTTTTTTACTATAAAAAAAAATTAAAAATTGTACACAAAGTCACGAGCCGGGCCTCCCAAACAGAGGGGGTCGCGAAATTTTTTTTCATAGTAAGGAAGTCGCATCATGAAAAAGGTTGAAAAACACTGTCTTCTCGGAATATAAACACACAGATCCACAGATAGACAAACAGACAAGCTTGGAAATGACTTTTTTTCACGTTTCAGATATTTTTAAATACAATGAAAATTTTAAAAGAAGGTTCGAAGAAATTTGAAATAAAAATTAATCAGAATTTAACATTTCGTCCATCTATTTCGACTTTATCAACAATTTAAATTTTAGTCTTAACATTTAAAGCTGATGAAGTCGAAATAGATCGACGAAATGTTCAACTCTGATTCATTTTTTTATTTGAAAAAAATATTTTGTCCACATTTCGACATTTCTAATCATGGACATTCTTCATCTATTATTTTTTTAGAAATAATATATTATTTTTGAATACGTCATACCAACCACAATTCCGTTCAAAAACCACATAATGGAGGAGGGGTCTTTAATTCCAAATACCACTTCCGTCCGCTTTGATTTATTACTACTTTAAACTGAAAAATACACTTAACATCACTATGAGACATGTCTATTCATTTTTTCTATGGTTGTATTCATATTTTATTTTTACTTATTAAGTGACTAATTAAGTAAAGTATTGGAAATTCCATTTCCGCAAATAGACTTTTTGAAGCCGATTAATTTCAAATTTATAAATTCGACTTTGATTTTTTTTTAATTCTAATTGGAAAAAATACAATACCTTTTATCGTTAGAGCATAAGTTTTCAAAATAAATTGGGCGTTTTTTAGACGCTAGAGCTCAAAAACTAACCCAAATAATTTTAAGAAAAAAATAAAACCGACTTCAAAAATTAAATGCAACAAATAAAATACACTAAAAGGTATAAAATAATTATTATCTTATTTAGTTACAAGCTAAACGACGAAATATTAACATGAAATTACTTTTTGAAGTCGGTGTCAAATATATACCTTTTATGAATCGCACTCGACGGACCTTACTTAGTACGTACGGATACGC
This sequence comes from Forficula auricularia, assembly GCA_024734495.1. NCBI lineage: Eukaryota > Metazoa > Arthropoda > Insecta > Dermaptera > Forficulidae > Forficula > Forficula auricularia. The sequence goes on along the minus strand of JALMQS010000113.1, from coordinate 405,969 downwards.
TCGCTTATAGGTATAGTTTGTTTGACACCGACTTCAAAAAGTAATTTCATGTTAATATTCCGTCGTTTAGTTGTAACTAAATAAGATAATAATTATTTTATACCTTTTAGTGTATTTTATTTGTTGCATTTAATTTTTTTGAAGTCGGTTTTATTTTTTTCTTAAAAATTATTTTATATTTTTCTCTTTTTAGTGATGTTATTAATAGTGATCATATCATCAGAACTTGACCAAATTAATATGGCACTATCCCTAAGATAACCCCTTTCCAATAAAAAAAGAATCATCGCAATCGGTTCATAAACAAAGAAGTTAGGTCTGAACAAACCTAACAAAAAAGGTCTAATACCAATGAAAAAAATGGGACCAATCGGAAGCTAGACTGAACCCAATGCAAAAAATTTTTTCAAAATCTGTTCACAATTGGCGGAGATATGAGGTGTCATAGACACACAAAAAAAAAAAAAAAAAAAATTCAGTCGAATAGAGAACCTTCTCCTTTTTTGAAGTCGGTTAAAAAGTCATTGTCTTATCAGTAAACATGATAATTTAAAAATGGTTCAGAGATGAGAAATTTAAAATTTATGGAAGTTATCGCCTCGTCATCATATGTTTTTTTAAGTTTTTGTAATTTTCTCAAAAACGGCTCTAAATAAAAAGTCATTATTTATCAAGAACCAGATGTTCTTTGGTGATATTTGTAAAGTATGGGTGGTCCTTAACAAGGGACAAATTTCCATTACAGATTGTATTTCGTTAATAATTGAAATTTGAAAGTTTATAAAAGGAAAATAAGGACAAGTTTTTATGTGTGACTTTTTTATTTATCAGCAGACGTTTTGTCGACTTTACCGACTTCTTCAGGGCTTCTACAATTATAAGAACATTATTAATATCAAGTTGCAAGAGTAGCTGCATTATAATTTCAGACCAAACATGTATCAATATTATACCCACCAAATAGTCACGCCAAACATTCGTCTAAATTTTATTTTTATCTTCCTTACCATTAAAGACCATGACTATTTGTTGGGCAAAATATTGATACATGTTTGTTCTGAAATAATAATGTACTCTTGCAACTTGATATTAATAATGTTCTTATAATTGTAGAAGCCCTTGGGGGACTGGTTCGATCATAAGAAAAAAAAATGTATTTGCTTATTTTTGTAATATGTTCATTGTATTTATGTATGGTATATAATTTTTGTTTGTATATTTTTGTAATTGGGAGCCAAATAAAGGCTATAAATAAATAAATAAATAAATAAATTATAGAAGCCTTGATGAAATCGGCAAAGTCGTTTAAACGTCGGATGATAAATAATATAGTCACACATAAAAACATGTCCTTATTTTTCTATTATAAACTCTCAAGTTAATACAAATTATGGACGGAAATGATAATAATAATGTTTGAAATTCATTCCCTTGGTAAGGACCGCATTTTTTTAACATAACAAATTTATAAGAATTTTCTTTTGTATACCTACAGACTGGTAAAATTCAATGCAGAATTGATTGAAAGGCAGGATTACAAAAACTACAACTCCCTGTACACACTCTAAATGCAAAATTTTAATTTAATTTTTAATTTCTTAAGAACTGAAGATTTCGGAGGACGTTGAGTCCTTCTTCAGTGTTTAAAATGGCCAAAAAGAAGTTTTGTTACCATCTTCTTCTTGTTTAATTTAATATTGCTGGTCCTTGTCTGGTATTAGAATTTGCCAATGACATCAACAGAATTATTTATTGTTCTATTCTATATGTTGCCTTGAATTTTTTATAAATTTTTCAGAATGTGTAAAAAATTTAAGGATTTATGTTGGGTGGCTCATCTTTAGCGCGTTCTTAGAAAACTTTTCTTTAATTTCAGTGATCCAAGTTTTTTATTCTTTATTTTTTTAAAAGTTGATTGAAAGATTCATTTGATCTTCATTCAAATTCATCCAAAAGTATAAGAAATGAAATTACTTGCTCCGGCTCTAAATGAAAAGCGAACTGAGTCTTGATAAAAGTATTTGCGTACTTTTTCTCGTCCAATTTTTTTTTCTATCTATCAAAACGGATTACAGTAACTCGAAAATGATAAAAGCTAGGAAAAAGTTAGTTCTGGTGACAAAATTTTTGTAATTTGAAAACTAAGAACTGATTAGATTTTTGGCTTTCTATTCTCTCTGTATTTCCAGAATAAAAAATGCAGAATATCAGACGAAAATCCGAGTAAATAAGGAAGCTCTTGAGCATTTGTAGCTAATTAGCTAAAATTAGACACATTATGAAAATTCTACGAGAGGGTAGGTCTTTAAAAAAAATTTCAATTTTTTTCCCGGAATCAGGGCCGGATTTAAGCATAGGCTACCTAGTCTGCAGCCTATGGGCTTGCACTACAATGGGTCGCACTACAAAAACATGTTAAATACCATTAAGGTATTTTACCTTAATGATGTTCAATTCTATTAATTTTTATCATCTCGTGAATTCATCAAATTCTAAATATGTACTCGTACTGTAGGTATAGGTATGTCGTACGTAAATTTTCTATAATTTAATCATAAACTTTAATCGTTTATTTTTTAAGTTTATAATTGAATTGAATAATTGCTGAAAATGTGGGTTTTTAGGTTAATTAAAAAAAAATATATTTTCCCCGGTAGGCCCCGCGAAACAGGTCCAGCCTAAGGGCCCACAGATCCTAAATAGGGCCCTGCCCGGAATATATGTTAGAAGACGTCTTTAAATAAAAGCTGGACAATGTCTGGTGTGTTTATCCTTCGCACTTTTTAATCTTAATTAATTTTAGTTTCATTCACTTTTCCCCAAAATACATTAATTAGAGAACAAGAAATTTGCATATATAGGGTGGGGCATAAAGATCTTTCACATTTTGAAGATGTATAAAAAATGAAAAAATTTAACAAGAAAAACTGAATATATTTTTGAAAAGAACATAAAATAATGTTTTAAACATTATATCGGAGAAAAAAAAGGGGGTCAAAAATGAATTCTAACCCTTTCGAACAAACTCAACCAAATTTTATATACATATTATGTGGATCCCCAAAAGGTTAGAAATGCAAAAATTTACCGCCCAAAAGGGGGGAGGGTCAAAAATGAAAATTCTAGCCCTTTCGACCAAACTACCATGAGGTAACTTACCTATGGTAGTTTAGTCGAAAAGGGCTAGAATTTTCATTTTTGACCCCTCTACCCCTTTTTATCTAATATAATGTTTAAAACACATTAAAAAAAAATTATTTTATGTTCTTTTTCAAAAATACATTCAGTTTTATTTCTAGTTAAATTTTTCATTTTTTATACCTCTTCAAAATGTGGGAGATTATGCCCCGACCTGTACTTATGTTGTTTTACAGGATTAATTCCCTATGTATCGATGGGTTCGTCAATACAGATGTATGTGCAGATTCAACTCAAAAATGCATTAAAGAGATACCAAAATGACCTGGAAATTTCAACATTAATCTATTTCAAAAATGTGAAAGGAGCAGTGTTGTAGGTACATTTCGACGATTTTTTAATTCTTATCTAAACACGGAAAAGCACTCTGTCTGCAGAAATATTTTACAAATGGAAGAGCCTTCCAAAACGCTTCTTCTTTTTTATTTAACAATCATAGAAAGTATAAAAAAAAATTAATAATCATCATCAAGATTCTATCTATTTATTTGTTTCCTCTCTCTTTCTGTTGCATTTATTTTTTGAATACTTGAAACGAAATGATAATTCGGAGATACTTATAATTATTAACGAACCAGCTGGCCTTGAAAGTCAAGATCTCATCATAGCATGGATTTTTTAAACCGCATCTAGAGATAGAAAAAGAGAGAGGGAGGAGGGATTCATTTCTTGGTGGATAAACCTGACTACGTCACAGGCACAACTCCACTTCAAATATTCTTCTAGTCTGTATAAAATAAATTGGCATTTGCCATCAGCGGCCAGTGGAGTGGACTAGCGAGAGTATCGAAACATAAAAAATGATTTCCCGAGTGGTTCTAGTGTCCCTTTGTGTAGGTCTACTCTTCGGGACACTCATCAATGCAGCACGATTACCCGGGGGTAAGTGCGAAACGATTGATACTTCTCTATGAAAAAATGAAAACTTTTTCAACACTCGCTACGCTTTCCCTAATAAACTATTCATTTTTTTTTTTAATTTAATCACCTATCTAATTAATTCACTGGCGAATTGATGGAAAGGCACCCCAAGGATAAGGAAACCACAAATTCCGAATAATAATTGTTTAAAATAGAACGGCACATTCAGCACAACGTTTCGGAAGATCTTCCCTCCTTCTTCAGGGTTTAAGAACAAAGGACCCTTCTTCGAGTCCCTTTTAACATCTGCATTCTGATTGACTTGTGTTAGAGTTTGCCATCTTCGCTGATATACTAGTATAAGTATTATTATGCAAAAACGCAAATATTAGTAGAAATTAAAAAACAACAAAATGATATTTGAATATTAGATTAACTTTGATATTTATAGCGAAAAAAATGCATCTACTTACATACACACCTATGCTGTACAGGCCTGTTTTTAGTCCTCCTGGCGCTATGGTCAAATTAAACAGGTGCTTGTTTGAGACCAATCTTCTCTATTCTCTTGCGCCCCTTTTACGCCCCAAAACCCTTAATCCCTTGGGCATGTGCCCATTTTGCCCAGTTATAGAATCGGGCCTGATCCTGTAGCAATTAACAATATTTCCTTTTAAATTAAGACTCTTCTATTGTAAATATCAGCTTTCTTCGATTTTTGTTTCAAAACTTTATTAATACAAATTATTTTTGAACCCCCACTCTTTTGGGTCAATATAATTTTCCTTAGTTTTCGTAAGGTCGTAATGTCCATATATGAAATTGCGTATAAATCGATCATAGGATCTAGGACTTGAATTGATAGTTCTATTTATCCCCCCTCCCCCCCATTTTGGTCTCTGAAAGAATTAATGTCTCTCTTTTTACTTTATCGTATGCGAAGCATGGGTAAAGTATTGTAATCGGTCTCGCGGCAAGCGCGACTTCAAAGGCTCCTCAGGTAAAGACCATGGAACCCATGGTCTCAATTAAAGTCAGAAATTGTTTATTAAAGGACCCTTTTATAGGGAATTTAATTTTTCATGTTTTTTTTTTTAGTTTGAAAATTTAATAATTTTAATTTTTTAAGAAAAAGCGCCCCTTGATTTTGAGTTCAATTTGAATCAAAATCAACTCTTAATCTCACTTAAAAAAATAAGGAAAAAAACCACTTTTTTCATGCACGATTACAATACTTGACCATACCCTGTATGGTAAAGTAAAAAAACTACATATAAAATTCAGTTTTGATATTCATACTAGTTTTTGAGCTAGAACGTACACCAAATTTGCTATGGGACTAATCTACTGACTAAGAAAAGAAAATAAGGTTTTCTTGAAGACGAATCGCTCAATATTTGTTTATCAAAATAGTTTAAACCGAATGGTAGAGTAAAATAAAGACTTTTGGCAATTTTTTTAGAGAGCAGAAACGACCCAGAGATGCAGCCTGTCGAGCGTACAGAGTAAAAATTACCCATTAACGTCTTTCGTTAAGATTCTCGATTCGATCCCGTATTATTATTATATTTATTAGTGATTTTAGAAATTTACTAGTGACGAAGAATGAGATTAAAAAAAAAATAGAGAATATTATATTTTCTGATTTAGATAGGAATGTTTTCAAATGTTCATTAATAATTTAATGATTCTCGTTTTCAGATTTGCGAAGGGAACGTCGCGGATTACTCGGAGGTCTCCTCGGCACCGCCGGCAAGGTGCTTGACCCTCTAGGAATTCTACCACATCATAGAAACAATGGCGCTGAAGCGCATAGTCATAGTTTTAGTTTGGGTGGCAATCTCCTTGGCATTAACGGCGGTCTAAGTACATCGCACGCAAGCTCTGCAGCAGGAGGCGGCGGCGGCGGCGGTGGCGGCGGAGGCTCCTTTGCCAATGCCAACTCCAATGCAGGTTCACAACAAGGCTATTATAATCAGGGCTCGCAAGCATCCAGTGCGGCCCAGGCAAATGCCAATGCCGGGGGACAGCAGTATTATCAACCAGCCCCTCATGGTCAATATTCTTCGGCTAATTCGCAGGCAAATGCCCAAGCCAATGCAGGAGGACAGTATTATCAACCACCTCCCCCTCCGCCACCACAATATTATTCATCGAATGCTCAAGCCAATGCCCAGGCCAACGCTAATGCTGGAGGACAGTATTATCAGCCGCCTCCTCCACCACCCCCTCAATACACTGCATCAAATGCACAGGCTAATGCCCACGCCAATGCTGCTGCTGGGGGACAATATTATCAACCTCCACCCCCGCCGCAATACTCCTCTTCTAACGCACAAGCAAACTCTCAAGCCAATGCTGGTGCAGGGGGACAATATATACAACCACCTCCTCAGGGCCAATCGGGCTCTAACGCGAATGCTAACGCTAACGCTGGCGGACAATACAATCAACCACCTAATTACTCGAATTCAAATTCCGGAGCACAATCAAACGCACAAGGATTTGGCTCTCAACCACCATTGAATCACAAGCAACCCAGTCATGAAGCTACAGGTGGATTTTCCACCTCTCAAAGTGAATCTCAGTCTCAATCCGGTGCGAGTGGAAATATTGGAGGAAAAAGTGATGACGATCTTGGTATTCTTCCATTGAACCAAGGCTCAGGTAATCTATTAACTACTATTACTAGCAATAAAATACACAAATGCAATCTGGTATTTATAACCATAAGAAAAAAACAGATAAAATACTTATAATTAAAAAGATTGAACGTGAAGGTTTAGCCTTCAATAACAAGTATATTCTTAGATATATTCATTTATAAATAAATACAAAAAAAAAACAATCTGGAAACGTTTATTTGAAATCCAAACGTTTTGAGAGAAAATCTTCCAATATCAATGGAAATTTCAAAAAATAGTTGCTTTAAGTAAGTAATTTAATAATAAGAAATTTAAAAGGCTTGGTGCGTACTGGATATGTTTATTTTTTAAAGGAGGATGAATGAAATTCAATTGCTTCTTTCCAGTAATTTTTATTTTTACAAGTGGTTTATCCAAATATTTCGAGAGCACTACGGCATCTATTCCTCAGTGGAAACTGCAGGACCAGAATAACAGCGAGTTAGTGGGTTCATATGGTATTAATTGTCTGATAATTACAGATGTTAAATTGTAAGATACCCACCCACTCCCTAATAAACTACTCAATCATTAGTTCATTAAACATTTAACTCAATAAAATATATCATTATATTTAGATGAGTTCGGACTTCGTTAAAACATTTAATGTTAACAAATATGGTTGTCATCTTGTACTGTATATATGTATATAGTAAATTGAAAGTTTTTGTGCCGAGAGTAGCAGAATTTTTATATATTGAAGGAGACAATAAAAGAGTGCGTCTTCTGCTGGAATTATAAATTTTATTTATTTATAACGAGACTATAGTTTCGAGGGCTTTGCCCTCTTCATCTATTACAATTGATTCACAGGAATTAAGGCAAAGCCTTCGAAACTATAGTCTCGTTAAAAATAAATAAAATTTATAATTCCAGCAGAAGACACACTCTTTTATTGTCTCCTTCAATATGTATATAGTGTTTTATCAAGCTTTTTTCGTTGATTTGTGTAAACTGATGGGGTCGGTTTATTGGTGAGTGGGTGTGTAAGTGTCTTAAAATTTAACATCTGTAATTATCAGACAATTAATGCCATATGAATCCACTAACTCGCAGTTATTCTGATCCTGCAGTTTCCACTAAGGAAGAGATGCCGTAATGTTTCTCGAAATATTTGGATAAACCACTTGTAAAAATAAAATTACTGGAAAGAAGCAATTGAATTTTATTCATGCTCCTTTAAAAAAAAAAGAAAAGTAATTTAATGCAACTAATATATCATAAGTTTCCAGTATTTGATTCATTCGCGAATCGAATGCAGGTGATTTTGTCAGATATTAAGTGAAAATAATATCCGAATTTATATATTTCTGTAATTGAAATAATGAATTTTAAATAATTATCTAATTAATATGTTAATTATTCTTTAATATATTAATTAGACAATTATTTAAAATTCATTATTTCAACACAGAAATATATAAATTCGGATATTATTTGATATCTGACAAAAATCACCTGCATTCGATTCGCGATTGAGTCAAATACTGGAAACTTATGATTAATTAATGGCAAACACCTAACACACGTGTTAACAGATCGCTTGACTGGGGGATTGAATATACTAGTATAACATCCCAGATTACAAATCCATTTGGTGATCCATATCAGTGTTTGAAATAAAAGCGTCATGCGGTCTAATGGCGGAATGATGCTGGATCATAGCTAGATGGATCACTTCTTTTTCATTCTCTCTTGGTCCAGACTTAAGATTCAGCAGACTCCAACAGACAGACAGCCTTAACCCAGCAGTAGTCTCGCGATATATATCTTACTTAAAAACGCGATCAAAAACAATTCTCTTTAATATGTTAATTATATTTTAATATATTAATTAGAAAATTATTTACAACTAATATGGATATATATTAAAGCAACTATTTTTTTCAAATTTCTTAAAAATTTTCTCCCAAAACGTTTGGATTTCAAATAAACGTTTTTAGATTGTTTTTTATAAGAGATTTGTATTTATTTATACACAAAACAATCAATAAAATGAAAACTGCCTCTTGCTTTCAGGCTCGAAATTTTCATGGAAAAATGTATTGAGTTTGAAATGCCTGGGTTATGCGTTTCGTGAAATGTTTTTCAATTTAGAGTTATTTTTTAAAACGTTTCTCATAATAAAGATATCATTTTTTTCTAACAAAGTCTAACATCTTGCTTAAAATCCTTCAGAAACAATTAAATTATAACAAAGATAAAAGTAAATAAATATTATATGACATATTCATTTACTATGAGTTAAGATTTCTAGGTCACTTGTTTCACATTAAAATTAAAAAAATAAGAGGTTAATTTTTTCAATATATATATTTCGAGCTGTAAGCTCATCTTCAGGAAAGTACAGAATTATATGTTTAATGTGAAACAAGTGACCTAGAAATCTTAACTCATAGTAAATGAATATTTCATATATTTATTTACTTTTATCTTTATTAAAGATGTTTCACCTTGCACCAACACCACAATTCCTATTAATTATAAATTATAACATAATAAAATCATACAGCGATTAATCTATTTTATATTTTACCTTACATTACATTTATTTTCTTTGTTTTTTTTAGTCTCAGGATCTGGGTCTCTACAAGTTGGTGTTGGAGGTGGAATCACTCCTTCAGTTGATCGAACAGATAATGATTCAATTAAAATCGATGAAATATTCGATCTTAGGCGTATATCTGGTGAAAATCATGGAGTTGGAGCCAAAGTATCAGCTTCTGCTAAATCTGACGCTATAGTTTTTGTCAAATAAATATAATGCTTTTCTTTTGAGAATTATATAAAAAAATGCTTATTAAATTATACATATTTATAAAAGAATATATGAATCCCATATTTAATGAATATAAAATCTGAATAATATATTAATTAATTCTTCTATAGTATTTTCATTTCTGAAGCAATTATTTTAAGTGTATATAATAGACAATTTTTGTTACTTATACAAGTTGAATTTCTGGTGGTCAAGTTTATTTTTGATATTTTATTAAGATTAAAAAGAAAATCTAATCAAATTGTTATACAAGGCTGTCTCTATTTAAGAAAGTTAATTGATGTAATAATATCAAGGATCGTTAATATCTCAAAAACAATTTATATATCTATAATAATATTGTAAATTAATATACATCTAGTCTTGTGATAATTTTTCAATAGAACGAAATCTAGATAAAAGTAAATAAATATTATATGTAATATTCATTTACTATGAGTTTAAGGATTCTAGGTCACTTGTTTCACGTTAAAAATTTAAGTGTGTTTAAAGTGACCTAGAATCCTTAAACTCATAGTACCATAAATGAATATTACATATAATATTTATTTACTTTTATCTTTATTAAAGATGTTTCACCTTGCACCAACACCTACTTATTAAGAACGAAATCTTTTTTTGTTATGAACCTTTTTTTATAAAATGTTTTAAATAAAATGTTGTACATATATATTACAAAACTTTCATTTATCTCACTTTTTTTTTAATAAAGCATTGAAATTAAAACATATATTTAATAAAAAAAATTACTTCAACTTAATTTTAGGTAAATTAAAAGATATTACACGAAATTTCTTTAACAACTACCCTATTTCAGCTAAGGTTTAGACTTAAGTTCACTTGTAAAGCAAACTAATTTATCAGTTTATATTTATTTACTTTACAATTGAATTAGTTCAGCCTAGCCAAGATTTGGAGAGGAGAATCTAAGCAGAGATAAATCTTTCACTTTTGGTCAAGGAAAGTTATTCAAATTGTATTGTGAGAGGTGTCCCATTTTCATCAGACCTAGACACCAATTCACATAATATCATAAATATCTATAATTTTTAATTATAAAAAACATAAAGTATTAATAAATACGTAAGTTATAATGAAAGGCAGTCCATAAATTATTTAAAAATTATTCAAATTCCGACGTTTCGGAGACTTTTTCTCTCCTTCTTCAGGATATAGAATAGTTATTGATGGGTGAGTATAACTCGGTTCCCATTTGTCTCTCCTTTCAGTGATAGCAACAACATTATAATTTATCACTCCTTTCAGTGATAGCAACAATATTACAATTTATCAGTGAAAGGAGAGACAAATGGGAACCGAGTTATACTCACCCATCAATAACTATTCAATACCCTGAAGAAGGAGGAAAAAGTCTTCGAAATGTCGGAATTTGAATAAAATTTAAATAATTTATGGACTGCGTTTCATTATAACTTACTTATTTCGCTTACCAGTTCTTTCTAAGAAAATAAATAAAATTAAATTAATATAACTTACTTATTTCGCTTACCAGTTCTTTCTAAGAAATTAAATTAAATTAATAAATACAAATTTTGGATTTATCAAGTCGCTGACCCTGTTTTTATGGAAATACAATTTATTAAAGAATATGTGATTTGTAATAAAGAAAGTTAATTTCAAAATTTTGAACTGCTTTTGAGCAAAAACATAAAAACGTGATAAAAGTTTCCTAGTAAGCACAAGTCTAAATTTGGAATCTTTAAGTAGTTAATTTCAATTACCATGTTTCTCACATATTAAGAAATCTTCCATAGACTTACACAAGTAGAGATAGACATAGACTCATAGGCTAATGGCTTAAAATTGTTTTATTTCAATAGGACCTCAAAAAGTGCATTTTCTATGAAAACTCACTTTTTGGATCAATCGCAATACTTCCAGTTAGGCTAGGCACACACAGTCGATTTTCAGTCGACCCAACAATTTAGTTGGGTTGGTTTGAAATCGTGATGAATTATCAATTTATAACCAACTCTAATTAACTAACTAAGCTCGATTTTTTTATCAAAAGTGCTCATCGATCAATTTTGATTAAATAATCGTGTTGATCTGCAGTTGTGTATGCACCTACATTAAAAACTTAATATATTTATGTCCATCAACTAAAATATCGCTCGACTGAAAATCGACTGTCTGTGCCAAGCCTTACTATTATTAGTTGAGTAAAAAAAGTCAAATGTTTTTGTATTGAAGTTTTACTTACAATTTATCCATATTCATAATGCAATAAATATATATGCAAATGTAAAAACTTGTTTGTTTTGTTTTCTAGAAAACAAATTATATAAAATAATAAATATATCAAAGATAAAGGATTGACAATAAATTTCATTTGTTTGTATCATTATTGCGTTGTTTATTTTTTTTTTCAATTCTTGAAAATAATAATAATACAAAAATTAAATAATAAATAATTTAAGTGTGAAAATGAATAAAGTCTAAGTTTCAAAATATTATCAAATAAATGAAAATTGTACTCAGGTATATAATATGCAATACGATGTTGGATTTTTCTCATAACTCGGTAACTAATTGCATTTTTACTCATGTAAGAATTTAACATTTTTTTTTTGATACTTTTAACCAAGGGATGAACCGCGACCTAATATCGTGTACACCTACTTCCACTTCCACTTTCATTTCCAAGTAGAAGACAATAGATGAAGGGGCATTATCTAATGAATTCCAAAATAATTCCAAAGACGGTGTACACCTAATTCCAAACGCGGTTCACCCCTCGCTTTTAACTTTTTTTTTCATTTCCACACTTAAATTAATTTAAAATTTCAATATAAAAAAAATTAATTTAAAATACATTTCAATATAAAAAAAATTAATTTAAAATAAGTCGTTGTAATAATGGTATTTAGAGAAACAATAAAAAGTAATAAATTATTAATATATATAATATAAATGACTAAGGTGTGAAATAAATTATTATAAAAAGATTTTAGTGACTAGCTAATTAATGATGGTTTTTTTAGGAGTAGATGAATATCAAGTACCTATTTATTAAAATTATATTATTAAAATTCCAAAAATCCAAAGAGTATCAGTATTTTTTTTTTATTATTATTTATTGTCATCGGGAACAGAGCCCATTTAGACAGCACATAAGTAAAGTGTTAAGTAGTGTTAGTGAGGGAGCCGAGTTTTGGCCGGTCGAAATTTTATACGCTAGCAAGATCGAACCCGAGCCTACCGCTTGAACATCGTCATCAACGATGCTGGAGCGAGCCCAGTGCCTTAGCCATCTACAGTGGCGTAACTATAACGTTTGAGGCCCGTGGAAAATTCATCGAATGGGGCTCCCCTCAATGCAAAGAAGCTAAACCAAAGTTGTAGTTTATTTTTAATAAATTACTAGGTACGTAAAATACCTACAAACGCTATTATAATTATTGAGTATATTTTTCTAGTAACTTTTAATTTAAAGAGCGTATTTTGGATTGAAATAACAATTTTATTTCCAGTTAATTATTAAAATTTCTTTTTTCGGGCTTTCTATTCAGTAAAAGTATTAACGACAACAATCAAAGTTCAAATTTCGGGTCATGGAATGTTCGATAGAATAGGTAACTAAGTTGCGTAACATTTCTTGTCCCATAGAATTTCTTAAATAAGTTTTTATTAATATTAATTTTGAAAATGATCGCTCGACACTCACTAGCCGTAGTTACAGGCATGGTTACAAATAACAATTAACAGAAATGCCGTGGATAATTCAGGAAAGCAGGAAGACATAAAATGATTGTTTATGATTAATAAATCAGCAAGTTCTCTTATAGAAGATGACTTTTCTATTTCATGTCTAAAATTGGATCGAAAATTGAGAATTTCCTTGACAAACGAGAGACGAATTTTGTAATAATAAATGTTAAGATCTTCCAGTGCGCGAGGCCATCTCGGGCCGGGGGGCCCCTTGAGGGTGTGGGCCCGTGGCATTTTACTGACATGCCACCCGATAGTTACGCCACTGGCCATCTAGGACACTCGACTCACCAGTATCACTATTACATATAACAAAATAGAATTAAAGTAAATTATTTATTATTTAATTAATATTAGATTGTTAAGAAAATAATTGAGCTTTATGAGCTCCAACTTCAAACACATATCTCAGCTCATAACAAACTTAATTAATAGAAATAAGTACCATTAGATTCTACATATTTTGACCAACAAGGCAACAAATTGCAAGTTGATTTTTTTCGGTAGTTGAGAATACTGGAGTTTCGTAGTTGATAAAATTTAGAAAAGCATTTTCGACAACAGCTTGTTCGTTAAAGATATTAATTACCCTTTAAGAAGTTGTCGTAATCTTTTGGCAAGATATCCAGTGGGTATGGCGAATGAGGCAATGTTTCGTAGCCCAATTCGTTTTAATTTTTGGGAGTGAATTATAGCACGGGTGGCCCCACAATGTCGTGGACCCTTTCGATTTACTATGCTGAATCCAGACGTTGCAGTTTTTGGTCGATTTTGCTGTAATGGGGATTCATGAAGTGATTCTAAAAAATGCACCATCAATTGTTAAATCTAGTTCCCTCAATGGACAATCCAAAAGATGGTGGAATCGTCAAAAGTTAAATGAGTTCTCTAGAAAATTTTTACTGATCCGTCATACTTACTGAATTTAAATAAACTCTACAACAATTTCTCTTATGTGTCATTGTCCAACCACCCTGAGAAATATGAGAATAATTTATTTGCACGAAATTTTCTCTGGAGAGAGACGGACTGGTAGAACTTTTAATTGAAAGTAATAGAAGGCAGCCCAGGGGTAGTGAGGAAAGAAAAAATTAACACATATACAAATAAGGTGTAATTTATTGGATTCCTTCCTCCTTTCCTTTCAAACAGACGTTTCGGAGGATTCTTCCCTCCTTCTTCAGGGTTTTAAAGAGTCAATGAAGGAAACAAATAAAATGCTTCCTTCCTCTCTCCACAGCAGTGCTTAAAACTTTCTTCTTCCTTAGCAGAAGCATAGAATTAATTAAGAAAAAGAAGAAAAAAAAATTGTTTTTCTATGCTTCTGCTAAGAAAGAAGAAAGTTTTAAAAATTGCTGTGGGGAGAGGAAGGAGGCATTTTATTTGTTTCCTTCATTAAGCCTTTAAAACCTAAAGAAGGAGTGAAGAATCCCCTGAAACGTCGGTTTGAAAGGAAAGGAGGAAGGAATCCAATAAATTACACTTATTTGGATATGTGTTAATTTTTTCCTCACTACCCCTGGGCTGCATTCCATTACTTTCAATTATGAGAATAATATTCGACCAAAACTTAATCCTTGACACAACACATTTAACATGTTTCGAAGCCGAAAAGCCGAAAATAAAAGAAATAAAAAAAAAAAACGTTTCGAATCGGGTTTTCGGAGGCCAGCTAAATAGATCTCTAATCATTATTTACACACTTCTATAAAAATAACTACTCACTTCTACTAGCTAATTTTGATTACTCTTCATTAGTCTACAATGATATTAGCAAAGAATTAATCTATAAGCTGGTACGTCTCATGAGCTCCTGCATAAGATTTATTTTCAATATCCCAAGACATGAACAAATTTATTATTATAAACAAAACTGGCTAAAACTACCAGCACAAGAACTGTTTTCTCTTTAGGCTGTTTCTTGATAATTTTGACAAATTTTTTAATTCTTATCTAAACACGGAAAAGCACTCTGTCTGCATAAATATTTTACAAAAGGAAAGGCCTTCCAAAACGCTTCTTCTTTTGTTATTTACCAATCATAGAGAGGTTGGTAGACCAATCATATTTTGGCCCATTCTCTTATATGGTGTAGAAGCATGGACCCTCAAAGTTAGCACAATGAATCGCCTAGACTCTGGGTGGAGAAAGTTACCAACAAGGATGTCTTGAAAAGATCAAACACCCAGCGGGAACTCCTCAACACTGTCAAGTGCCGGAAAATCTCTTACCTTGGTCAAATCTTAAGAGGTAGTAAATATCGTCTGCTTCAATAGATTCTCAAAGGAAAAATTGAGGGTCGTCGTGGACCCGGGAGAAAACAACAACAACAACTGGTTAAGAAATATTAGGGAATGGACCGGCATGCAAAGCTTGGGAGAACTGTTCCGCGCTGCAGAAAACAGGGAGGGATGTCTTCGCCAGAGTGATCGCCAACGTCAGGGAGACCGGATAAGGCACTTAATGAAGAAGAGAGGTAAGTATAGAAAAAAAAAATAATAATAAATAGTCATCATCAAGATTCTATCTATTTATTTGTTCCCTCTCTCTTTCTGTTGCATTAGTTTTTTGAATAGGTACTTGAAACGAATTGATAATTCGGAGATACTTATAATTATTAAAGAACCTGCTGGCCTTGAAAGTCAAGTTTAATCTCATCATCGCATGGATTTTTTAAAACCTCATCTAGAGATAGAAAAAGAAAGAGGGAGGAGAGATTCATTTCGGTGGATAAACCTGACTACGTCACAGGCATAACTCTACTTCAAATATTCTTCTAGTCTGTATAAAACAAATTGGCATTTGCCATCAGCGGCGAGTCAAACATAAGCCAGTGGAGTGGAGTATCGAGAGTAACGAAACATAAAAAATGATTTCCCGAGTGGTTCTAGTGTCCTTTTGTGTAGGTCTACTGTTCGGGACACTCATAAATACAGCGCGATTACCCGGGGGTAAGTACAAAACGATTGATACTTCTCTATGAAATTTAAGGAAAAAATGAAAACTTTTTGAACACTTGGTTCCCTAATAAACTAATCAAAAAAATTTGTTTTTATTTAATCACCTATCTAATTCAATTGCGAATTGATGGCACCACAAATTCCAAATATAATAATTTATTAGAACGGCACTTTCTTCCCCTTAAAAAAACCAACGTTTCGAAAGATATTCCCTCCTTCTTCAGGGTTTAAGAGAGTCAACAAAGGACCCTTCTTCGTGTCACTTTTAACAGTGCTTCTTCTTGATTTGTGTTAGAGTTTGCCATCTTTGCTGATATATAAGTATTATTATGCAAAAACACAAATATTAGTAGAAATAAAAACAACGAAATGATATTTGAATATTAGATTTAATTTGATATTTATAGCGAAAAAAAATCCATCTATTTTTCTATTTTACTTTATCTTACACCTCTCATGTAGCCCTGTAGCAATTAATAATATTTCCTTTTAAATATGAGATTCTTCTATTGTAAATATCAGCTTTCTTGATTTTTGTTTCAAAATTGTATTAATTCAAATTATTTCTGAACTACCACTGCTCTTGTGTGTCAGTTCTATTTTCCCTTAGTTTTCATTAGTTAGTAGTAAAGAGTCCATTTATGAAATTTGGTATAAATCGATCATAGAGCTAGGACTTAAATTGATAGTTCTATTTTTTGACCCCCCTCCCTTCCCTGAAAGAAATAATGTCTCTCATTTTTATTGTAGGACCCTTTTATAGAAAATTCAATTTTTCATGTTTTTTTTTTAGTTTGAAAATGTTATAATTATAATTTTTTAAGAATCCTCTTCCCTCCTTGATTTTGGGTTCGATTTTAACCATAATCTAATCAGCTTTTTATCTCACTTTAAACAAAATACATGTGAAATTTCGTTTTGATATTCACACAGTATTAACTTGTAAACTCCTGATGATGGACTAATAATCCGAAATATATTGAGTTTGTATAAACTCTCTTTGAGTTTTATTTCATTCACTGTGAAACTACACACCCTTTACTTTAAGCAAAAAAAAGCTTTTCATGTACGATTGCAATTCTTGATTATACCCTGTATGGTAAAGTAAAATGAAGTCTTTTGGCAATTTTTTTAGAGAGCGGAAACGTCACTGATATGCAGCCTGTTGAGCGTACTGAGTAAAAATTACCCATTAACGTCTTTCGTTAAGATTCTCCCTTCAATCCCGTATTATTATTTATTAGTGATTTTAGAAATTTACTCGTGATTATTGACAAATGAGATAAAAAATAAAAAATGGAGAATATTTATGAAATTATATTTTCTGAATTAGATAAGAATATTTTCAAATGTTCATTAATAATTTAATGAATTTCGTTTTCAGATTTGCGAAGGGAACGTCGCGGATTAATCGGAGGTCTTCTCGGCACCGCCGGCAAGGTGATTGACCCTCTAGGAATTCTACCACATCATAGAAACAATGGCGCAGAAGCGCATAGTCATAGTTTTAATTTGGGTGGCAATCTCCTTGGCATTCACGGAGGTATAAGTACATCACACGCAAGCTCTGCAGCAGGAGGCGGCGGCGGAGGCTCCTTTGCCAATGCCAACTCCAATGCAGGTTCACAACAAGGCTATTATAATCAGGGCTCGCAAGCATCCAGTTCCGCCCAGGCAAATGCCAATGCCGGGGGACAGTATTATTAACCAGCTCAATATTCTTCGGCTAACTCACAGGCAAATGCCCAAGCCAATGCTATGATTTTTTAAATTGAAGGGAGTTATTAATTGTATTGCTTATTTCCAGTAATATTATTTATTTAAGGTAGTTTTTTGGCGACAATACTAGCAAAAAGTTAATGCTAGAGTATATAGAACAGACAATAAGGATTTTTGCTGTTTATGTACCGATTCTAGCCAATCCCATGCTCGTTTGACAAATCTAGAAACACTGTTCGACCTTGTATATATTTTATGATAGAAATTTCAGACCAAGTACATTATAAAAAGGGATATTTATAAAACAAAAAGTTCTTAATAAGTGATTGAAAGCTGTTGCGACAATTGCTGAAGCGAAAAAACAAAAAATTACTAAAGATAACCTACTTTTTAGGTTAAATAAATGCGTTGTTGCCAAATTGTTTTTAGTCTAAATTTTTCTTTATACATTTTTCATTATTTATTCACTATTATCTCAGAAACTGTGTTGTAATTATGAATCAAAAGTGTCTTAAAATATGTATTAGTTAATGTTTAATGTTGGTTTAGTTTTTTATAAAAATGGTAAGAAGGGTTTCTTAATTATAATTAAATATGTATGTAAATTGTCCGATATCCCGTATAGTGCAATGTATAAGAGTCTAACTCTATCTTTGGAATTTAATATCTCCGGAACTATATTGTTCATCAATTTCGTTTTGCCACCAATCGATGCAGAAGTATTTAAATAATAATCTTTCTAAATTTCAAAAAAATCCTAAGAAAACCCATATGGTGAAACAACTACCTTAAGTGGTTATAATTTCAAATATTGGGCTTGCATAACATTACTGGAAATAAGCAATAGAAATTAATAACTTCTTACTAATTTAAAACATCCAGTACACACCGTGCCAGATAAAGTACTATGAATTTTTTTATTAACTCAAAAGAGTGTTTCTGGTATTTAATCATTTTTCCTGAAGGATAATTTGTATTTCTAGTTTTAAAGTATATATACTAAGTAATTGTAAAATTATTGGATAAATTATTTTTTTATCCAATAATTTCTTCCATTTATCCAATAGTTACTTTCTGTTGCTCCTGAAGATGGGTTAGTCACCCGAAATATATATATCGAGATTAAAGACTCTCCAAAAATAAATTCGTTTTATTTTTATATCTTAATGTGAAACCTACCAAGTATTTTTTATCCAATAATTTTAAAAAATGTTTCACCAAGTACCAACACCAAATTCCTTAAAAACTATTAAGTAATTTTAGGTTAAAAATAAAATGAGAGAGTCTTCTGTTTTTTAAATAAAATAATTTTTAATTATTTCTAGAGACTATAGTTTAGAAGGCATTGCCTTCATCATCAGTCTATCACAAATACTTCAAACTAGTTACAAATTAGGATTTATACATTGAAAATTTTGAAAAATATATAATGTCTTTTTCTTCATGTTTCCCACATTATATATTTTTCAAAATTTTCAATGTATAAATCCTAATTTGTAACTAATTTGAAATATTTGTGATAGACTGATGATGAAAGCAATGCCTTGAAACTATAGTCTCTAGAAATAATTAAAAATTATTTTATTTAAAAAACAGAAGACTCTCTCATTTTATTTTTAATCTAAAATAAAAACAATTCTGTTACCATCGACAGTGAAATCTTTTATTCAACTAATATTAAGTAATTGTTCACTATATGCATGTACTCATAAAAGAGAAATGTTTTATATATAATTAATGTATTTTTTATTCATGAGAAAATTATCCTCAGAGCATTTAAGAAATAATCAATCAACACCTCGCTAATAGATTAGCACTTCTTCAAACATTTCGACAATTTCTTAAGTCTTCAACGGAAAAAGCTGTTGATGAAAATGCATTTCTTAATTTTATTAACTCCAGAATAAATTAACTTTTAACTTTTTGTGTAGAATAAAATATTTCAATCAATTAAGTTTATTAAGAGCTAAGATAAATATAAGTATTTAAATTTGAAGGTCAAAAACCACAATTAGTCGGTTAACAAACTGATAAATTATTTAATATTTAATTAAGAAGTTATTTAATATTTAATTAATAAATTATTTATTCATTAATGATATCTTCTAATATCTTATGTATGGTTCGACTCAAATATTTGAAGAGGTGAAAATTGATTTATAGAAAAATTAGTACTATGGATTGCTAGTAGAGCAAAAAATGTATATAAATTTTTCAATTTATTTTTTATCTACCATACTATTAATTTTTCAAATGTCGAGATGCACCTCTTAGCCAAAAAGTAACCCATTATAATTAATAATAGTAATAATATCAATTCCGATTCCATTTAGTCCGAAAATAGGTAAATTCGGTCCCTTATTTATGAGTAGTTATGAAAAAAAAGTAAATTAACGATGAAAAACAAAAAAATATCTGGTGCAAGAATTGCACCTCTTGACAATTTATTTAGTATATTTAAAAATATTAAATTTCAAATTATATTATATCAGCTTTTTTAATTTACATAGAATATAGTAGGAACGAAAACTTAAAATGCACCATAAACAAGCGATTAGCCCTAATTTCTTTAGTATATAAAAATTAAATTAACTCCTGGTTAATTATATATAAAAGTATAAATAATAAATTAATATAAATAATTAATCAATAAATAAACAAATACTCTTTCTTTTCAAGTTGGGCTGTCACTGAGTGCACGTCCTTTTGTTTCGATTGGGAGATAATAACAGGCAACAGCTGCTAAAAGGGACATTGATGTATAGACTCCTGTAGCCGCTGATAATGATGTCTGCATAAGGACCTTGAAAATAAAATATAGATATATAAGTTATTCCTCTTTTTTCATGGCTTAAGTCAATATCTATGATTAAATTAAATCAATAACTTATTACTAGAGACCGGATTCCTATGCAATTGCATATTTTGTTCGCCGACACATATAACCCAGGAGATCAATTATCTATCCGAATCATGAATCTAGGATTGGGTTAAATTTTATACTGTATATTTTTGAGTAATATTTCATCAATTCATCTGAATGGTGTAAATTTGGAATATGGATTCATTTAAATACCTCGGAGTAGTGGTTTTCACCCGAAGTTGAACTTTAAGAGTCATCATAGTGAGCTCTTGAAGAATGTAAAACAGAAAAGTGCAATACTTTGGTAGAGCTTGTAATAATTTGAATATGAACACTAGAATTAAGGTGTATAGAACTATAATTAGTCCTAGTTTCTCTTACTGTCCTATCATTATATTTGGCACTCAGGAGAATATTTATGTTGCAACTCTTGCAAAATAGATGCATGAGATATATATTAAAATGTGACAGATATACATCAATAAGTAGTATGCTGAATGCTCAGACTTATGAATGTGAAGCAATTCTTATTTTTACAGACAATGTGTTTTGTATATAAATTATATCACAGTCAGCTGCCAGCATATCTGAATTTACATTGGTCAATGAGATCCCATGACCATGGGACGCGAATTAGTGACAATATATTTATTGGAGAGGGCGAGGAAAGAGAGCACAAGAAATTCATTATATTTTAGAGGACTTGAGGAATTTAATTCTTTACCAGCTGAAGTAAGAAATGCATCAAGTCTGATTCAATTTAAAAACCAAGTTAGAATATATCTTAAGAGGGACAGTTGAACATTTCTATTGAGAAATATTGAAATATTATAACTTTAGTATTAAGATTTGTAAATATTGTAATATATATGTATCAAAATAATATTTAAATATAAATAAAATAAAAAAAAATAAATAAAAATAAATGTAAATACTGTGCCAAATACAGAGGTTTTAAAAGTAATTTTTTGGTGAAAGAATGAAAAAAAAAGAATAAATATAAAACAAGACACTAATTTAAATTCGAAGAGGCCTCATGACACGAAGTGAAGTGTTGGACTACGAAGTAGAAAGTTGGAATACAAAACAACAACCCACTCATTTTTCTTATTATTCACTTGTACTAGATACTATATTCTACACGAAAATGACGAAATGTTTGCAATATTTTTCTTCCAAAGTAAAAGTAGGGAGTTTAAGTTCCTTTGAATTCGCCCCCAATACGTCTGTGGATATGGAGCGTTCTTTTTAAAATCAATTTTAAGTGACCGTAGGCATAATAAACCTGAAGATAATTTAGAAAAATACTTGTAAACATAAATTATTGACAATTACAATCAAATTGTTAATTTTTTAAAAAATTTAAAGGTTGAATAAAAGATCTGATGATTCCTCACTGACCATCACCATAATTTTTTTACTAAGATTGTGCTTTAACATACACTTTTGTCATTATTATTATCAAAAATAAAAGATTTTAAATGAATATGCTTTAGATCAGTAGGTAAAATATTGTAATTAAGATTAAAATTTTTACACTATTTTACTGATATAAAGCATTTACTCCTTTAGTTTATCTAATTCTCTTTATTCATCTTTATACACTGCCGTTTTAAGCCCTTCTACTAGAGTTTGGTAGGTCCTGTTCAAAACTTACCCTAATTCCCTAATTATTTTTTTTATTACCATCTATCATTTATGATAAAATTTTTGCCATTTACTTATTTCATTTTCATCCAGTAAAGTATTACAAGGTTCAAGAGTTCTATTCTCACAGCCTCCTATATTCTTCTTATATATCAACTCAAATTTATAGGACCAATGTGAAAGTTAATAAAAGTTTTATTATTACCGTATTTTAATTAAAAATAAGGACTTACTAACAATTCACGTTATAAACGGTTTTTTGGAACATTAATCGTTCGTAAGTAGGGTGGCGTCTGTAAATACTAATTTGAATTATAAATATAATGAAATGTCAATGTTGAATAAAGATAGATACCTGTGCAACATAAGGTGTGATCATTGCTCCGAACCTTGCCATAGCAGAACAGGTGCCGACGCCCACAGCTCGCAGGGTGGTGGGATACACCTCAGGTGTATATACGTAAGCCGCTTGAAATACACCAGCGATTATTCCTCTTGCCAAAAATAAAATTGCTGTCAAAGCCATACGACTGAAAATTGTTAAAAACAAGAATAATGAATAAGTTTATTTGCATTTTCCTATATAGATTTTTAAAACATATTTAGAGAATATATACAGAAGATATTTTTTTTTTAATAATTAAAAAAAACTAGCTGAATACTCTTGTGATTCGCTTGGAAATACCCCATTGATCAAAAATTTTCAGGAATTTATTCATAAAATCAAAAATATAAATTTATTAATCAAAATTGATATCGTCTCCTTCAAAGTACTCATCGACTGCAACGCACTCAGCGCTTGATCTAATCCTGAAAACGTTTTTTATATACGGTTTTCGGTTTGGCCATCAGAGCCATCTTCGATTTTTTTATTATCTCCACTTGGCTGCTAAAACGCGTTCCCAGGAGCGATTTTTTAAGTCGACTGAACAGGAAAAAGTCGCAGGAAGCCAAATCAGTCGAATTCGGGTGATGTTGGATGGTATTTGTTACGTTCTTGGTCAAAAAGTTGCGGATAACGATGGCATTGTTTGACTGCGCGTTACGTGATTCCCACAAATCCGGTCTTTTTTTCATACTCGATGTTCAAGTTCGCTGCCATCTCTCCAATGGTCAAGTTACAATTTTCGGCCATAATTTCTTTAATTTTATCGACGTTTTCGTCGGTTTTCGATGTCGACTAATTTCGTCATTCTCGACAAACTCAAGAAAACTTGGGCCACACATAAAAGTTTGTTTTTGATAGAGTAACACTTCTTCAACATTTTCGCACCGTTTTTAGCTCAAAATTTAATACAAACTCATTGATGCAAAGACGATTTCATTTTTAAAATCGTAAAAATCGAAAACGGCTCTGATAGTCCATACCGAAAACCGAGTATAAAAAATGTTTCGAGGATTAGATCAAGCGCTGGCATAAGTGCGCTGCAGTCGATGGGGAGTACTTTGAAGGAGACAATATCGATTTTGATGAATAAATTTGTATTTTTGATTTTCTGAATAAATTCCTGAAACATTTTGATCAAGGTAGTATTTTTAAGCTGGTCAAAATAAAAAAAATAATAAATTCGCAATGATTGTTGGAAAAACAAGTCGGGAATGTTTAATGTCGGGAAATTTAAATTTAGGGATTAATTAGGAAAAACTTGGTTTTATCTTAATAAAGTATTTTGTTTATCAAAATCAAATAACAGAGGACAAAACTAAATTTAATATAAAAAGGACAAAACTAAATTTAATATAAAAATAGTAAATGATGCCTTTAAAACTACTACAACATTAGATACGAGCCAATTTATTTTCTTTCTTCTATTTTTATATATACCTACTGATGTTAAGTGTAACGTCATTTTACCAAAAGCCGGATTTGACAAACACCATTAGTTCTAAATGATTGAAAAGTGTAATAAAATTTCGTTAAAATGTAACTGAGATAAGTCCAAAATAAAAAATTTTCGAAAAACGCTGATTGCACTTAACCTTCGTAAACATAAGGAAATTATTTTAGATGTAAAGGACATAAAACATATAGAGCTTCTTAAGTCCAAAAATTTAGACATTTTCATAGGAGTTTCGAGAAAATGGCGCAAAAGCGAAATTTTTCAATTTTTTGCAAAGCAAAAAAAATGGTGATAACTCTTGTATAATTTAAAATACTAAAAGGTTCTTCGGAAGAGATGAGCGAGCATCTCTTGAGACAATCTTTTTGTTAAAATTTTAATAATGCTCGCTGCAGGGACTTCGTTCATGAGCGAGCATACCTTCTATTAAAATCTGTCGACGTGTGTGGATGAATCTAATTTTTTCCCACCGCGTTTTAAGAATACCGGAGTCATTCTTTTATAAAAGTGTTTAATTTTGAATGGATTGGATTTGCCTATGAAGGTAGTTTCCTTTTATAATACACAGAAACATAACTTGACCCTGCTATTCAACTGGACTACGGCTTATAGAAACATTGAATGAAAATATTAAGCCAGGGATGGATTAATCAACCTCTAGACCCAGACTGCATTCAAATCAACGAGGGCCTTATTTAAAAACTCATCAAAAACATTTGTAAATATGACATCAAATTATATATTAAAAAACTAATCTAACTTCTTAATCATTTCTTCAAGAATTAAAATAAACCTTCCTTAATTAAATTTAATATTAAGAGTTTTTTAAGGAATTTGGTGTTGGTACTTGGTGAAATATTTTTTATCCAATAATTTTAATATTAAGAACCTATAAAAGAAATACAGTCCACAAACAAGACAATTTCAGCTATCAAAAAAGAAGAACCAGAAAATAACAGTATTATCCCTAGTAGCACAATGTTTCAAAATATATAGTGCCTATATAATTTTCGATAATCTATATAGGCGCTATATAGTTACTATATAGTTTGAAACATTGTGCTACTAGAGATACATTGGTCCATCTTCACCGGATTACTAATTTAAACAACTCTTAACCCTTGAAAAATTGGCTCCTTTCCGCCCAATATATACAATTATTTTAAGACTATTTCGAAGTTTTACTACAAAACTTACTTTTCTGTACAGACAAAAAGAAATCCAAGACAAACAGAGAAAACAAGAAATTGTATAGCCATTGTTCGTCGACGACCGAAACGATCCAATACTAAAATTGTTAAAAATATTCCTAAAAAAAAAAATTTTAATATAAGTTTATTTAAATAAATACCTACTATCATATTAATTTAATATTTATTAACCTGGGAATTCTGCCAAAGTAGTCCATAATAAATCAATATAATCTTGAGTTGTCAACACGCGACAAGGATTTTCAGTGAAAGAGACGGAAGCAACTCCTGAGCCACTAACATTTTGACATCCAGCTGCCTCGTACAATTCCGTACTCATTAAGACAAGGCCATAGTAACAAAATGCACACGCACTCCTGAAAAAATTGATTTAATAACAAAAATCCTTATAGTTGTGGTAAAGTTGAATTAATCTCAATTTCCCAAGTCAATTAAATTAAAACTTGATTTAATCAAAGTTATATTGCAGAGCTTTTATAAAACAAAAAAATCAGTGGAGAAGGAAAAGTTTAGTATCTTTCAATTTTTTCCTTTTTAGGATTTAATTTAAATATTAATCGGGACCCTAGTATAGCCACTAGGATGTCTGTTTATCTGCCAGAACTACAGCCCGTAGGGTAAATAAGATATAGATTTAAAATTTATATTTAATATGTATTAATTTTACCTGAAATCATACATTTACAATTTTTAGTTGATTATTTTTGTTTAGAAATTTATGTGAACGTGAAAGAAAAAACTTATTTTAGGCATGATTTTTTTCTGTTTGATTGAATTACGATACTTAGGATATATCAAGAACTAAAGGTCAATAAAAGTTCATTTTCATGCCAAAATATATTTGTGTTTTCAAATCGAAGAACTGGCAAGATTTCGGAATTTCTTACTTTAGAAGTCATGTATGGAATATGGATAAAATAAGAAAAAAAATTGAATTGCTGGAAAGCTCTTAAAGGGTTATAGATAGGTAATGTACTGAAATTTGGCACAGGAAAGTTTGTATAAATAAGCGTAATTTTATGCCTAGTTTCAGCTATCTATCTCAAAAAAATGTGGGATGTAGCCATCTCATGACTTTACGATATCCCTGTTTCCCTCTCCTCAGGTATACTTTGAAATTTCTTCTTTTTCTATTTTTTTTTTTAGGTAAAAAAATAAAATGAGAGATGGAGTCTTCTGTTTTTCTTCTTTTTCTTTTTATGATGTAATTTAAGTATTGCACGAGCACGGGATGATGAGAATCGCATAACTTCTTGCATCTTTATCAGTAAAAAAATTAAATGCATCGATTGGTGTTTTGGGTGTGCATACGGTGGTCAAGCGGGGCACCCCCTTTCGAATAAGAATTATTTGTAAATTTTGCTATATCAAATTTTCTATGGACACGCATGATCTCTATATCTACAAAACTTTACGCAAAATTATATCATGTGATGATAGATACATTTCGAATAGCTCCACTAAGAATATGCAATCGACTCATGTCCTACCAGTCAGTTATTCATGTGAACTGATTTAGATAGATAGCTAACAAACGTATTATGTACTGTAATAGACCGTTTTCAGCATTTTGTATGGATAATAAGAACATACGAGGAGAGAGCCTTGCCCCTTTGAAAAGTTCTTTGATATGTCTCTTATTTTTAGGTTTTTTACTTTACCATACAGGGTATGGTCAAGTATTGTAATCGTGCATGAAAAAAGTGGGTTTTTTTTCATTTTTTTTGAAATATCTCAAAAACGACTGAAACTATTTTGATTAATAAAATTGAGCGAAAGCATGGCGTTTCGGTCTACAAGAAAGCTCTAATAAGTGAACATCGAAAAAATTAGATTTTTCGAGATAACAATTGTTTTGTCAAAATGTCTGTTAGTCTGGTTGTCTGTTAGTTAGTCTGTCTGGTTGTCCGTTAGTTAGTCTGTGCGTTACCAAATTTTTGTGGACGAGCTAGCTCAAAAACTAGTGGTAATATCGAAACCAAATTTCACACGTAGTTTTGGTCTATTGAGATTAAGAGCTGATTAGATTTTGGTGCATATCGACCCAAAATTAAGGGGGATGGAGGGGGGGGGGGGTAAAAATTAAAAATCCAGGCCATTTGAGCAAACTCAACCAAATTTTGGATACATATTCAGTGGGCCCCCAGGAGTCTAAAAATGCAAAAACTAACCCCCTCCCCTACATGATTATAAATAATTTTATTAAATATAAGTGAGGGGCCAGGTTGTATGGTAAAGTCAATTGGATGGCCATATCAGAAAGTGTCAGTTTATTTATATTTAATTTTTAATTTTTAATTTCGAAATAATTTTTATAATCCAATACTCATTTTTCGTTGTGTGATTTATTTGTTGCCTTGGAAATCTAAATACAAAATAGTTGAGCTATATAGGCTACCATGACATCAGCTCCCTTGTTAACTAGAATCCAACAATAGTCTTCTTTCAAATGACAAACATGTTAGGTACTTCCTAAACTAAATCGATAAAGTTATCATTAAATATTTGAACTCATTCATCATGTTTAAAAATAATTCATACTAGTTTTTGGTAAATCACCTACCAGATTAACCACAATAAAAGAGACGTAACCCGAAGAGATGGCATGAGCAGGTCCTTAAAGCGGCCTCTACTCCCAAGGGTGGCTGTCGATTCATCAACGACCAGACGTCCTAGGGGCATTGGCTTTCCATTCTCTTTAGCTACCTTCTCAAGAGTTTCAAGAGCTTTATCCGCTTGGCCGCTAGCTACATGAAAACGCGCACTCTCTGGCAACCACTAAAAATAAATATTTATTATTATAAAATGATATATTTTAAAATTCTGGAAGAAAGAAAATGAACTCACCGGTGTAATAAATGCAAATGCAAACAGTGGAATTGATGAAAAGCCAAGAAGCCATCGCCAACCAAGAGCGGGCATCACAATAAGAGCGAGGAGCACCTCGAGACAAGCGCCCAGTGCCCAAAAACACTGAGCATAAATAAATACATGTTAAAAAAATATTCAATATAATCATAAATCTGTTAGTCTGGATGGTTAGTGTTTATTAAATCTTTTTAAGTTAAGACCCATTTTTCACTATTAAATTAATATATATATTATCATAAATAAAATAACATATAAGCGAAAGAAAAAGTGAATACCTTAAGACTCAATACGTTTTCTTTAAATTTTAGTGATCTGGCAATTTTTTTGTTAGTGAACAATTTGAGTAAGAAACTTGGCCCAGAGGTGTAGTTAATATATACAAACGTGTAAGTCAAATTTCAGCTCATTAACAATAATTTTACACAAATGAAAATAAGATATTTTCCTGATTTTCTGAATTTTTCAAGCTCAAGTTCATAAGCTAAAAAGCCCACAATCTAAATTTTCAAGCTCAAGTTCATAAGCTAAAAAGCCCACAATCTAAATTTTCGAGTAAATTTTTAATTGCATTCAGAAGTCGCCTGACAAGTGTACCGTGTAAAATAAAAATATAAGTACAATTTATAAATGAGTTAAAAATCTAATGGTTTTGAGAAAATTAATTTTTGATGAATAGCTACATGATTGTAACTTTTAGGGTTGAGTATATGGTAAATGGTAGTGTCGCTACGTCTATATGTCATATCAATGTAGCTGGTAAACTAAATAGAATAAAAACTTTAAATTTAGAAGTTATGTGTATTTATTTTCCCACAAATCAAAATCGTATTAAAATTTTCATCGAATTTTGTGGGGGTCGAATTTTATGTAGATTCGAATATAAAAATACTTTTTTATTATAGTGTGAGATAGCCATGTAGAATTAGGTTTGATTTTTTAAATTTATTTCGAATTAGAATGATGGTGTGAGAGAGCTCCAAAATGGCCCTTTTAGGTGATTTTTATATCTGTCGACGTTTAGAGACAGCTTAAATTAAAATTATGAAAAAACTCCACAAATTCCCTCATTCTCCTCTTAGCAATGACAGTTAATAATGAATTTGATATCTCAAATAATTAGGAAGTTATAAGGTACTGAACCCATGGAATGTGGCCCGACTTGCACTTGGGAGACTAATTAAAGTTGTGGCAATATGCAATTGGGCATAAGTTCTTGATTAGAACATAGTGTATTTTTAATAATAAATAAAAAATTATATTTATGCGGTTTTTAGCCAAAAATTATAATATTTTTTATCAAAAATGAGACAACAGATTATAATAATTCTAGTGATTGACACGGCAATTACTCAAAGAGATTTTCGCGAAAAAAATAAATGTAAATAATTAGTTCATTCGAAAATCATTTTAACTTTTATAATCCATTTTGGTAGAGCTTAGCTGTCTTAGAATATAAGTTGTACCCGAATTTCGATGAAATTAAATTGACAAGAAAAGTGAGGCTTAGAATAGAATAATTATAGTAATATTTAAATATAAATAAAGCAGTGATACCTATATAAGTTAATAAATTTTAAATTATTTGCAATGTAATATGTATTTAATAAAAACAAATATACCTATAATGTTGGAAGACTGAAATGTTAAAATTTTCAAACTGTTTAAATATATCTCAGCATATTTATATAAAGCTTTTGTCATATTTAAGGAAGTTCTTTCGTGACAATCCACACAAAAAGTTTTAGCCTCGTAACCACTCTATAAAGATGAACGGAACTAATATTTTAGGTTATGTTTTTTTAACGTGACTGTAGCACTCACACTACGAAATCTCTATATGGATACACACATGCTTACCGGATCGTTTCCAAGCCATTGTGCTTATATCCCCTTCACTAAAAATAATCGCCCAAATATGTTTTTTTTTTATTTTTTAACAAAACTATGAGGTTAATAATTTCAATTTTTTTTTAAGTTACTCCGAATATATTCTAACAAATATTAGTTTTTCATCAAGATGGTGAAAGACCTTCAATGAAAGAAAATAAAATAATGATCATTTTCCCACCATTTCTCAATCTACCATATGTAAAAAATGTCATTTTTAATTGCAATTATTTCATGTTTGGTGTGGTAAATCGTCTTCAAATTTTAAGAGTATGTGTATTATGCTTTTAATGACTAATATTCCAAGTTTCAAAGATTTCTTGAATATTTGCATTTGTGAAAAAACTACCTTAATCTTGAAGATTACGTTTTTGCATCAAAAAAATAAATAATAGAATATAATAAGCTTTAAATCCCTGTGTGAGCGGGTTATAACTAAGCTGTGTAGTGCTTCATAGCAAACTCTAAAGATATACTATGTTAATGATTAAGTGAGTTAATAAAATGATTAAAAATTAATATTAAAGATAATAAATGTGTAATTAAGCCCCTCTATGCGAGAAAGATAATAAAACAGGTGTGTGGTGGGTTGGTGAGAAGAAAATTTTGAAAGATTATGTCACCTAAAGAACAGCCCAGATTGTAGTATATGAAAATTGAAGTGAAGTAAAAAAAGGTATGCATATTCTAGAGAAAGAGCCACGTGCCCCGATTAAGTTTGATCATCCAGCCGCACTCACGTCCAATAACACAACACATTTCGCTCGTTGTTTTGTCGGTAAAAATTCAGCATAAAGTGTTACCCTAAAAATAAAAACAAAATATATATATTATTACAAAATATAAATAGAAACAAGTGAGGGTGTCTAATCTCAAAAATATTGAATTTTGTCAAAATTCTAACAACACTCAGAGGCTTGATAAAAGTCACAATATACTATACAAAGATCATGTCAAAGAATTAATTAGATATTTTCAATTTTTTTTTTATCTATTTCACAACCCAAAAAGATCACAAAGAATCTACAAAAGGGATTACAAATATCATACATGTGTGCAATCATAATCTCTGGCCAAATAAATATCGTTTAACATGTTGATTAAAATTATTCAGAGTTCTCACATTTTTCAAATCTTCAGGCAGTTCATTAAATCAGATCACTGCAGTGTGGGAGATTTTCCTCTGACCCACATTCCTGGCACTTGGCAGCACATGATAGTGCTGATTGGCTCTGGTGTTGTGTCCATGTATGTACTGACTGCACTGTTAAATAGTAACTCAATACCAGTACAGATCAAGTTCTTTTTAATTGTGAATATTAATATCACTGAATCAAGTTTAATTATTTCTCTGACCTTCAATAGTCTCAATTCATTATATAATGCTAGGGTGTTTGTTCTATGTTCTCTGCAGAATATAAGCTTGACAGCACGATTCTGAGAGACCTGGAGCCTATCTATGTCCTGACCCCTAGCATGACCCCAAATACATGGTAGATTCATTAGGTGGGTGTTAATATAAGCATTTAACCCTGGAATACCAATGGTAGTCAAAATGACGAGCACTCCTTATTTTCCCCACTCTTGCTTCATAAATGAAGTTATTGTGGAGCCGCCCTGTTAATGCCTCAAGTGGCTAGTACACCCACAGAAGGGAAAGCATTGCCGTCCTTGCATATTGTCCGAGATCTAAGTTTATTTGAATCAGTATTAGTCATTTTGTCGAAGGTTTGGTAATGAAATGATTCCACCCTCATCTGAACCCGCTTAAAAAAAAGCGACGGATATTTTGTTTCTGTAATATAAATTACGACGAATGACTTACAACTCCTGGGCACAATGCTCTTCGGAGAAAAGTGGAGAGCACCAAGTTATTTGGTGTAAATCATGTCATTGCGATATGAAGAATGAGAGAATTGATTTAATATTTACTTACGTTATGTTTTATTGTGATCATTAATTGTTTAATTTGAGTTCCTATTTTCATGTTCAAAATGTGCATTTTGTGAATTCACAATTGTAAAGTAAAGAGTTTACTGAAATTCTGATTTTATCTTTGAGTGGGGCCGGATCGCCGTCGGTGGATGGGGATAAACAAACAAACATTATTATACATGAAACTGGCTGCATCGGGATTTAATGCAACTGCACCCCTCAAACCAAATGAAAAAAACAAATATCTTGGCATTATTGTGGATGGGAGGTTGTCGATGGGATAAGCACATCTCTTATCTATATTCTAGATTACGAGGTATGATCAAGGGCGGATCCAGGGAGGGCGGCACGCGCCCCCCCCCATAGAGGCCCGTGCCTGGCAAAAAAAATATTTTAAAATTGAAAATAAAATTCAATGTATGTGTGTGGTGGGGGGGGCGCCTCTGCCCCCCCCCCCCCCCCGCTTGGACAATTCGATCGCGACATACTTCCGAGATAAAAAGCAGATCTTACATACATCGGGCACCTTATATACATTCACCCCCCCCCCATAAAAAATTCCTGGATCCGCCCTTGGGTATGATCCATAAGTTCAGGCAGCTGAGGTTTGTTGTTAGTTTGGACTTGTTGAGAACGATTTACCTGGCGCTTGTCCAGTCGATCTTAGAATATGTAATTATTGGGTGGGGTGGTTGCGGGATTTCTGTCCTGAGGCCTCTCATACTCATGCAGAGGAGAATAATAAAGATTTGCTTGGGTAGGTCGGCAAGGTACCCCACGGAGCTGATCTTCAAAGAATTCAACGTTTTGAATTATGACCAGCTCCGTGATATGTGCCTCATAAATTTTTTACACGCGAGGGAGAATTCCCGGAGACTCCGGGGGAACCCGCGAGCAATCTGGGAAGCGTCTTAGGGAGCCTAGGTTTAATACCAGCGCGGCTGCACTTCATCCAGCATTCAGGGGTCCTCGTGTTTATAATGGACTGCCAAAGAGCATCACTGGGCTGCCAATCTCTGGTTTATTTAGGAGGTTGAGGAGGTATGTGGAGGAAGGCCTTTAGTTTTGATTTATCTTTGGAAGTTTCGGGTTTTATTTATTTATAATAAGTTATATAGATGTATATACTCCTTCAATAATGTAAACTTCTTACTTTTTTGCGACGACCTCAAGCTGTATCGCGAAGTTGTTAATAGTCGGGATGCAGATATACTTCAAGAAAATTTTACGGAGCTTATTGAATGGTGCAGTAGAAATGGCCTAAAGGTCAACTTTAATAAATGCTTCTCTATGGCTTACTTTAGAGGTACTAGAAAAATTGAGCATGTTTATGTTGATGGTGATAGTTCTGAAGTAAAAGACGTCTCCACTTTTAAAGATCTTGGTGTAACATTTGATCGCTCGCTTAATTTTATTGATCATATCACGAAAATATCTAATCACGCTATGAAGCTCCTTGGCTTCGTCATTCGCAATACAAAGCATTTCTCTAACATATTTACTTTAAAAAATTTATATTGTTCGATTGTTAGAAGTGGATTAGAGTATGCAAGTCCGGTGTGGTCACCTCATTGCAAGATTCATATCCAAAAAATGGAGCGGGTGGAACGGAAATTCTTAAGATATGTTGCCTTTTAAACTACATGTTCCAACTATGGATTTGTGTCTTATGAGCGTCTATATCTCACTCTGCATTATTTGCCTCTTAACTTAAGAAGGGAGCAATCTGATTTCCTCCTTCTTCATGATCTCATCAGTGGCAAAATTAATAGTTCTCAACTTCTAGAGATGGTCACTTTCAATGTCGGTATTCACAGGACATGAAATCCACTGCTGTTTTTTACTCCTTGTCAGAGATTCTCATATCTTAAGTACTCGTGCACAAATCGCATCTTGGAAACAGGTAATAGCAATAGGGAAATAGACATATTTAACACCTCTAAAAATAAAATCAAAGATCATTTTTTCCGTAAATTTATGACAGTCTGATGGGAGTGATTTGCATTGCTTTATTTTGGTTTATTATTATTAAACTATTGAGTGGCATATCTTTGTTGAATTTTGTCTTCACTTAATTTTGCGAGTTTTTGTTTTTGAATGAATATATGTGAACATCACCAGCAGCACCGTAAACATTGTATAATTTAATACTGAATTATGTACCTATTTATGTATGTTTCTCTTTTCTCTCTTGCTTTTCTTTCATTATTGTTTTCTGTATGATTTTCATGTGATTGTTCTTTTATTGTTAATTATATTTATTGTTCGTGTATAGATTATTGTATTTTTTTGCATTGTTTATATATGATTTTGATGTTTTATTTTGTAATTCTTTGTAAAAATTTTTTTTATTTTTCTTGATATAACACTCATTATACACGTATTTGACATTTTTGTAAGTGGACTACTAGTCCGTAAAATTATCTAAATAAATAAATAAAATAAATAAATATATAAATTGGAATTAGCAAACAACGCTATGATGTCGGGCCACCCCTCCACACAAGATTTGCTTAATGAGGGGCGTTGCAATAATTGTTGAATTTGATTTGTTTTATTGTCTTTAATTAGTTTAAATTTTTTATATATACAATGTATTTACTTAATTCTTTGCAAATAAATATTCTATTCTATTCTATACTATTCTATTCTATTCATTTAATTATTTTATTTTATATATTTTATTTATTTTTTTAAAATGTAACTTACCTAAATAGTTTTATATAATAACTATTTCATTTGTAATGTTTGTTTTAATATTTTCCCCAATAATATATTTTTTGAAGCGAGGTAAGTGTAAGTATTCAAAATGACGAAGGTTTGGTAACCGGACACATTGGTTTTCCAGGGTTTATCTCAAAGAATAGTCCGGATTGCAATCAGAGCACTTGGATTCGATCTCCGAGGGGATAAAAGCCTTTTTGACATTAAATCAAAAATATCTAACTAGATCTGGTCACGGTCAGAACAGTCAATTTTTGGGTGATAGACAGTTGCTCGAATTTATGATACAATCAAGTATGTATATCTAATATTAAATAATATAAATTCAAAACATACGATTGCGGAACACAACCGATTGCAAATCCAACACAGCCACGTAGAAACAGAATCCAAAAAAAATTTGGTGCAAATGATGAAATGAGACCATAAATGGAAAGAAGCCAAGCGCATAAAGTGAGTGCCTTGAAACAAAAAATTATCCATTACAATTAAAGTATAAAATACATAATAAATAATCATATAAAATAATAGTATTTATCAATTAAATTTAAAAAATAAAAATAAAACTAGAGAATAATAATAATAAATTGAATATACTAGTATATCCGTATAGGCTGAGTCAGGAGGAAAAGTAAATATTTTGGGAGATGAATTTGTGGGTATTTAGAAAGAAAAAGTTTCTATGAGCATGGTTTTAATTCATAAGAATGTTTGAATATTTTCTTGAGCTATGGATTAGCAGTGGAGAAATGAATCATTAGCCGCCAGGGCATCCAGATTTGACCCCATTATTAAATGGTTTGGTTGGTTAAATCATTTTATGGTGATGGTTGAATATGTGAGAAAACTATGTGAATATCTTTTCAGGTTTAAGTACGTGTATAAAATATTTTATTTATAATGAATATTTCCTGAAATTAGAATTATGTTAAGACAAGCACATACTAAAATATTTAGGTGATTGTAATTTTGTTTATCTAAAAAATTTCTTTTTCTTTTTTTTTATATTTTATAGACTTAGCAGTCGAAAAAAAAATTATACAAATGTTTTTACAAATTTTTATTTCGCTCTCTCTAATTTCGTGTCCCTGGAACAAATGCTCCAACAGCTCCACGGTAACTAGGCCATTGTTTCCTAGGTACTTTGCATATTGTATTTCACGATGTTAAGTGATCTATTTTGCTCAGCTTTGCCTACAATATCATTTCCCAAAATATTCCCTTTTTCTTCTGACTCACCCTGTATATTTGAACTTACCACTTTACGTCCATATTTATCTGAAAGATTTCCCCAGAAGGTAGAGCTTAGCATCATCCCAAGGAAAACAATCTAAAATTTAGCATTATATGATATTAGTCTTATTTTGTCTATATATATATATATATCCCCACTCCTATTATATTACTATACCGTTGTGGTGAGTGCTTGTTGATAACGTGATAAATTCCATTCACAATGTAATGCTGGTGATAATATACTGAGTATTGTCATCTCCATTGAATCAGCCATCCAACAGAGGCCTGTGAATAATGATAGTCGTACTTGGAATCGGCCAAAACCAAACTGATCCACTGCTTGGGTTACAGTAAATGAATCTACAAGAAAAAAGATATTTAATCAATCAAATCTGTTTATATATTAGATGTTATTTTTCGTAGACGTAATGATAGATACAATTAAGGTAGTTGTTTCTGCGAGAATACTAGCAAAAAGTTAATACTAGGGTATATAGAACAGACAATAAGGATTCATAATTCATAAGTCCAAAACTTTTTGCTGTTTATGTACCACTACTAGGCAATTCCGTCCTCGTTTGACAAATCTGGCAACACTGTCTGAGCTTGTTATATAAGCGATTGAAAGCTGTTGCAACAATGGCTGGAGCGAAAAAACGTCAAAAAAGTTACTAAAGTTAAGCCACTTTTTAGGTTAAATAAATGCGTTGTTGCCACCTTGTTTTTAGTGTAAATTTTTCATTATACATTTTTCATTATTTATTCATTATTATCTCAGAAACTGTGTTGTAACTATGAATTAAAATTTTGTTAAAAAATGTATTAGTTATTGTTGAATGTTGGTTTAGTTTTTTATAACAATGGTAAGAAGAGTTTCTTAATTATAATTAAATATGTCTGAAAAACTCTATCTTTGGAATTTAATATCTCCGGAACTATATATAACTATAATCTGTCTAAATTTCAAAAAAATCCTATGAAAACCCATATGGTGGAACAACTACCTTAAATTGAAAGTTTCTTTTTGCCGAGAGTAGCAGAATTTTTATAAATTGAAGGAGACAATAAAAGAGTGTGTCTTCTGCTGGAATTATAAATCTTTAATTTATTTATAACGAGACTATAGTTTCGAGAGCTTTGCCCTTTTCATCAGTCTATTACAATTGATTCATTGGTCTGATCAATTACCATACATACATTAATTTCTGTGAATCAATTGTAATAGACTGATGAAAAGAGCAAAGCTCTCGAAACTATAGTCTCGTTATAAATAAATTAAAAATTATAATTCCAGCAGAAGATACATTATTTTATTGTCTCCTTCGATAGATACAATACAAAAGTGAATAATGAATGAAAGGCACTCCAAAGATAAATAAAATGATGATTTCCAACAAAGAAGTTTTATTGGAAACTAGTTTTACACTTTTGAACCGACGTTTCTGAGGTTCTTTCCTCCTTCAGGGTTCAAAGGGTCAATGAAGGAACATATAACAATTTTTTTCTTGTCTCCCTTATATATCTATCTGCTCGTTGGAGTGATATTCTATTGAGGATGGTAAGACAAAAAATATCTCTTCAAAACCAACGAGCACAGATATAAAGGCGACAAGAAGGAAAATTGTTACATGTTCCTTCATTGACCCTTTGAACACTGAAGAAGGAGGAAAGTTCCTCATCGGTTCAAAACGCTAAAAAAAAAGTTTCCAATAAATTAAAGAGATCGTAGGGAGTTGGACTTGACTTTAAATTAAATACAAAGTTTTTATTTAAATAGGCCAACCGTTTCGTTGCTGGTTCCAAACTTCTTCAGTGGCTCATTTTTTAAACTTATCCGTCTGGGGTTTTGACTAAGAGAAAAACCATTTTAAAACAGTATCTTTACAAATCACTCAATTTTATCAAATAATATAAAACATAAATGTTTGGGTTTTCTTAGTCAAAACCCCAGACGGATAACTTTAATAAATGAGCCACTGAAGAAATTGCGATATCAGTACCGAAACGTTTGGCCTATTTAAATAAAAACTTTGTATTTAATTTAAAGTCAAGTCCAACTCCCTACGATCCTTTAATTATTAATCATGGACACGAATAAAGAAATATTGTTTCCAATAAATATTCTTTTATTTGAAATCATCATTTTATTTATCCTTGGACTGCCTTCCATTCAATCCTCAGTTATAATTGTATTTTTACTTTATCCAATGCGAAGCATGGGGAAAGTATTGTTTTTTTCTCAATTTAATTTGTCTTCCTTATTCAGTGAATATTGTTATCCTTCAGAATACATGCATCTATGTATAATTGAAGGATCGAGAAGATTGATATACAATCTCTTTCTCTCTGTTTCTTTTTTATTGATAAAAATATATTACATTCAGGGACGGATTTAGGATCTTTGGGACTATGGGCTGCAGCTGTGGTCCGCGCCCCCCCCCCCTACGTTTCTAAATATGGCAATATGAGTATTATGATTTTAAAAATAACATATCGTAATTTTAAGTAAAAATGTTAAAAAATTCCAAAATGCAAGATAACAAAACGGATTGTAATGAACAAGCAAAATTTACTAAATCTACATAATATATTATTTAATTTGCAGCGTTTTCGTGATCCAAAACGAAAACCTTATTTTTCGTTCCTACTTTTTATGAGATTATTTGAAATGTGTAATAGTGTAGTACTCTGAATTGAAGATATTAATGTATATGCAGTAGGAAGCAAAGGTTAACCCGGGGGTATACGATCTTTTTGTGGTGCGGGCCCGTAGGCTGCAGCCTATTCAGCCTATGCTTAAATCCGGCCCTGATTACATTACTTAAATATATATTAGTTTGTGCGCTTAGTAATTATAATATAATTACTTATCATAGTGAATTGGACAGAAATTAAATATTTCCAAGTTTTTTTTTTAATTTCTTCACTAGTAACCTAGTAAGATAGTACTATAATAATTTTTTTTTTTAAATAATCCTGCTGTTGATAAAGAGCTATACTGCCGTCGGATGGTAAAACGCTGTATCTACAAATCGATAGTTTTGAGATAATTGCGTCTAAAGTTTTTTTACATATTTTGGCTGATAATTCCTACAATAAATAAATAAATCATTTAAAATTTGTAAAGCAAATTTGTTATATATTGTTTTTTTAAGTTATCTATGTTTTTTTTTCTTAAATATTGGTTTTATTATGACTAATTGAGTGAAACGTGTTTTGGCGAAACATTTAGGGGAACCTTGGAAACTCGATAAAAAACAACACAAAATTTGTCACGAAAAGTCTGCCTTATCTCGAGAGAGGCTTAAGTAATGGCTGGAAGTTAGTGTTTAATTGAGAAATGCCCCGCTGAGCGCAGAAAGAATCGAGAAACAACAAGTACATTGTATGGACATTTGCTATGCATGTTATGGCAAAACAATGTAACTCCGGCTGTTGTTATGGTAAAACAATGTAACTTCGGCCGTTGTTATGGCAAAACAATGCAACTTCGGACGTTGTTACGGCAAAACACCGTAACTTCGGGCGCTGTTATGGCAAATCAATGTAACTCCGGCTGTTGTTATGGCAAAACAATATAACTTCGGCCGTTGTTATGGAAAAACAATGGAACTTCGGGTGTTGTTATTGTAAAACAATGTAGCTTTGGATGTTGTTATGGCAAAACAATGTAACTTCGGATGTTGTTATGGCAAAACAATGTAACTTCGGGCGTTGTTATTGCAAAACAATGTAACTTCGGGTGTTGTTATGGTAAAACAATGTATAGGATGATACAATAAAGTGCATGAAGCGAGAGCTGTTATGGTTCAAGGATGCAACATCCATTACAACGTTTTGTTGAGTTAAGATCGTAATTTTCTGTAGATACACCATATGTTTGTGGTTCGTATTTCGACAAGGAATTTTCCTATTAAAACAAAAGTTGTATTAGGTCGAAGATCGCTCTGAGATGTATCAAATTATCGGTGTTAAGCTAAGAAGCTGTAACCGCCAATACTGCGTTTTACCATCTGACTGCAGTATATTTTTAAGTCAAGTAAATTATTATAATAATGAATTAATAGTTTTTGCGTTGTGAACACAATCTATGTAAATTAATTAATAAAGTAAAGGGTGTGTAGTTTCACAGTGAATGAAATAAAACTCAAAGAGGTTTATACAAACTCAATATATTTCGGATTATTAGTCCATCATCAGGAGTTTACAAGTTAAAACTGTCAGTTCTTCTTTGAGTTTTATTTCATTCACTGTGAAACTATACACCCTTTACTTTATTAATTAATATCATGTTTCACCTATAACCTACACCACTTTCCCTAAGTAAAAACAATCTATGTACTATATAAGAAATCCAACAATAAAATTTTCTGAACATGTTTTGGTCATTTATCAAAGATATTAATAGATAAGTTTATATTGCATGTAGGAGGGTTTTGTCCCCTCGGGAGTCGAACCCAAGCACTAGTATGCTTTCCGGGCAACTAGTCCAGACCCTTGAGACACTTACCTCCAA
Organism: Forficula auricularia; assembly: GCA_024734495.1. Taxonomy (NCBI): domain Eukaryota; kingdom Metazoa; phylum Arthropoda; class Insecta; order Dermaptera; family Forficulidae; genus Forficula; species Forficula auricularia. The sequence continues at coordinate 365,305 of JALMQS010000113.1, read as the reverse complement.
ACATGCAATATATAACGAAAGCCACTCATTTTCACTCCATTCAACTCGATTGGAATAGTAAAAATTAATGCTTAACTGAAATAAAGATTCAGCATCGGACCAATGCGAAGGCAAATTTATGTAAAGAATTGAGTATCTATTTGAGAAAGAAAGATTGAGTTTTTTCTCAAAATCAACTTGTGACATGAATCAATTAATTTTATGAACATGTTTTGGTCATTTATCAAAGATATTAATAGATGGGTTTATATTGCATGTAGGAGGGTTTTGTCCCCTCGGGAGTCGAACCCAAGCACTAGTATGCTTTCCGGGCAACTAGTCCAGACCCTTGAGACACTTACCTCCAAACATGCAATATATAACGAAAGCCACTCATTTTCACTCCATTCAACTCGATTGGAATAGTAAAAATTGATGCTTAACTGAAATAAAGATTCAGCATCGGACCAATGCGAAGGCAATTTATGTAAAGAATTGAGTATCTATCTATTTGAGAAAGAAAGATTGAGTTTTTCTCAAAATCAACTTGATGACATGAATCAATTAATTTTATGAACATGTTTTGGTCATTTATCAAAGATATTAACAGATGTTTATACTGCATGTAGGGATTTGTAACTCGGGTAATCGAACGCACTAGTATAGCTTTCGGGCAACTAGTCCAGACCCTTGAGACACTTACCTCCAAACATGCAATATATAACGAAAGCCACTCATTTTCAATCCATTCAACTCGATTGAATAGTAAAATTAATGCTTAACTGAAATAAAGATTCAGCATCGGACAGTGCAAGGCAAATTTATGTAAAGAATTGAGATCTATCTAGATAGAAGATTATTTTTCAAATCAACTTGGACATGAATCAATTAATTTTACGAACATGTTTTGTCATTTATCAAAGATATTAGATAGATGTTTATATTGCATGTGGAGGGTTTTAATCTTCTGGAGTCGAACCCAGCACTAGTATATTTCCGGGCAACTATCCAGACTCTGAGCACTTTACCTCCCAAACTATGCAATATATAACGAGCCACCAGTTTCACTCCATTCAACTGACAATATAAATTAATGCTTAACTGAAATAAAGATCCAGCATCGGCACCAATGCGAAGGCGAATTCGCGAAAATTTGCCTTCGCATTGGTCCGATGCTGAATCTTTATTTCAGTTAAGCATTAATTTTTACTATTCCAATCGAGTTGAATGGAGTGAAAATGAGTGGCTTTCGTTATATATTGCATGTTTGGAGGTAAGTGTCTCAAGGGTCTGGACTAGTTGCCCGGAAAGCATACTAGTGCTTGGGTTCGACTCCCGAGGGGACAAAACCCTCCTACATGCAATATAAACTTATCTATTAATATCTTTGATAAATGACCAAAACATGTTCATAAAATTAATTGATTCATGTCACAAGTTGATTTTGAGAAAAAACTCAATCTTTCTTTCTCAAATAGATACTCAATTCTTTACATAAATTTGCCTTCGCATTGGTCCGATGCTGAATCTTTATTTCAGTTAAGCATTAATTTTTACTATTCCAATCGAGTTGAATGGAGTGAAAATGAGTGGCTTTCGTTATATATTGCATGTTTGGAGGTAAGTGTCTCAAGGGTCTGGACTAGTTGCCCGGAAAGCATACTAGTGCTTGGGTTCGACTCCCGAGGGGACAAAACCCTCCTACATGCAATATAAACTTATCTATTAATATCTTTGATAAATGACCAAAACATGTTCATAAAATTAATTGATTCATGTCACAAGTTGATTTTGAGAAAAAACTCAATCTTTCTTTCTCAAATAGATACTCAATTCTTTACATAAATTTGCCTTCGCATTGGTCCGATGCTGAATCTTTATTTCAGTTAAGCATTAATTTTTACTATTCCAATCGAGTTGAATGGAGTGAAAATGAGTGGCTTTCGTTATATATTGCATGTTTGGAGGTAAGTGTCTCAAGGGTCTGGACTAGTTGCCCGGAAAGCATACTAGTGCTTGGGTTCGACTCCCGAGGGGACAAAACCCTCCTACATGCAATATAAACTTATCTATTAATATCTTTGATAAATGACCAAAACATGTTCATAAAATTAATTGATTCATGTCACAAGTTGATTTTGAGAAAAAACTCAATCTTTCTTTCTCAAATAGATACTCAATTCTTTACATAAATTTGCCTTCGCATTGGTCCGATGCTGAATCTTTATTTCAGTTAAGCATTAATTTTTACTATTCCAATCGAGTTGAATGGAGTGAAAATGAGTGGCTTTCGTTATATATTGCATGTTTGGAGGTAAGTGTCTCAAGGGTCTGGACTAGTTGCCCGGAAAGCATACTAGTGCTTGGGTTCGACTCCCGAGGGGACAAAACCCTCCTACATGCAATATAAACTTATCTATTAATATCTTTGATAAATGACCAAAACATGTTCATAAAATTAATTGATTCATGTCACAAGTTGATTTTGAGAAAAACTCAATCTTTCTTTCTCAAATAGATAGATACTCAATTCTTTACATAAATTTGCCTTCGCATTGGTCCGATGCTGAATCTTTATTTCAGTTAAGCATTAATTTTTACTATTCCAATCGAGTTGAATGGAGTGAAAATGAGTGGCTTTCGTTATATATTGCATGTTTGGAGGTAAGTGTCTCAAGGGTCTGGACTAGTTGCCCGGAAAGCATACTAGTGCTTGGGTTCGACTCCCGAGGGGACAAAACCCTCCTACATGCAATATAAACTTGTCTATTAATATCTTTGATAAATGACCAAAACATGTTCATAAAATTAATTGATTCATGTCACAAGTTGATTTTGAGAAAAAACTCAATCTTTCTTTCTCAAATAGATACTCAATTCTTTAAATAAAATTTTCATTTAGTGATAGATTTTTTCTTGTTCATTTTAATACAAAAGTGTAAATTCAAAATCAAAATTAAAATCTGGATCAAATTTAGTGATATGGTCCTGTGGGAATATTATTAAAAGATAGAAAATAGCTAAAAGTTAAATAATTAGACAAAGATGGTTTCATTTTAAGAGATCATGATTTCTCCAGAACTACTGGCTAATAATTTGGAATTCGACATAAGAGTTTTTTAAGACAAAAATGTTTATAGTAAGAGCTTTTTTGTAATTCAAATTTTAAAGGAGTGTAACAAGGAACAAGCACTAAAATCACGTTTTCATCCAGATTATTAGTAATATAAAAGATCGTACCATCAGGTACCACCGATATAGATGGCATTTCTCCTATATCTTCTATCACTGATGGTGGCGGGAAACGTCTGGATCCATCTGTCGGGGACTGTAAGGCAGCGATTAAATGACTTGTCGTTGGAGCTGACTGGGAAGAAGTGCCGTCAAGATCTTCATAACCACCTTTTGAAAAAAAAAAAGTGAGTGAGTTGAGTATTGAATGAATTCGCTTGGACTATTTGTTTAGGACAGGTAGAAAGGTCAAGTTTCTAATAAATAGAAGATAGTGGGACAATATAACAATTGAGATAGTATTTTTGTTTTTTTCTAAAGATTATTGAACGAGAGCAAGGCTGTAGTCAGCGGGGAGGGTAGAACGCCCCAAAAATGTTGAAGTAAAAATCGAAGTTTTACAGTATATACCTAGTGGCGTAGCCAGACTTTTGGGGCTATTGGGCAAAACTGCTCTGACCAAAAAGTGGGTAGGCACGGTGTGCATTAAAATAAGTAAAATACTGTAGGGATTAGTCTAGGTGGCTTAAACCAGGTGAAGAAAGACTCATGTATTTTCAATAATAATGGTTTATTCGATGCTTTTCAATAATAATATAACAAAATGCTTTATAAATGTAGAAATAAAACTGGAGACGTTCGTGTATCTTGAGTAGAAAAATACTTCTTCAAATTGCTGGTTAAATCTTCGGTAAACATATACTTGATGAACTGAACTGATGGATGAACTGTTCGTGTCGGAGGGGAAATCGTAACTCACTGTCTTCAACTTGGAAGACGATCTTTATAGAGGCCGCGTTGATATCTGGGGTCTTTGATGATAGGTCCTTATTTCGGCCAATCAGCGCATTTGTTATTATGGCCAATCAGGGACTAGCTGGTCGTGCGGCGACGATTTTGACTTGTAGCGTGAGGGGGCGATGCGTGCGCAATTCTGAGGGGAAGCTAGCTCTTTCGCTGGAGGGGGTTGAACGGGTGCAGATTGAGGTGGTGGAGCCACTCGGGGGATTGCTGCTTACTTGGGGGGCTGCTGGAAATCCTACTGAAACTTGGCAGTGCGTTGCCTGGTAAAATCTGCCAGGCTGCTGCTCAGATTGACGGAGGCGCGAGGTGGCTGGAATCAGGCGGGGTGTCATGGTGTGTAGACCAGGGCAAGTTGGCTTGGTTGGATCCCACATTCGGCCATTCCTGCATCATATTCCGACCTCGAATATGCCGTTCGGATGACTTCGAACTTCATTTTCAGTTTTCTTCTTTATCAGTTTTCGCAGCCTCGTCTTGTATAATTTTCTTTATCTTGCTTCGGAATTATGTTGATTTCTTCGGGTTTTCGCTCTTCTTTATCGGGCTTTTTAGATGTCTTTTCTTTTTTCTTTTCTTCTGAATTAGTTTTGTATTTTTTCTGTTTAAATTTCTTTTCATTTTTCGTGGAATTTTGGTGGTCGTCAAGATTGGCGATTTTGCCATCGTTTCGTTTATTTTCTTTACTTCGGAGTTTTCATGAATTTTCTTTATTTTCTGGAGATTATTTCTTTATTTTCCTGGATTCTTCTTTCAACTTCTTGATTCTTTTTGCATCTTTTGATATTCTTTTTTCATCTTGAGTAGCTCTTTCTTGATCTTCGTCTTCAAGTGGTGTTTCGGGTTTTTTGTCAATTTCAGGTGCATCTTTAGATTTTGCTTCTTCGGTTCATTTTCATATTTCACGTCTGTCTTCGAGTCGATATTCTTTTCTTCATTTTCGTCAAAATTTTCATTTACATCAATTGATTTTTCTTTTTCCTCAAGTTTTTCATATATGCAATTTTTCATTTTCTTCTGTTTGAGTCGCCTACTTCTTTCTCTTCTGGTCTGGACTCGTTTTCTGGGTTTTCGTTTAATCTGGGTGTGAATCTGGTGAGCTCATCTTTTTCCTTAGCGTTTGTCAGCTGGGCTTCTTCGGTTTTCATTTGTTCGGGTTCGGCTTCTTTGATTTTTTCGTTTTCTTTCTTACTTAATAGTTTTTCTTCATTATTTTCGTTAGCTGTTTTTATCTTCGTTTTGTTTAGGGTAGGTCTGTTATCTGGTTTTATTTGAGTTTCTGTGGGGTCTGTTCTTGAAGAGAACATTTTCTTCATGATTTCTTTAAGCTGGTTCCAAGATTTATTAGTGAATTTTTCATAAAAGTTTTGGCACTTCCGGTCAGGCGAATTTCTTGGTAAGGGTTAGCTTTTGTATTTCGGCCGTTGTATTAAAGTGGCTTTATCTTCAATATCTCGGATCCATTTGGTAATTGAATAAGGTTTTACCATCAAATAATTTAATTTCGTTTTTGAGGTCTTCGGTAGCTGAAAGGAGTTGGGAAATTTTCATCCTCTTCTTGTTCGTTTTCATCATCTTCTTCTTCTAGAGATTTCTAAGCTTTTCTAGATTGGAAAGAGCTTCAGGAATCGCTTTTATAAGTTCATCTTTTCTTCTTTGAGGTAGGCCCAATATTTTAGCAATTGGTTGTAGATCAAACATTAGGTCGATTTGGTTTAGAAACTTTTGGTATTCTTTCGTGGAAGGATCAAATGCATAATTTTTAAATTTTCTCTACTTGAGATCGGCTTTTGAGTGTGCTTCTTCTCGTTGTATAAAATTTTGTGTAGAATCTTTATATACGGGAAGTCTGCATTGGTAATTCTTTTGGAGATTTCAGGAATGTCGTTCAGTGTAAGTGTCATCTTTGGAATTTTCATCTTTTTCTTTCTTCTTAAATATTCTTTCTTCGTAAGTGTTCTTTCTTCTTGCTTCTTTTTTCTTAAATATTCTTTCTTCGTTTTTCTTTAATCTTCTTTTCGAACCTTCTTGCGTTTGGCCAAAGTTGTTAAGAACCCTTAACTTAAATCCTGGAATTTAGTGATAGATTTTTTCTTGTTCATTTTAATACAAAAGTGTAAATTCAAAATCAAAATTAAAATCTGGATCAAATTTAGTGATATGGTCCTGTGGGAATATTATCAAAAGATAGAAAATAGCTAAAAGTTAAATAATTAGACAAAGATGGTTTCATTTTAAGAGATCATGATTTCTCCAGAACTACTGGCTAATAATTTAGAATTCGACATAAGAGTTTTTTTAAGACAAAAATGTTTATAGTAAGAGCTTTTTGTAATTCAAATTTTAAAGGAGTGTAACAAGGAACAAGCACTAAAATCACGTTTTCGTCCAGATTATTAGTAATATAAAAGATCGTACCATCAGGTACCACTGATATAGATGGCATTTCTCCTATATCTTCTATCACTGATGGTGGCGGGAAACGTCTGGATCCATCTGTCGGGGACTGTAAGGCAGCGATTAAATGACTTGTCGTTGGAGCTGACTGGGAAGAAGTGCCGTCAAGATCTTCATAACCACCTTTTGAAAAAAAAAAAGTGAGTGAGTTGAGTATTGAATGAATTCGCTTGGACTATTTGTTTAGGACAGGGTAGAAAGGTCAAGTTTCTAATAAATAGAAGATAGTGGGACAATATAACAATTGAGATAGTATTTTTGTTTTTTTCTAAAGATTATTGAACGAGAGCAAGGCTGTAGTCAGCGGGGAGGGTAGAACGCCCCAAAAATGTTGAAGTAAAAATCGAAGTTTTACATTATATACCTAGTGGCGTAGCCAGACTTTTGGGGCTATTGGGGCAAAACTGCTCTGACCAAAAAGTGGGTAGGCACGGTGTGCATTAAAATAAGTAAAATACGTTAATTTTTTTTATTATTAAACCATTTACCGACTTAGAGAGCAGTCCACCAAGCATATAAATAACAAAACCTAAAAAGGTACTCATTTTCCCAAGTTTCTTGTTTTTCCTTTTTGATTTTGGTTAGATGTAAATAGTGAGAGCAGGGGTGCTAAAGATAGGTCGCCCCCTCTTCCTTGGCTACGCCACTGTATATACCATACATAAATGTTCAATAAAAATGTAATAAACAAAGCAATCTAGGCATTTGGGAGGTAATGTCTATTAATCCTAGGTGTATATCCATACTCCCTTAACTTCTCGATGGGTAACCCCCTTGCGAAAGCCTTGAACTAGAGATCGGTATAAAAATAAAGAATCCAAAGAGTTAAATTGAAAGTTTTTGCGCCGAGAGTAGCAGAATTTTTATATATTGAAGGAGACAATAAAAGAGTGTCTCCTTCAATCCAAAGAGTGTAAATAGAAATATTAGAGTGAATTGGGGTTTAGTTAAAATTACTTCTGAAGTATAATTTTATTATATAAAATTTATATAATTACTAAAGTCAACTATTAAAATTGAAAGGTTCTTTTTGCAGAGAGTAGAATAATTTTTATAAATGAAAGTAGACAATAAAAGAGGGTGTCTTCTGCTGGAAAATTTTTCCAGTTTAAATAAACAATATGATACAAACAGATCAAGTATGGGAAGGAGGAAATCCAGCACTGGCTGTTATATTGTCCCACTATATTCTATGATCTATGTACTATATACATTTTGAACCTTTACTCGAAACTAAGAATTTGGCGTCTCTACTCTTCATTCTAAAAATAGTGCAAATATAATTGAAAACCAGTGAATGAGTAATAATTTCAACTTGAAAGATAAGAGAAATATCTTAAATAAATTAATAATGAAAATTAGATGTCCTAGGATGAATTAAGCAGAAACGATAATGTTTTTAATTAATTCCTTGTAAAATTAACAACATTGCTATTATTAATAAAATATTAAACATTTAATTTATTAGATAACACCAAGAAAAACAATATTGTAACGGATTTAATGGTTAGTGGACCGCGACCAAAGGAAAAAAATATATAGTGACAGTACTTGAAGGAATTATTTTAGATTTACCTGAAGATCCTGATAAAATTCTATTTTTTGCTTGACGCAAATTGGAAAACATTGTATTTAATATTTATGTGCAATGTTTCATTTAAAAATTTGAAGTAAATTCAACTGTGAAAAAAAATATAGTACATATTACTAATAACATAATTTTATCATTATTTAAATTAGTCATATATTAGATTAATATTTTTTTAATTTCTCACTTAAATAAGACAGATTTTTTTAAATTTATTTATGGTAAAATATGTTTAAATATGTTTTCAATGTTAAGTATTTGATTCAAGTATGGATTATTTTGAATAAATAAATATATATATAAAAAATAATAAGATGTCTATATACTTACGTATTAATATTTAATAAATAATTTTATAAAATAGCCCATATTTATTCGGAGTTGACGAGTTGTCGAAATTTTAATATTCACCTAATCACTTGTTAAGAACTTTCACTCTCGTTTTCTTTCTTTTGTTTCTCCCTTTGAATTCTAAAATTGACAGCAGATCAATTAAACCAAGTTCATTTGACAAACGCTAGATGTCACTCATCAATTTATTTATTTCTTTACTTATTTTTTTATTAAAAATTAATAAATTGTAAAATATTTATTTTAAAAAACCACCAACAGGCTTGACTTGTTGAAAAAAATATCCGTAAATAAATAAATCAAACGTAATTAAATGATATTTCTCCATGGGTGCGTGTGCACCGAGGGGTGAACTGCGATTGGAATTAGGTGTACACCACCTTTGGAATTATGTGGAATTATTTTGAAATTCATTAGATAATGCCCCTTCACATATTGTCATCTACTTGGAAATGAAAGTGAAAGTGGAAGTAGGTGTACGTGATATTAGGTAGCGGTTCACCCCTCGGTGTGCACTGATGTTGACATGTTTACTGCCATCCCATTTCCAGTCATGTTGATTGCATTCTAATGAAATTAAAGCGAGAGAATGAAAGAAAATGAAAACTAAAAGCAGGTCTGCCGAGAGATTATGCAAGCCCCAAGGCCACCGTCTTCCTCGAAACTTATAACCAACTCAAAATTTAGTTAACTTTAATTCAAACAAGACTCAATGTTGTCTAATTTCTAGGAGCGAAAATAAAGATTTCCCTGATATTCACTTCGATTCGAATACCCTGAAAATGTGTGACAGTCTATCCATGTTGGGCGTCTCTGTCGCATCTGACCTGTCTTGAAATGAACACATCTCTGTGGCGAAATCTGCAGCAAGGAAGATTGGCTTCTTATTCAGGTCCAAGCGATTTTACAAACCCCCACAACTTCTCACCATCTACAAGGCCCAAATCCCAATCCCAAGCCCCTGTCTCGAATACGGCTCTCATCTATGGAGAGGGGCCTCAAAATATTCTCTTGCTACCCTGGATGCAATTCAGAAACGAGCCGTCAGGCTAATTAACGATTCTACCCTCACCGACTCCCTCGACTCGCTGGCTCATCGAAGAAATGTCTATGCCCTTTCCCTTTTCTATAGATACTATCACGGCAGGTGCTCTGATGAGATAAAATCAATAATTCCCCCAAAGCATGCTTTGCACGTAGCACGCGTTTTGCCGACTCCCAACACCCTTTCGCGGTCTAATTGGAAAAGTGCCGGACCACTTCATTCGCCAATACATATATCCCCATGACTTCAAGGAACTGGAACTCTCTCCCAGCCTCCATCTTTCCCAGCACCTATAATCTTCAAACCTTCAAAACCGGGGTGCATAGACACCTCTACGTCTACACCCTCTCATCACTTAATCAACTTTCCCTTCTCTTCGATAATGCAAGGGTCTTTCGAGATCCATAGGAGCTGCATCTTTACTGGTGCACCCCTTCTTGCATTCGATTGCATTAAAAAAAAAAATAATAACCTTCAGCTTTTTAAGACCCGTATCCATAGATACTTTCGACCCCTACCCAGCCCATAAAAACCCTTCTTCTTCTTTTCACGATGGATGCACCTTTTTGGTGTAACTCCTTCTCTCATCATTATCATTAATCCATTCCATCCATACATTAATTCCTATGAATCAATTGTAATAGAATGATGAAGAGGGCAAAGCCCTCGAAACTATTAAATAATTGTTAAAATCATGAAGAAAACGCCTAGACAGACTGGAATATTGCGAACCTTGCACAATATTGGCAATATTGCAGCAACAGTGCAGTGGCAATATTGCTGCAATGTTGCTGCACTGTAAAAGAGGCGGCCATAGTAATATTCCTGCAATGTTCCTGCAATCTCCCTGCAAGGTTTAATATTGCAATATGTAATATTGCTGGAATATTCCCTTCTGTCTGGTCGACTCTTTCTTTCCATTTTATTATATTTTATTTTTTGGTGAGTCTTGGACCTCTTTCAGAAGCCTTCAGGACTATAAGGGTCGTCACTAAATTATAAACATTGACCCTTTCAAATCGGGAGCGCCTTCTCTCTGCTCGTCGTCATGGGCGTTGGAAGAGGGTTCAAAGGGATGCTATATTGGAATCTTCTCATTGTCACTGTAGAATGAGCCAATAAAACTTCAATCTGACTGTCAGTCGGAATGATCGTGTAGAGTTCTGCATGATTGAATTAACAAATGACAGTCGGATTGATTCAATCTGACTAACAGTCAGAAATGATCGTGTAGGGGCCGCTTAAGGATTTCGATGAAAATCATGGATTGGTAGTTTTTGGGTTGACAATTCAATTTTCCTATTGAAGATGGAGTGGTAGATTCGATGCTGAATTGATGGAAAGGTAGCCCAAGAATAATAAAACCACAAATTCCAAATAAAATAATTTAGTAGAACGTCATAAAAAGACGATTCGGATGATTTTATTTTATTCGATATACGGGAGTTATCCCAGTTACAATATACATTTTTATACAATAAATTTACAAATTAACAAAACTAAAAAACTAATTTAGTCTTAATTAATTTTATAAAGAAAAGTTTGCGGAATTAACAGAATGTAATGTATTTATTTTTATAAAGTTTATATTATTTCATTTAAATTGAATAGGTAAACAATTATTTTTATAGAGAAATGTTTGCGGAATTTAAGAGAACAAAAGTTATATTAATAGATAGATAAATACACAGATAGATACATTCAAGTGAAGCTAATATAAAGCATATAATATAATACAATTTATTAGACATTTAATCGTAGTGTGAGCAATATCGTTTTGATATCCCTCACACTACATGAAAAGAAGTCTAATTGTGAGGAGTTTGCTTGCCTCAAGCATCAATCTATTCAGCCCTGTATTTTTTGAATAATTAGTATTACAAATGGGAATAAAAAAGTTTTAGACAATGCGACTGTAAGTAATATTGAGGCCCTATATATTGGAGAATTTCACAACAATCAATCAGACCATTCAACAGTTTGCGAAGGAATATCAAGTCATTTTGCCTCCTCCTTCAGGATTTAAAAGAGTCAACGAAGCAGTCTCCATATGTATATTAATATTATTTTTAATTGCTATTAAGCTCAAAACATTGTAGCAATGCTTTGATGAAGGCTGGAGCGCTTCAAAACGCCGGCAAACTCATAAACAAAAATCGAGCTTTTTAGTTGCACTTAAAATTAAAAATAATAATATTTATATAAAACTAAAAATTGCCGAAAAACACTCGGTCCGCCAGCTACTTACTTTAACTTAAGAATATTTTATTCAAAAACCAGAGCTGCGGAGTAGGTAAAAAAACACTCGACTCCAACACCTGATAAATTTAGTAGGACGACTCCGGCAAAATTAAATAAATAAATAAATCTTTATTACTCGACCTGCTTAGAGGCACAAGTCCAAAAAAAGTCATTAAAATAATTAAGTTTATATTATTAAGTATAACTCTTAAAAATAATATGTAGATATAGGTAAATCTAATTCATATACTCACAAAGTAAAATAATATCTGAATTTGAGAATCGAGATAAAAATAAAACGTTCGTTAAATTATAATAATTCCTTGGTCTTCTCTGAATGCTTATCTGATGAAAGTATAATATATATTTCTCATCTTCAAAATATATTATATCAAGGGTGTCCAACCTTTAGCTTACCCGGGCCACATTTGAAGAAAAAAAAATGTTTCGGGGCGCAGATATTTTTTATGCTATCGAATGCAAGATGCGGCCCCTAAAATAATCTCGAAAGATCCCTGCATTACCGAAGACAAGGATGAGGAATAGATCAAGAGAAAGGGTGCAGGGTGTAGGTGCTTTGAAGTTTTGAAGGTTACTTATATATGTCAGAAAGTTTGCAGGCAAAAAATTTATATATAAATAAAATGGGTTCGAAAATAGACCGAAATGGTGATTATATTTACGAAAATTTTAAATTTTAGTCCAGATTTAAAATTTAAAATTATCCCTTAGTTTTCGAAAACTTTCTTATTTTAGAGAAACAAAATTATCAGGCCAAATTGTTATGTCTTTTCCAGGAACTACATAAGTATATACACAAATCTCAATGTTTTAAGGAAGTTTATAAATTTATGTTGGGCCGAATTCATCATTGCAGTGCTGGGCCACGGGATGGACAGCCCTGTATTATAGAATACATATTGAATATCAAATTTCAACTTTTGTCATTCAGTATTATGTACTCCTGAACATATATGGGTCAATAGCCCGAAATATATTGAGTTTTATCAAAAGTTTATTTATTATTTATTTTATTCAATCTATCCTTACCCTATTTGGGTTTTGGATACATACAATTCTTTTTACATTACTTAAATAGTTAATATACAAAATACACAAAATATTTCTTTCTTCTTTTTCTCTTCTTCCTCCTTTTTTCTCTTTCGGAAATCTTCCATCTCGGGCTCTCTCTCTTCTAAGTCATCTTCTTCTGTCTGTCGTCGCTTTTATTTGTCGGTCCCTGAGACTCCAGTTCATTTGCTTTAAAAACTTCCAAGCAAGAAACAGTATTTTGCCAATTTCTAATATTAAACTTGAAAAAAAATGTATTGTAAACAAAAAAAAGAGAAAATGCCGGAGTCGGAGTCGACACCTTTTTCCCGACTCTGACTCCGACTTCTCTGGCCAGAAATTCCTCCCGACTCAGGGCCGTATTTCTAAATAGGTTGCAACCTAGAGAGGAAAATTTTCAGGGGCGGCAGAAGATAGATAACTAATTTGATTATATAATTTATTATATAAACCATTAAAATTGTAGTTTTATCTAGAACTTTATGTTAAATTGAAAGTTTTTGCCGAGAGTAGCAGAATTTTTATATATTGAAGGAGACAATAAAAGAGTGTGTCTTCTGCTGGAATTATAAATTTTATTTATTTATAACGAGACTATAGTTTCGAGGGCTTTGCCCTCTTCATCAGATTCATAAATTAATTCCTGTGAATCCATTGTAATAGACTGATGAAGAGGGCAAAGCCCTCGAAACTATAGTCTCGTTATAAATAAATAAAATTTATAATTCCAGCAGAAGACACACTTCTTTATTGTCTCCTTCAATAGAACTTTATGTTTAAAAAAAGATGAAAACACCAATGAACTCTATCCTTTTGTTGTATAAAACAAATGTATTAACCAAATATGAACCATAGAGGGGCGACAAATGGACTTTAGCTTATAGGCGGCATACTCTTAAATCCGGCCCTGTCCCGACTCCGACTCCACGATTCCAACTCCGACTCCACAGCCCTGTCATAAACTCCTATTACTTGCTTATAACCATTTTATTTAAAGAAAGAGTTAAATAACACTAATAAAGTAGATGTCCACGATTCCGACTCCGACCCCGACTCCAGTCATAAACTCCTATTATTTGCTTATAATGTTCTATTTTTAATTAAATATATTTTTAGGAACCATTTTATTTAAAGAAAGAGTTAAATAGCATTAAATAAAGTAGCTGTCCACGATTCCGACCCCTACTCCACGATTCCGGCCCCTCGACTCCACATCAGCCCTGTCAAAAACTCCTATTACTTGCTTATAATGTTCTATTTTTTAATTAAATATATTTTTAGAAACCATTTTATTTATAGAAAGAGTTCTATATAAAACTAGCTAATGAATCAGCATATTTGAAATGTATTTCTCGAACTTCCCGGCCTGTTTGATTCGCGCGGGCGTCCATCTTTCCTCGGCAACTCTTTTGTTTCCAACCTCAACTTCATCATAGATTAACTACAACCCGCAAAAAATTTCCACACTAAATTTTAAACTCATTTATCTCGAACAACTTAACATAATAATCCTTATTTCTTTTTGATCTAAATTAATTTTTCTATTTTTTTTAAACAATCTACATTTAGAGAAATGGGAGAGAAAGCTGATATTAAAGTAAGTAAATCAATTCATGCACATGCTTAAAGAATTAGGAAACATTTTAACCTGCCATAGGGAAAAAAATTGCTTCTAAAATATATATATATATATATAATTAATATTATATAAAAAATGCTTTTGAAATAATATAATTACGTTTCAATTCAAATTGTAAATAATCTCTATGTTATTATTAATTTCAATTTATTCATTTTCAGGTGGAGGAATATAAGGAGGTTCTAAAAACTAAAGTAAAATTATTTAATTTTTTTTTTAATTTTAACGGTTACCTATTAATCATTTTTTATATTTAAAGTACTTATATACTTATTTTTTTTATCAATTCTAAAGAAAACTTTTTGACTTAATGTTCTCTTCGAGCTGATTTTGCCTATTTGCTATTTCTTAATCGAAAACAGACAAATGAGATAAAAATGCGTTTTATTCTACTAGTAAAAAATGAAGGATTTAATCTCGAAGTGAGTCTTTCATTGCACTCGGGTTCGATTTCCTAAAATGATGATGTTTCCTTCAGCATGCATTTAAACATATCTTTTCTTATCTTAAAGACAAATCATTGAGGTTGTTCTCTATTTGATGCAAATAAACATATACATATATCTGACCAAAACATAAATGTGAAAAAGGGGCTAAGTTCGGTGCAAATGGCTTCGCCGATAAAAAGAGTTGAGATCTAAACGGGTACCAAGTTCCATAGCATTTTTATATTTTTCTCAATATATTAAAGAATAATTAACATATTAACTTGAATTGTTTTGATCGCGCTTTTTGAACAAGATGCTATCCCGAGACTACTGCTGGTTGAAGCTATTAGAGTCTGCTGAGTCTTAGGTCTGGGCCAAGAGAGAATGAAAAATATATGATCCATTTAGCTATAATCCAACGTCATTTTGCGCTTGGCCCGCATGACACTTGGATGGATCACCGAATGAATTTGAAATCTGAGATGTTATATATTCAATCTCCCAGTCCAGAGAGCCCGATCTGTTAGCAAGTATGTTAGGTGCTTTCTATTAATTAATCGTATGTTTCCTATATTTGATTCAATCGCAAGCACCTAACATACGTGCTAACGAGATCGAGCGCTTCTGGACTGGGAGATTGAATATATAACATCTCGAGATTTCAAATTCATTTGGTGATCCATCCAAGTGTCATGCGGGCTAAGACTGCAAAATGACGTTAGATTATAGCTAAATGGATAATATCTTTTTCATTCTCTCTTGGTCCAGACTTAAGACTCAGCAGACTCCAATAGCTTCAACCAGCAGTAGTCTCGCGATATACCTATATCTTGTTTAAAAAGCGTGATCAAGGCAATTCTCGTTAATATGTTAATTAGGTATTCTTTAGTATATTAATGAGAAAATTATAAATTTATTTAACTTCATTATTTCAAGTAAGAAATATATAAATTCAGATATTATTTTCACTTAATATTTGACAAAAATCGATTCACGATTGAATAAATTATAGGAAACATACGATTAAGTCGTTAATTTTTAAAAGATTAAGAATATCTAAAGGACTGTTAAACATTCTCAAGGTTTTTGAATGATATAATTTCATTCATTAATTCACATGTTGATCTTTTAAAAGTAAGTTCACAATTGATCTTTTAAAAGTAATTGTAAATCCATGCAACATTTGCGTTATTTAAGTCATTTTTTAAATTACACAAAAATCGCCAATTATTCAGAAAATCATTGGTTTGTTCAAAACGTTCTATCAAAAATAGGTAATTTGGTTGTAATACGTTGAATACATTTATTTTGAAATGTTCTTTCGCATTAACAACATCATCAATAGCTTCATAATCATGCTGTCTCTTTATACGGCGGATGCGTTTTTGTATAAATATCGGTTCAACACCTACTAATTCAGCTAGCTCTCTCGCGTCTACCAAACATTTTTCAAAACCATTGAAACGATAATTTTCAAGACATTTAGAACAAGATTGTAATCTGACCATGTGAAAATGGGGCCAATTTCGGTGCAAACGGCTTCGCTGACAAAAGAGTTGAGATCTTAACCGGTACCAAGTTCCATAGCAGTTGTTTAAATCATAGCTATAGGGATGTACAAAGTTCTTCAATTGATTTTAAAGAAAATTTGTTACGTTCTTTGATATTAAATTTATAACTTTTTTTTTGGCTTTGGGAAACTATGACCATGCATTATTGATATAAGTTAGTAATTCAAAGTGAAAAGAAAAAAAAAGTAAAATTAGAGAGGGAAAACTGTTAAATAAATGTTAAAATTATAGTTCGATTTTACAAGTGATGAAAAAGAAGGCAACTTTATTTAAGATTTCTTGTTCTTCTGAAGCCAGCAGATTCATTTTTTTTTTTTTTTTTTTTATTTAAATTATACATTATCAATCCAGTCAGATGACCGTTTTATGATTTTACTATAATAAAGTATATAACGTTCAGGAAGCATGTCATCTCATTGATGACATTGCAAATGTCTAACACTATCCGCAATTCACTGGGGTCATTTTAAAGTTTCTCATTGGGACAAGTCAGTTGGCTTGGTCCTCTTCAATCTTCTCAGCTGTCCGACGGTGCTGAGTAGTCGAACAGCTTCGGGATTATAGTGATTTGCCAGTCGCAATTTATGATTCCTGGCTGCTTTAGTTATTTCCTCTTGTACAGTAGTAATGTGGAGATCTTTCCTGATGTACCAGCGGGCATCGACGATATCTCGCAGAGTATTGTTTTGAAAAGTTTGAATCATCCTGATATTTGATTCTTTGCTACAGCCCCAGAGCTGTATACCATAGATCCAGACTGGTCTTATGATTTGTCTATACACACTAATTTTGTTATACATGGACAGTTTGGATCTCCGTCCTATCATCCAGTATAACTTTCTTTTAATTATTTTTAATTTTTTTTTTTTTTTTAATGATATTGATGAGAGAAGGAGATACACCAGAAGGTGGATCCCCTAAAGGCTTGTATGGGCTGGCCCCTCAATCGTGAAAAGAACAGAGTAGAAGGAAAAGAAGCCGGGATCACGAGCCAATCTCAGAAACTTTGATACAATTCAATATCCAATTTACTAAGGTTTTAGGGGCTTCGAGCAGTGGTAAATTCTCCGCGCGATAAATTCGGTTAAATTTATCTCCCACTTAATTTTTATTACCAGACCCTATACTTACAGAAAAAATGTCTGGGTATAGCCGGGAATCGAACCCGAGACCTCCGGGTTGCCAGTCAGTTATTCTGACCATTACACCACGGGGGCGGACATGTTGACTTTTGTCAGGATATGCTCCTTCCAGCGGAGCTTAGCATCGAGAGTCATGCCAAGATATTTTGCAGTATTAGCATATGGTATTAGCTGATGATTTAGGGTAATTGATAGATTCATGATATTAAAAGGGACATTTAAACCAGATGCAAATAAATAATTTAATAGCTCGGTAGATTCATTATCGAATTTGGGACAATTAAACATTAGATGGTTGATTGTTCCTTCATTTAGGTTACAATAAGTGCACATCGGATTGTCAAAAATTCCTATTTTGAATAGATGTAATGAACATTAATCTAACCAGTGTAGTGTAGGTGTTTCGACTAATTTGCATATTGTCATGCCAATGATTCTTTGGAATGTCAGGGTTAAGAACAGGATAGTGAATTGGGCGATTAGTATATCACTCCTTCCAATAAGTAATCCATTTTTCCCAAATTGTTGATTTGAGTCAAGTGACGGCATCTAATAAAGTTATTGATCAGTGTAGATCTAGTGTTCAGTATGCTATCCTTGGCTAATAGATCCACTCTTTCGTTATCTGAGATTCCCAAATGGGCTTTAACCCAAATAAACCGGCATGTTCGATTTTGATGGTTAATGTATATTAGGTTACTAATGATTCTTAAAATAAAGGGTTTTTAGTCTGAGAATCATAGTTCTTTATAACCATCAGAGCGCTCCTAGAATCACTTAGGATACTTATACTCATATCTCCAGGGTAATTATTTAGTGCGTCTCTGATAGCAAGTAAGCTTAGGATGACCACCAGTCCTTCTTGGGGAGGGCATTTCCTACAATTGAACCTTTTGTCCTACCGCCTAACGGAGATATCCTACTTTCACAGAAAACTACTTTGGTATTATCGATTATGGTCGCGCGACCGGCGTGCTTTTGTGTTGAATAAGAAACTGAACGTGGCCGTGGTCATGCTACCATGCTACGTGCTGATAATTTAATATAGGTAGTCATTAATAATAACTTGAAGGAGACAATAAAAGAGTGTGTCTTCTGCTGGAATTATAAATTTTATTTATTTATAACGAGACTATAGTTTCGAGGAGCTTTGCCCTCTTCATCAGTCTATTACAATGTATTCACAGGAATTAATTTATGAATTAAATTGTGAATACATTGTAATAGACTGATGAAGAACAAAGCCCTCGAAACTCTCGTTATAAATAAATAAAATTTATAATTCAGCAGAGAAGACACACTCTTTTTATTGTCTCACTTCAATATATAAAAATTCTGCTACTCTCGGCAAAAACTTTCAATTTAATTAATAATAACAATAAACTTTTTTTCAACAAAGAGTAGTATTTAAAACAACAAGAGTACTATATTCTATATCAATTTAAAATTATTTACTTATCAATATTTAGGGCCAGTTGTATGTCGGTTGGTAAAGTCTTTGTAAAAGTTGACAAAGGGTAAAACCTTAGATTTCACCTTTTGTCCGGCCGGATCGCCAATCAGATGACGCACACACCTACACACGTTCATCTAATTGGCTGTCCCGTCGGACACAAGGTGAAATGTAAGGTTTTACCCTTTGTCAACTTTTACAAAGACTTTACCAACCGCCATACAACTTGCCCTTAATGTTTTGTGCTTTTTTTACTAGCGATTTTTATTTTTTTAAGCTGTGTCGTCAAATGTCCTATTGGGATGCGTTATAAAACTTCAAATGTCCTATTTTACTATGTCAATATCTGATCACCCTAAGCAAGCTGCCACACAGCAAACAATAATTAAAAGACTGATTATGAAGGTCAAGCCTTAAAAAATATAGTCTCTAATATATATATATATATATTTGTATATTTGTATGTTTGTTATATTCTTTATTTATATTCTTTATAATATATATCTATATTTTGATTATTTATGTCCATCGATTAAATGATTAAAGTTGTTATAGGGAAATAAGGACTATATCTTTTATGCAGATAATTTATATTTTATTGCCAACGTTTCGTCAACTTTGTTGACTTCTTCAAGTCTCAAATAGCTAACTTCCCTGCATATTTGTATTTTTATAATTATTCTTTCTTAGTAAACATATCAAGGCAAGTAATCAACATCAATCAGATTGAAAATGTTTTGAAAAAATGTTGATGAAATGTTTACTAACAAAGAATAATTATAAAAATGACAAATATGCAGGGAAGTTAACTATTTGAGCCCTGAAGAAGTCAAGAAAGTTGACGAAACGTTGGCAATAAAATGTAAATTATCTGCATAAAAGATATAGTCCTTATTTCCCTATAATAATTTTAATATATCTAAATGTTTATTTGCATCAAGCAATCGACAACCTCATTGATTTCGCTTTATGAATCATCAATTCTGCTACTCTCGCCAAAACAAAATCTTTTCAATTATATCTTTTATGTCAAATTTAAATTTTATAATCCTTAGTTCTGTCTCTTTTGCTGTTTATTTTACCAATTTAATGAATAATTTCCTTTTGTTTGTTTTTTTATCTTTTCGGCTTCTGATTGCATTTTAGACTTGAGTTTGCTTCCAGGTTGTTGCAAGTGGTCTTACCCATACTCAATTTTTTTTTAATTTGTACACCTTTGATTCTTTTATTCCCATCTAGAAAAAATTTTAAATGCTTAGCTTGATAATCTGTTTACCAAATTTAATATATCTTATTCTTTCCATTCTCTGGGCTTTTTTCAAATTTCCTTATAAATTGATTGAGCAGTATTTACTGTATGTTTTTAGAGTTCGTGGCTGTGATGAAACTGTATTTGATGAAGGAGGAGGTATCAGTCAAGGTTGGATGCCCAGGGTTCAATAAAACACTCTGAATAAAACCTTTCGGCCTGAATTTATTTGGCCATCTTCAGTTAATTGGGAGTTATACACAAAATGTGGTACACAAATGTGATCGAACCAAGCCTTATCAAAAATAAAAATTGTAGCTTCATGCAAATTTATAATGTGCCTGCGCCCAAAGATTCAGAATGAATGTATTCATGCAATGTAATCAAGCCTGCTCCCAAAGGTTCAGAATGAATTCAATGATTACATTCATTCTGAACCTTTGGGCCCAGGCACGTTATAAATTTACATGAAGCTACAATTTTTATTTTTGACAAGGCTTGGTTCGATCACATATGTGTACCGCATTTTGTGTATAACTCCTAACCGAAGATGGCCAAATAAATTCAGGTTCAGAATTCGTTTTATTCAGGTTCTTTTATTGAACCCAGCGCATCCAACTTTGGCTGATACCTCCTCCTTCATCTATCACTACCAACAAAACATCAGAGTTTTAATACTATATTTCAAATTTACTACTAGATATTTAATAATTATTTTGAGCATTTTTTTGAAATTTTGTCCCTTGATATCTTTTGAAGTAGAAAGAATTATTTTACAAAATGATCTAAGAGTAATTTACCAGTGAAAATTTGGAAAAATTTAACAGTAAATTTCAATAAAGTGATATTTCAATACGTACTTTAGACCTATTGCTTGTTTCTTTACCTACTTAAAAATAGCATATTTTTAATGCCTATTTTAAACTTATGAATCCATCTTCTTTTTTTTGCCTTTAATTTCACTCATAGAGAGAAACAAAGAGGTTGTCCTCTGCTTGATGCAAATAAACATACACATATATATATATATATATATAAAATATATATGTATTTATAATATTATTTATTTGTTTCAGACTATAGTTTCGGAGGCTTGGCCCTCATCATCAGTCTTTTTAATTATAAATATTATTTTTCATGGGATCAGTATCACTTTGGATATTGAAAATTAGAATTAATTCTGTCTGGCTGACAAGCTGAGAAAGAAGAAAAAATTTTCAATATCCGAACTGATACTGATCCCATGAAAAATAATATTTATCTATCTATCTACTCTTATTAAACGAGCAAAAATTGTTTATTTATATATTTGTATTTTAGTTCTAATTTGAAAACGGCTCTAACGATTTCGATGAAATTCATGGGTTAGGGGGTTTTTGGATTGACAATTCGATCTGTCACGGTCTTCTTCGACAAAATTGTTTTTGATGGGTTTTTTCGTAATCAAATTAATTATTCTCAGGTAGAAAAATGTCAATCTTGGTCTTTTAAAAAAGGTTACTCTTTTTTTTTTATAATGATAATAATACAAGAAGAAGTTGCACCAGGAAGGTACAATCTCTGTAGTCCGCGGTGGACCCTTGTACCCAGGTAGCACAAGAATAATCTATAAATATTTTGATAATATCTTCTCTTGACATTGAAATATCCTATGAATAATCTTTCAATCTTCGTAGATATTCTGGGAATATTCTTAGAACTAAAATATTCGTGTAGGACATTAAATTCCCTTTCCCGGAATATTCCTAGTTGCGTATTCTTGGAATATTCGGAAAAAAGAAAAGAAAGATTAACGCCCATACAAATATTCTGTGGATCTCCTGGAGATAATTGGAATATACTAAATATGTCCTTTAAATAACTTAGAATATTCTGGGGATATTGTGTGTTACCAGATAAGAAGAGATTTACTTTTGTACCCAGGCAGACAATGGGTTGGGTTAATTCATTGTTCTCAAAGGCCTTGAAAAAGTATTGTGATTGTGGTTTTTTATCATATTTTGTTCTCCCTAAACGTTAGAATTATTAATAAACGTTTTATAATTGTTTTTATAAAGAGCCTTATTTATTTAATAGAATAAAAAATAATCAAGAATTTATTTAAAAATATCTTTTGCATAACCAGGTCTCAATTTTCTGAAAAAATAACACATTTTGTTAGGTTTTATTTTTTAACAATTGGATGAATAAAAATGAATCATGTGGTTGAATCACAAAACAGGTGCGGGGGTAGGGCGAGGTTTTGGGGGTGAGGTCGAGCGGGGTGGAGGTGGGGGGCGGTACAGTGGGCGAATACTATATATATTTGTATTTTTTTTTAATTTGAAAACGTCTCTCAAATAAAAATCGACCTTTTTATCAGAATTTTAAATTAAAAATAATATTAAAATAAAGCTTTTAACTGAAGGAAAAAGTTACCGAGCATCGCTCGGTGCCTCCAGCTACTAATTAAAAAGACTGATGATGAGGGCCAAGCCTTCGAAACTATAGCCTCAAACAAATAAATAATATATATGTGTGTATGTTTATTTGCATCAAGCAGAGGACAACCTCTTTGTTTCTCTCTATGAATCACCAACTCTGCTACTCTTGGCAAAATAAAAACTTTTCAATTAATTTCACTCTTTGACAGCTTTTTCCAACTTTTCAAAAGAACTGAAATAGGCCTAATTATAATATACATGTGGTAAACTTATTACATTATTATAATTAAATCTACTTCAAAATCTGCGAAACATTGGAATTAATGCCGGAAAAATCTCTTCACTACAGAACTTGTAAGACGAAAAAATTTTCTTTGAATTAAAAATAAGATATTCTGTCTTTAAAAATAAAAAAAAACTAATAATATTTTTATTATTATAATTTGATTTATTTTTTATTTTATTATAATATCATCATTAAAATTGAAATTTTAATTATTTAGGCTGAAGAATTAATTTTTAATGGTTTTCCGAAGAAAATTGTTGAGTTGAATAAATTGCTTGAAACATCTCAATTTAAACATGATGATCTAACTGTTGTCCATCAAACACTCAATATTCCCATCCCGGACCCAATTGTTGTTAATAGGTAAGCAATAAAATTAAATAATTTATTTCCTTTTGATTAATTAAAGAAAACTAGCCAAAAATCGAATAATTGTTTATGGATATTGAACTGAAATTTGGCGCATAAAATTGTATTGATAACATGCTTTGTACCAAGCTAAATCGTTCTATATATTGTTAGTTCAAACAATAATATTGTTAGTTCAAACCGTTCACATATTCAATATACCCAGACAGACTGGAATATTGTAGCAATATTGTGAACCTTGCACAATATTGGCAATATTGCAGTGGAATTTTGAAGTGGCAATGTTGCTGCTGTGTAAAAGAGGCGGACATGGGAATATTTCTGCAATGTTCCTGCAAGGTATAATATTGTTGCAATATTCCCTTCTGTTTCCTATTGTTCAATGAAAGCTCTTCCTCTTGGTGTTTCACGAGAACTACAAGAAATTAATTATATTTCACTACCGTTAGAACTCTCAACTGAAAAGTTTTGAAATCAGAAAAAATGTATGCGCTATATGAGGGAGGGGGGGGGGGGTCAAATGCAACTCTTATTGTCCCCTGCATTGTGAAAACAAGCAGATAGGAAGACATTTTAAGGTAGTTGTTTCGCGACAATACTAGCAAAAAGTTAAAGCTAGAATAAGTATATAGTACATACAATAAGGATTCATAAGCCCAAAACTTTTTGCTGTTTACCACTACTAGCCAATCCGCTAGTTTAACAAATCTGGCAACACTGTCCGAACTTGTATATATTTTATCATAGAAATTTCAGATAAAGTAAATTAATTATAAAGGGAGATTTATAAAACAAAAAGTTCTCAATAATCGATTGAAAGCTGTTGCGACAATGCCTGAAGCGAAAAAAGTCAAAAAAAGTACTAAAGTTAACCCACTTTTTAGGTTAAATAAATGCGTTGTTGCCAGCTTGTATTTAGTGTTAATTTTTCAGTATATATTTTTCATTATTTATTCATTATTATCTCAGAAACTGTGTTGTAACTATGAATTAAAATTTTCTTAAAAAATGGATTACATATTGTTTAATGTTGGTTTAGTTTTTTTATAACAAAGGTAAGAAGAGTTTCTTAATTATAATTAAATATGTATGTAAACTTTCCGATATCCCGTATAGTTCAATGTATAAGAGTCTTAAAAACTCTATCTTTGAAATTTAATATCTCCGGAACTATATTGTTCATAAATTTCGTTTTGCCACCAATCAATGCAGAAGTATTTAAATAATAATCTCTCTAAATTTCAAAAAAATCCTAAGAAAACCAATATGGTAAAACAACTACCTTAAGGGCTTCCATTTGGACCTAAAACCCACAATCCTTCAAGTCTGAATTCCACAAATTTAACAAAAGATTTTTTTTATTCATCATATTTTTTGAAAACACGAAAATTTTGGATCTATATATTATTTTTAGAAATTAATTATTGAATGAGAAAATGTAATTAATTTCTAGAAAATAAATACATTGGAAAAGATCATTGACATTTTAATCTTATAGGAAAAAAAAATTAAATTGCTTAATATAATGTTGCCAGGGCGTTAACTTCGAATTTTTTTAAAACGAAGATAAAAAAATATTTTGCCATATTTTTTTTTTTTCAACTTTGTTACTTATAAAAAGAAACCTTGGATTTCTATTAATAAATTAATAACTCTGCTTCTTTTGACAAAACAAAAAAATAATAATGAAATGATTTATTGGACTCCAAAAATTCGCAGGCCGAATCATGAAAATTATTCAAATTTACGTAGTTCAATTAATTTAATTAATCTTTTCAATCTTGTAACTTATATTTTTAACTCTTGTTTTAATAAATTCTATTCAAATTATAAATTAATCAAAGGCTTATAGATAGAAATATTTTTTATATCCTCATTAGTATGCATTATAAATTATTATATCCATTAAAATTAGTAATTCGAAAAATTAATTTCTCAATCAGTTGAAACGTTTTAGGTATTGCTTAAAATTTCTGTCTAAAATAGCGGGTTGTGCAAATATAAATAAATAAAGTGTATGAATTCAACTCTTTCTAAATGCAAAAACAGGTGTAGAATGGCTCTAGAACGGTCTTTTCAAATCTTATACTCTTTATCTGGCAATATTCTCTTAAATGAGCTCTTGAAGAATGCAAACAGAAAAGTGCAATACTTTGGTAGAGCTAGTAATAATTTGAATATGAACATTAGAATTAAGGTCTATAGGACTATAATTAGTCCTAGTTTCTCTTACTGTCCTAAAATATAATATTTTCTCAGGAGAATATTGACAAGCTGCAGCTCTTACAAAATAGATGCCTGAGAATTATTTTAAAATATGACAGATATACATCAATAAATAATATGCTGGAATGTTTAGGACTTATGAATGTGAAGCAATTCTTATTTTTACAGACAATGTGTTTTGTACATAAGTTATACCAAAGGCTGCTGCCAGCCTATCTAAATTTCACATGGTCAACGAGATTCATGATCATGAGGCGCAAATTAGAGACGATATATTTATTGAGAGGGTGAGGAAACAGGGCACAAGAAATTCATTATATTTTAGAGGACTTGAGGAATTTAATTCTTTGACAGCTGAAGTGAGAAATGCATCAGGTCTGATTCAATTTAAGGACCAATTGAGGATATATCTTAAAAGGGACAGTTGAACATTTCTATTGAGAAATATTATAACTTTAGTATAAAAATTTGTAATATTGTAATATATATATGTATGAAAAATACATTTAAACATGAATAAATAAATAAAATATTAAGGAGTATAGCCTTTGTGTTCCAGCAAAAATAGAGGTGTGGCAATTCACACAATTTCTCTTTAAACCTTTACAATAAATTCCAATGTGATACACACATCACGACTTAACCTGGGAAGACTGTAAAAATTCCAACAGTACAGTGTGTGTAAGCGGTCACTAGCCTCAGAATAAACTGCGCCACGTGTTGCCTGGCTCAAGTGATTCTTTGAGAACAGGTGCTTTGGAAATGGCAAAAAAAAAAAAAAAAATAAATAAAAAGGACATGAGCCGTTTATTTTGAAAGTGGCCTAACTCCATTATTTGTTATTTTGAGATATTTGTATTTATATTTTTATAAATACATATATTTATATATATTTTGATGTTGAATAAAAGATTTCACTGTCGATGGTAACAGAATTGTTTTTATTTTAGGTTAAAAATAAAATAAAATGAGAGAGTCTTCTGTTTTTAAATAAAATAATTTTTAATTATTTCTAGAGACTATAGTTTCGAAGGCATTGCCTTCATCATCAGATCTATCACAAATATTTCAAATTAGTTACAAATTAAGATTTATACATAGAAAATTTTGAAAAATATTTAATGTCTTTTTCTTCATGTTTCCTCTTGGAGGAAACATGAAGAAAAAGACATTATATATTTTTCAAAATTTTCTATGTATAAATCTTAATTTGTAATAATTTGAAATATTTGTGATAGACTGATGATGAAGGCAATGCCTTCGAAACTATAGTCTCTAGAAATAATTAAAAATTATTTTATTTAAAAACAGAAGACTCTCTCATTTTATTTTATTTTTAACCTAAAATATTTTGATGTATTTATTTTCATGAATTTATGAGGATATTTTACTCCTTTGGCTATGATATTATAAATTTGAAAAGAAGACATCTATCTATATCTAACTAAATCTGTCATTAACTCATTTTTTTCAAAATTGGAGTTAGGCCACTTTCAAAATAAACGGCTCATATATTTAATAGAGTAAAGGGTGTGTAGTTTCACAGTGAACGAAATAAAACTCAAAGAGGTTTATACAAACTCAATATATTTCGGATTATTAGTCCATCATCAGGAGTTTACAAGTTAATACAGTATTAACTTGTAAACTCCTGATGATGGACTAATAATCCGAAATATATTGAGTTTGTATAAACCTCTTTGAGTTTTATTTCATTCACTGTGAAACTACACACCCTTACTCTATTAACTAACATCATGTTTCACCTAAAACCTACACCACTTTCCATAAGTAAAATTGGCTCATATAATGTATTATTATAGATCTTTATAACCCAAGAACACTGATTGATAAACTGGACCAAAGAACCTTGATTAGATTTTGAGAATTTTTACCCCATAAATAATAATATACCAACATTTCTCATATTCAAAAATCATTAATATAAAATGAATCTGTTGATATATTCATGATTTCATGAACTAATTATAATACTAAGTGTTTTGAATTTCATATACGGTTCCTAAAAAATCTGATATTCGAATTACAAATATAAAAAATAAAAAGGAACATGCCATATCCTCGCTTTAGAGTGTAAACCTGCTAAATCCATTTATTATCATATATGACATATTAATACCGTTCGAAAGAAAAAGAAATGCAGCATCGTTCAAGTAAAAGTGCTACTTAAAATTACGATCGTAAGTTGTAGAAAAAAAATAGTTTCTTTCCATAACAACAACATTACATTTTGTTTGTTTTTTCTCTGTCTTGTAAAATTTCCTTGTGAGTTAGCAGGTTTACACTCGACGATATATAAGTTACAATAAAATAAATTAATTTATACAAATCTAATAAATTTATAGAAATCTATTAAATTTATAGAAATCTATTAAATTTTTCTTCACAAGAGTGACTCTAGGAATAAAAATAGCTTTTCGAGAGATAAACATTAAATAATAATAGATTTAAGTTCTCTTGGTACAATTTAACTAAATGGATAACTCGATTTTGTTTTAGCGATCCTCCTCAAACTGGAAAAAGACCTCGTCGCGACTCAACAGGAAGTGGAGGTGAACCAATTGGGACCCGGGTAATGGCTATAACTAACGGCCAAGTTCCTTGCAACAAACACCTATGTGATCTTGTTAAGATTGTCAAACCTCATATCCGTCAACTGGTAGAAGACACCAATTTGGTAATTTTGATTTCTATCAAAGAAAATTTCTAAACTTATAACAGGGAGGTTTTGAAAATTTAAATATACATTTTAAATTTTGCAAAATCAAGTAAAATTATTACTAAAAATGCAACTCATTAAATTATTTATTTGCACGAAATTTTCTCTGGAGAGAGACGGACTAAAGTAATGGAAGGCAGCCTAGGGGTAGTGAGGAAAGAAAAAAATTAACACATATCGTTGCGTCCAAGTGGAAATCTCGTAAGTCCATTTTGCAAATGGAAAAAAGAATCAGGCCATGATATAAAGGAAGAAAACTTTGAAATCCTTCAACAACAGAATAACACCTGTAAGAGATTTATATTGAAGAGTTTATATTATAAACTCTCAAATATAAATCTCTTACAGGTGTTATTCTGTTGTTGAAGGATTTCAAAGTTTTCTTCCTTTATATCATGGCCTGATTCTTTTTTCCATTTGCAAAATAGACTTACGAGGTTTTCACTTGGACGCAACGATATCTAAATAAGGTGTAATTTATTGGATTCCTTCCTCCTTTCCTTTCAAACCGACGTTTCGAAGGATTCTTCCCTCCTTCTTCAGGGTTTCAAGGGATAATTAAGAAAAAGAAGAAAAACAAAATTGTTTTACTATGCCACTGCTAAGGAAGAAAGAAGTTTTAAACACTACTGTGGGGAGAGGAATGAAACATTTTATTTGGTTCCTTCATTATGACCCCTTGAAACCCTGAAGAAGGAGGGAAGAATCCTCCGAAACGTCGGTTTGAAAGGAAAGGAGGAAGGATTCCAATAAATACACCTTATTTGGATATGTGTTAATTTTTTCTTACCTCACTACACCTGGGCTCCCTTCCATTACTTTCAATCATTAAATTATATTAAATTAAATCGACCGAAGCACATGAAAACGATTCTAGAATTATGGACGAAACGTTTATCCATTTTGATGAGAATATTTCAACAAAAATGTCTAATATAGGTGGTTCTGGCCAAAACCTATTTTTTGGTAAACACCTTAATCACCGAATCATCTATACTAATATTGTTAGAGTTCGTGGCTGTGATGAAACTGTACTAGATGAAGGAGGAGGTATCAGCCAAAGATGGAATCACTGGGTTCAATAAAACACCTTTAATAAGACGTTTCGGCATGAATTTTATTTGGCCATCTTCAGTCAATTAGGAGTTATACACAAAATGCGGCTTGGTTCGATTACATATGTGTACCGCATTTTGTGTATAACTCCTAATTGACTGAAGATGGCCAAATAAAATTCAGGCCGAAACGTCTTATTAAAGGTGTTTTATTGAACCCAGTGATTCCATCTTTGGCTGATACCTCCTCCTTCATCTAGTTCATCTATACTAATTCAATATTTATTTCAGTTCCAAATTATTTGGCATGTTAATGCAAATAATTCCTCAAATGCAAAAACGTGATTATTTTGCGACTTTTTGTCTAACATTAAGGAGGTTCTTTCTCGACAGTCCACACAAAAAGTTTTAGCCTCGTAACCACTCTATACATATGAAAGGTGCTAAAATTTTAGGTTAGGTTTTTTAACGTGACTGTACCTCTCACACTACTATATCTTCTTTAGCTCTTTACGAATGGATCGTTTCCAAGCCATTGATCTTATATCCCCTTCACTAAAAATAATCGCCCAAATATGTTTTTTTTATTTTTTATCAAAACTATGAGGTTAAAAATTTCAATTTTTTTTTTAAGTTACTCCGAATATATTCTAACAAATATTAGTTTTTCATCAAGATGGTGAAAGACCTTCAATGAAAGAAAATAAAATAATGATCATTTTCCCACCATTTCTCAACTCTACCAAATGTAAAAAATTTCATTTTTAATTGCAATTATTTCATATTTGATGTGGTAAATCGTCTTTAAATTTTAACAGTGTTTTTATTATGCTTTTAATCACTTATATTCCAAGTTTCGAAGACTTCTTGAATTTTTGCATTCGTGAAAAAACTACCTTAATCACCGAATCATCGATACTAATTCAATATTCATTTAAGTTCCAAATTATTTGGCATGTTAATGCAAATAATTCCTCAAATGAAAAAACGTCATTATTTTGCGACTTTTTGTCTAGCTTCTTCAGGATCAAAACGATAACATAATCACCCATTATCTTAAATTAAGATAAGCTTTTCATTAATTTATTTATTAGATAAAATTTCAACTTTTTAAATTATACTTTACTTTTGAGTCTTTAAAGCTTCCAAATTAAACGAAACGAAGTTAAATAAACACCTTATAAACATTTAAGAAATTTTATTTCTTAAATCCTCCAAGTTTATTTGTGAATGAAGAGATTTAATTTTTATATTTGAATTTCTCTAGTTTAATAGTCTTTATTTTTAATAATTTTCTCCTGAACTAAATAAAAATATATCTTGTATTTTTTTTTACAGCTCAAAATGTGGATTTCATTTATGATTCCTAAAATTGAGGACGGCAATAACTTTGGAGTATCTATTCAAGAAGATACATTGGCTGAAGTACAATCAGTCGAGTCTGAGGCTGCAGCATTTTTTGATCAAATTTCTCGTTATTTCGTCTCTAGGGGTAAAATTATATCCAAGGTATTTAAATTTGATCATACTTTTGATTTGATTTTTTTCACAAAGTTTTCTCATTTTAATTTCGTGATGTTCATGAACCGTCAAATGGCTCTGATCAGGGGTGAACAAAAGCTTGGCCATTTGCTTATTGGTTAATCGTTAACATATTTAAGCATATGTCTTTCAGATTTCGATTTCATTTTTTACTTTTATCCCCAGAAGTTGTACTCTTACTAACGAAATTATAATCCAATATATATACCGGGTGAGTTTTTTTATCTTGAAACAGTCTTATAACTCAAAAACAGTGCATTATATGGAAACAAGTTTCAAATTAAAAGTTTGTTTATATCAGAGGGGAAACTAAACTATGCCATTGTTTCTCGACGTAGAACAAGCTTTCAAAGGTATTTCAAGGTAAAGTTCTTTTTTTTAAATAGAACCCTATATTTTTCTTTACGTCACCATATTCTACAAAAAAAACTGAACAACTTTCATAAGAACTATTTTTTTACATCGAATAAAAAAATAATTGAATCAATTAGATCTCAAAAAAAAATCTTAAAAATTATTTTTAACAATTATTTAACTTAATTTTCAAATAATAATGATTAAATAATTAATTATTAAATTGAAAAGTCACAACAATGAAAATAAGGGTTTATAATGATATTAAAACTTCGTTATACTCGGATTTAAGAAATTATTTTCTACTTATTAGAACTAATTAAAATTCTTGAGTTTAAAAAAAGTTTATTTCTGGTGTCAATCCAGTAGATAGTTATATTGTATTACTATAATAATAATGGAGTATTTTTTTTGAAGACAGAATTGAAATGGTCTTAATTTATGGTGAATGTGGAAGAAGTGTTATGGGGCTGCCATTGAAATGGATTCCGAGCGTTTTCTGGATAGGAATACACCCCCCAAGCTTCATTTTATCGTGTTGTAAATCTGATAAAAAAATAAGGAAATTGGAACTGGAATTCATCCAAAAGACTTGCGATACAGTCTGGAATGTCTCAGAACATAGTCGGAAAATTTTAAAATTATTTATTTAATAATTAAATATTTTATCATTATTATTTGATAATTAAGTTGAATAATTGTTAAGAATAATTATTATTTGGATTTTTTTGAGATCTAATTGATTTAATATTTTGTTTATTTGGTGTCGAATAAAAAAACAGTTCATATGAAAGTTGTTCAGTTTTTTTTTGTAAATTTAGGCAATGTAAAGAAAAATATAGGTATACATTTAAAAAACAGAAGTTGACCTTGAAATACCCTTGAAAGCTTGTTCTACGACAACAAACAATAGCTTAGTTTAGTTTCCCCTCGATATAAATAAACTTTAATTTGAAACTTTTTTCATATAATGCATTGTTTTTGAGTTATAAGACTGTCTCAAGATAAAAAATTCACTATTATAATTATTTGTAGCTTTGGATGATTAATTATGATTATAAATAAGTCTTCAAAAATTTTGTGAGTTTTTTTTTTGATAAAAACCACATTACTTGTATATACTATTAAATATATTTATAAGGAAGTTAAGGTGGTTGTTTCGCGACAATACTAGCAAAAAGTTAATGCTAGACTCTCTCTAGCAGCTAGAGTATATAGAACAGACGATAAGGATTCATAATTCATAAGAACAAAACTTTTTGCTGTTTTATGTACCACTACTAGCCAATCCCGTGCTCGTTTGACAAATCTGACAACACTATCTGAGCTTGTATATATTTTATTATAGAAATTTCAGATAAAGTACATTATAAAGGGAGATTTATAAAACAAAAAGTTCTTAATAAGCGATTGAAAGCTGTTGAGGCAAGGATTGAAGCGAAAAAACGTCAAAAAAGTACTAAAGTTAATCCACTTTTTAGGTTAAATAAATGCATTGTTGCCAGCTTGTTTTTAGTGTAAATTTTTCATTATTTATTCATTATTATCTCAGAAACTGTGTTGTAACTATAAATTAAAATTTTCTTAAAAAATGTATTAGTTATTGTTTAATGCTGGTTTAGTTTTTTATAAATATGTATGTAAACTTTCCGATATCCCGCATAGTGCAATGTATAAGAGTCTGAAAAAACTCTATCTTTGGAATTTAATATCTCCGGAACTATATTGTTCATAAATTTCGTTTTTACACCAATCGATGCAGAAGTATTTAAATAATAATCTTTCTAAATTTCAAAAAATCCTAAGAAAACCCATATGGTGAAACAACTACCTTAACTGCACGAGATTCTAATAATATTTATTATGTTTTTTATTTTATTTTTTCTTAAATATATATATTTCTAATTTTAGGTTGCCAAATACCCTCATATCGAAGACTATAGATGGGCAGTTTCTGAACTCGATGAAAAAGAGTATTTATCCCTTTGGTTGGTAATTTGCGAAGTGCGGAATCGTTATTGCACTCTTCATGACATCGTTTTGAAAAATCTGGAGAAAATCAAAAAACCACGCACAAGCAACGCTGATTCTTTATATTAAATTTTTAATTTATATTTATATATATATATATATCGTACAATAAAATATATATATATATATAATTTTATTTTGAATATATTTTTTTTAAATAAATCTTTAGAGACTAAATCTTCGATTTTATGGAGGGGGCTTCATTGACGACACTAACAAAAACAAAACAACTTACTATATAAGTATTATTTATATATATATATATAAATCCATGTATATGTCAATATGTAAGATTATAAATGTGTCGTCTTTCATTATTTTGCAAACCATTTTGAAATTTTTGGATTTCCCCACTTGTTTCTCTCCCATTATAAAACAATTTTTTTTTCTTTCTTTTTTTTTTTTATATCTAATGCTGTGATTGTTTTTTTAACACCTATACTTGATTTATATGACTGCGCATACCATTCCAAAATACTCTTAAAAAAGCAGTCTCGATACAAAAAAAACTGAGATACCATCAACCAAATTATATCTATATCTTGACTTTGATAATTTAACTATTAAAAAAAAAAAAAAAAAAAACATACTAGATTTTAGACTTTTTTTTTGAAAAAAAGCCTTGAATAACTTATTTTGTAATCGAGATTATTACTTTTTATTTTCCATAATAATCTCGTTCTATAAATTAAAATAATTTCAAAATCGAATTTTCCATTTTATTTATTTATTTTTTTTTCATCACCAACTACTAATATCACTATCCTTTTAACCTTCTTTTCCTATTTTTCGTTTATTAAATTCCTATATTCATAAAAAAATGCTTGTTAATACCCTGGGAACTCATCATATTATATTTCCTGTTTAGTATATAAACAGTGAAAGCATTTATTTCCCCTGGAAACTTGTAAATTAAAATTTTATTATAAGTCTTAGCCCACTCCACCATTAGACTTGGATCCAATTTTCTCTTAGCCATCTGGTAAGAAGTAAAATCCTATCTAGGACATCAAAACTGCAAAGATCCTTGTTAATCCAAACATAGCATAAACATTTTTTAAACATAGTTGAAAAATTGAGATATAGATCGACGATTTTCTGAACCAATCTTTTCTTTAAAAACTTTAAAGAAAATGCCGACCTCTGAAGGCTGGTCCATCGAAGTTCTAGGAGTTGTAATACTTGAGCATAACGATGTTACTGTTACAGCCGAAGGATTCCACGGAAGTAATCTACACATGGTTCAGTAATGGGCCGACCCGCTCCCGTAATGGGCCAGACCGGCCCATTATTAGAACCAAGCATAGTACAATGACCGTTCTCTGTACTGATCAGCTAGGTTTCAGATCGAGGATCTCAACAGCAAACTTAATTTAAAATGATACCATGTTCTTATGTTGGGCATTATACAGAGACTGTTGAACAATTCATGATCCCATGATGGGCCACCCTATTTTGGCATTGAAATCTCAAGTTTTTCATCATTTATGCACTCTACAATTTGAATTATAAATATTATCGTACTAAATATTCCTTAGTCACTAAACAGACATTATAGTAAATAAATATTATTTGTTGAAAACAATCACTTTCCTTAACATATTTCTTAATCAGAAGCTAAAACAATCACAAATATTCGTCTCTTTAGCAGAATAATCCAAACACTTGACACAAAGTAAAAGAATGAACTGAATTCCAGTGCTAAGGTATCCTAGCAGGAAGTAGTCAATGACCCGTATCCCTTCGACTGCCCTAGTTAACAAAAGACCCTTCCTTTCTCAACATTTTAAAGGGATGGCCCATTACTGCTGGAGCGTTTACCTTATTCATTTAAATGTTATTTTACTCAAAGATTATAATATTTTAGTTATAATGTGTTAATTGATCTAGTGAAAAGCTATTCAAACTTTTTTCACCCCGACCCACTTTCAGCAATCAAATTTTTTCGTGGTGCGGATGTTAAGCACCCATTCAGAAAAGAATGATAGTTGAATATTCTTTTCATATTTATGACTGTATTCCCCGTATAAATTTATTCAATAACAATTTTGAATTTAAATGGTCTTTTTAAATTTCTCCTTTTGAATCATTGGAGTAATTAATATACACATTTAATACATTCATTTGTTCTTCTTTTCCTTTTTAAATGGTCACTTTGAGATCAGGATTTGCATGATTCCTTAGGTAGCTGAATTTTTTCTGCAATATTATTTAAGTGTTTTATTTTTTATTAATGGTTCAACCTCAATAGCTGTACTGATGAACTATTATATGAAAGATTTCAATTTGCCGATGGTAATAGATTCAAATTTTCTTAGAAAATCATAAGATGGTGTCATCTATTAAATCCGATGGAATGGATTATTTTTAATTATATGTCAAATGGGTTGTTTTTCACCCCCTCGGGAATGCAAGACGGCCCGGATTGCTGTTACTGGCACTCGGGTTCGATTCCCGAGGGGGTGAAAAACAACCAATCTGACATATAATTAAAAATAATTCCATCGGATTTAATAGATGACACCATCTTATGATTTCTAAGATAATTAGTAGAGATTGTGGTGTTGGTGCAAGGTGAAACATCTTTAATAAAGATAAGAGTAAATAAATATTATATGTAATATTCATTTACTATGAGTTAAGGATTCTTGGTCACTAGTTTCACATTAAATTAAGATGATATATTATAGTTATTAATTCCTGAAGGTGGGTCGGCGATTAATCTGAGGGTTTTGTTTTGAATAACTTCGATGAGTTTTAAATTTAGCAATTCATCAGTTAAGAGATATATTAACACCACCACAAAACATAAAAAAAAAAAAATGGAGAATCACCGATCCAAATTATGTTACTATTATATTGGGTTAATGCATAATTATGGAACGTTTTTTAAAAATATTTTTATTCAGCAAAAACAATAATAAAATTTAACAAAAACATGTTTAAATGATTATTATTGAGAGGAGCCGAAACTTCAGGGAGATATGGCACTTAAAAGAAAGAAGAATTTATAAAAACCACCATTTGATTGACTTAGAAAGGGCAGCAAATTGGAGACCGCCCCGGGCGGCAAAAGTTCTAGGTACGCCACTGATTTTTATTTGTAATTTCACAGGTCAATTTGTTTAAAAAAAAAATAGTATCTTTTGCTTGTATTTATTTTTATTCATAACTAGTTTATATATATAAAAGATTGTGGTTTGAATTAATAAGTTAACTGATGGAAATAACAATGACTTTTAAGGAGTTCGGTGTTGGTTCTAGGTGAAACATTTTAATATAATAATAAAACTTGAGTAAGATACGAGGTAGGTTTCACAAAAAAGAAATAAAACAAAATTGAGTTTTGAATTCGATATATTTCGGAGGTTAGCCCATCATCAGGAGTCTAAGAAAACTTTTCTTAGACTCCTGATGATGGGCTAACCCGAAATATATCGAATTCAAAACTCAATTTTGTTTTATTTCTTTTTTTGTGAAACCTACCTCGTATCTTACTCAAGTTCTATTATTATATGAAATAACAATGGACAATTAACAATGTGGAATGATCAAAAATGTTAACAATGGACACTTAACAATGCATGTGGAATGATAAAATATGTACTTATAATATATGTAATTGACATGTCTTTATTATTTTTCTATATCTGCACTGATTCATAGATCAATTCATCTTGCCATCTACTTCAATAACTGCTTCCCATTTGCTTGGCAGCCGGTCGATTCCACGGTCGATGATGTCAGGATTTTTGGAGGTAATCCACGCTTTGACATCGGCCACCAAGTCATCCAAATCGTCGTAGATCTTAGTCTTTTGCCAGCTTTTCAAAGAGCGGTTGATGTGATAGTCCGTCGGTGAGTGCGGCGGATGTGGGAGTAGATCCCAGCCCTTATTGGCGATGAATTCAACGACCCGGCGCTCAACATGTGGACGTGCGTTATCGTGACGGAACATGATGTGGTTCTTTTTGCGCGGTCTTTTCGGTAAAATCGGTAAAAATTCGAACGCGATCAGCCTTGTTGTTGTCGGAGAGTTCGTGGGGGACCCATCCAGCCAATTTCCATACCTTGCCAAGCTTTTTGAGGCGTCGAACGATCGTTGATTGGTCGACATTGAAGTCTGCAGCCAGCATTCGTGTTGTAAGGCTTTCATCCTCTTCCACGGCTGTCAGAAGTGCCTGATCATCAAAATCCGATGGCCGACCTCTTCCTTCTTTATCCTCCAAACTTGTGTCACCTAATTTGAAACGGGCAAACCACTTCAGTACTGCACTATCAGTCAGTAATTGTTCCTTCGCCAAAAAGTTCGTTGAGATCGCGAAATGACTGTGCTGCCTTTCATCCTTTCTCGTAGTGGTAGAGCATAATATGACGAATATGAATATGGTTTTCGACACGCATTTTTATTAATTATGAATAGAGAAGATTGTTTTTATAAAAAAAATAAACAAAACGTCATTTTTGGCTAAAGAAAAACGCGCCAATACAAACGTTCCATAATTATGCATCAACCTAATATATCTACTCATTTTTTCAACTCTATAATGAAAACAAATTTTCTCAAGAAAATATTAGATTGGAAATTTCAAAAAAATATTTTCTTTACTCAGAATTATTTTTGCCAAATTAAAATGATAGTTTATTTTTTAAATACATGATAGTATTAACTTGGGATTATTTTCTTTATTTTGTATCAAATAACTATTTTTAATAAGTTCAAAGTTCAATTTTCTAAATATATTATACACAGAAAATTTTACATTTATAATTGATTTTAAAAAATACTTGACCATACTCTGTATGGTAAAGTCAAAATACGATAATTTTTACTAATATAAGATAATTTTACGACCCTGATAAGATTGACGCCCTTTTCTTGGCTAAAAACAATGATTTTTCTCCGACAAGCGATAAAAATGCTATTTAATAATAAGATATCAAGGCCGCTGAAGAATATATCGCCTGGCGTACCCCCGGATGGCTAAGGCCAGCCCCGTATATAATTAGATTGAAATGCCTTTGTACGGTTATTACACCAATACCTCGCATATGAAGATTTCAAAACAAATTTAATTTGGCGTATTATTTATTGAAAAATATTTTTATTTTAGAACCAATTCTCGTTTTTTGTATGTATTTAGTTCCTCGATTAGTTATCCGATTACCCGGTCTATGCGAGGTATTGCTGTAGTTAATTTAGAGGTGTTGAATATTTGAAAATATAGCAAATGAGGCTTTATTGATTTTATCTCGTCAGAACAAACGCCATGGAAGGAAGTATCAATAAAAATGTGAAATACTAGCAGAGACGGTGGACCAAGAAATCGAGTTAAAGCTGGATTGGTGACTTTTCAGCTGTCCAAAAAAGAACGCTTCATTTTTTTAAAATTGTAATTCATTCTCTCCTTTTTGAAACAGAATCATAAAATTTTTCGTTATTTTTCAAATTTAATATTAAATTTTGATGACTCTCTTCTTATAGGGATCAATCAATCAACAACTCTGCTGCTAGAAACAAAATCTTTTCAATATTATTATTTTTTTTTTTGTGTATCATTAAAATTTTCTTATAGATTTTTTATAGAATTTTTATCAGTGGCGTACCTAGGGGGGGGGGGGGGGTGAGGTCCACATATTTTGAGGAGGCATTTTTTATATTTAGTTATAGCTATAAAAAACAACTTGTTCACTTCATAAGTTTACTATTCGATTTCCACGAATTATGAATTGCTATATATGATTTCGAATATTTAAGTTCCCCACCTTATAGTGTTTGTCTCAATTACAATTATTTATTATGTTTATTAATTTATAAGCGGCGATTGTGGGTCAGTGGGTAGAGTGTCGGGTCGCTGACTCGAAGTACGCTGGTTCGAGACTGAGTCTCGGCAGATCAGATATTTGCAGCCGCCTCCTCTTGGAAAGCAATGGCAACCTACCAAGAGTATAATTGCCTAGTAACCTCTCCAAACTAGCCGTTCGGAACCGGCGTTAAAAAGTAGGTCCCGTATATCTATGTAAAAACAGCTAAACACACTCAGCACAGGTATATGTTGAGAGGAGCCGAAACTTCAGGGAGACCTGATATGGCACTTAAAAGAAAGAAGAATTTATAAAAACCACCATTTGATTGACTTAGAAAGGGCAGCAAATTGGAGACCGCCCCGGGCGGCAAAAGTTCTAGGTACGCCACTGATTTTTATTTGTAATTTCACAGGTCAATTTGTTTAAAAAAAAAAAATAGTATCTTTTGCTTGTATTTATTTTTATTCATAACTAGTTTATATATATAAAAGATTGTGGTTTGAATTAATAAGTTAACTGATGGAAATAACAATGGACAATTAACAATGTGGAATGATCAAAAATGTTAACAATGGACACTTAACAATGCATGTGGAATGATAAAATATGTACTTATAATATATGTAATTGACATGTCTTTATTATTTTTCTATATCTGCACTGATTCATAGATCAATTCATCTTGCAAAATATTTAACATTTTTTGGCTTTATTTATATTTATTCATGATTATTTTATACAAAATGGTGGTCTGAATAAAGTTAACAATGGATCAACAATTAATAATATGTATTTTCGTGTCTATTATTATTTTTCTATATCTGGACTGATTCATAGATCAATTCATCTTGCAAAATATGTAACATTTTTGGCTGTATTTATCTTCATTCATGACTAGAGTTTATATAAAAGATTGTGGTTTGAATTAAGTTAACTGTAAATAACAATAATGGACAATTAACAATGGAATGATAAAAAATGTTAACAATGGACACTTAACAATGCATTTGGAATGATCAAATATGTACTTATAATATGTATTTGTCATGACTTTATTATTTTTCTATATCTACACTGATTCATAGATCAATTCATCTTGCAAAATATTTAACATTTTTTGACTATATTTATCTTTATTCATGATTACTTTATATAAAAGATGGTGGTCTGAATAAAAGTTAACAATGGAATTGATCAACAATTAATAATATATTTAGTGCATTTCATTATTAGTTTATACAAAGTTTGATTAAAGAGATAACAATGGAAGAAACAATGAACAATATGCACTTATAATTTGTATTTGTCCGATCTTTTTATTTTTCTATATCTGTGCACTGAGGTCTCTTAAAATTGCAACACAATGAAAACTTGGACTCGATATTTTCTTTGTAGTTCATCTAAGTTTCGTTATATCTTAGGGCCAGTTGTATGTCGGTTGGTAAAGTCTTTGTAAAAGTTGACAAAGGGTAAAACCTTAGAATTCACCTTGTGCCCGGCAGGATGGCCAATCAGATGAAAGTGCGTGAATTCTAAGGTTTTACCCTTTGTCAACTTTTACAAAGACTTTACCATCCGACATACAACTGGCTCTTATTGTACTGGGCAATTATTTTGTACATTGTTGTATACTTTCCATTAAGTATTTCTTATCTAGCGTTTTGTTAAAAAGAACTATATCCCAATTTTCTGGTCTTGGAAAAATTCCATATTCACTGGGTAACTTGTAGTTTTCAATCAGCTTCCCATCGTAATACAATTGAATATCATCTGGATTACACTGGTTTGCTTCAGCCCACGTATATTTTAGTTTGTTAACTGGTTCATCTACAGTCAAACTAAATCCGACAGTTATGGTGTCTTGTACTGGTCTGAGTATTTTATAGAAAATATGTCGACTGTTCGTGCTCATTA
This sequence comes from Forficula auricularia, assembly GCA_024734495.1. Taxonomy (NCBI): domain Eukaryota; kingdom Metazoa; phylum Arthropoda; class Insecta; order Dermaptera; family Forficulidae; genus Forficula; species Forficula auricularia. The sequence goes on along the minus strand of JALMQS010000113.1, from coordinate 324,311 downwards.
TAATAATTATTGAGAATCAAATAAAGGTTGTGAAATATTTAAATAATTCCAAATTTTAATCCAAAAAGTTTTTGGTTTAAAGGGAGAAGGGTAAAGAAAATGATAAAATGATGAGGTGACAATTTGAATTTCTCTCTTGGAATAAAAAGTGTAGTGATTATCAAATCGTACATGAATATTAAAGAAATTATTATTAATTAAATAAGAGGATTTAAAAAAACAAAACATTTTTTACATTGGTAGCATTGGTTTTGAGTACAGTTTTGAGGTACATTTCAAACAGAATTATTTAGAAATCAGCTTTATATTAAATTTATGATATGATACTTATTATAATGGTAAATTTTGATATTCTATATATTTTTCAAACTAATTTTTAACTTTGTTATCATTTCACTTTTTTTATATTCAATTTGATTTCAAAACGTCAATTATGGTGGGATTTTTGATAAAAGTAGTTTCTAGTAGCGAATGAATTTGCCCCAGATTGATTTTGAATTGTTTTACTTTACTAATACAGCGTATTGTCAAGTATTGCAATCGTTAATGAAAAAGGTTTTTTTTTTTTGCTTCATTTTTCTAAATATCAAAAACGTTTTAAACTATTTTTATAAATAAAAAATTGAACGAAACCAAAAAAGGACTAATAAATCGAAAAAATATATTTTACGTGTATTAACTAATTTGTCAAAATATACTGTTTTTATGTGATATACAGCAATACTTTTGGCTGAACCGAAAATCAGATGCCCTCATTTTTTTCTTCACTGAAATACAAGAGTCAAGGTGCTTTTTTCACTATTATTTATATCCGACGATTGGCTGTTCGGTTTTCAATGTGCGTTTAATGGCAGCCCCAAACATACCCCGCCCGACGATTGGCTGGTTCGGTTTTCAATGTGTGTTTGATTAGAAAAATATTTGGCTGTCTCGGGGACAGCCGATAGAAGTGAATACTGAAATGCACTTGTGGAGCAATGCGGGTCGCGGTGAGGGGAGAGAGCTGTTACTGTCAGTTGCGCGTTCGCGGTGAGGAGACCGCAGTGGAGGGGGGAGAGAGAGAGATCTGCCTCGATTTCGTTACGGTCGCATTTCCGTTCGTTCATTCGGTCGGTTTTTTCTCGATTCACTCCCCGGGAAAAATGTGTATCTGGCGAGCCTATAGAAGTGCATTCACTTCAAAAAAAATGGGAGCCCGAAACAAACCCCGCCCGGACTAAACTTTCGGAGGTTCGGTTATATATATTCAGTTCGGCTCGGTTGGGTTCGTATAGCTCCTTTTCGGGCTGGTTTTTAGACGGTTCGGTTGGCGAGCTGCATATATATTAGCCGAACCGGAGTCGTTTGCACACATATTCGGTTCTATTAAGTGGTTTGATTTAATAAAAATATTGTAAATAATATCGATAATATTTATTATATTATTATAATATTAAAATATTACATTAATATTGATCTAGTGCACTTTTAATTAAAAGCCGATTAGGCGGAATCAAATTATATTTTAAAATCCCCGGGTCAATATTTGTTGAGTGCTGCGCCCAGGGAGCGGTCGAATAACTAAGATAGGGAGAAGGAGTTGGCAGAATGGGGGAACCCTTTTGACAACGAAATTGGCGCTTGAAAAAGGAGACCACAGCTTTTGCCTTTACCGGTATTAGGAATTTTTTGTTTGTTTTTAATTAACAGGTGTCTAAATCATAACAAAACTGAGCTAGTTAGATTTTAGTGTTGTTTACAAATAAAAGGTGGTTGAAGTGGCTTTTTTCATATAACTTGAAACAAATCTTATTTAATTTTATGTTTTTATTTTAGATCCTATACGATTATTTTTTTTATTATTATTTTCCTATTTATTTTTTTATAATGTTTATCAATATGAACGAATGTTGGAAAAATTGGTGTACGAGTAAACAAATATACACATAATATGTGGACCATTAGAAAGCTAGAAATGCAAAAACTGGGTGCGGGGTGGGGTGATTGAGGGAGGTGCAGGAGGTGGGGTGCAGTTGTGGGTGATCCGGGGGTGGGAGGCGCGGTTGGGTTGGAGTGGGGGTGTAGTGGTGGGTGCGAGGTGTGTGGTTTCGGGAGGGGGCGCAGGGGTTACCGTGCATCGCTCGGTGGCTCCAGGTACTATTAAAAAAGAGAGTTATTATTTTTTCTAAGGCCAAAATGGGAGGTTCAATAAAATAGAACTATAAATATAATTTCTATACCCTTTAATCAATTCGTACGAAATTTCGCATATGCGACCTCATGAATGTAAAATTGATAGTGACCAAAAAGAGGGGGGAGGGGGAGTTTAAAAATTACTTCAATCAAAAATTTATGCAAGTTCATAAACACTAGTATGGGATATACTTTACACAGTAGGTAGCTACTGTGCAATGTATTGTTTTGGGCGTTTTCACTCTTTTTACGGAGTTGGGTCTCATCTAGCCTGCATTATATTAATTTTAATTCAACGATAGGGTTAGTGTCACCCCTAGCAAAGTGGCGTCCGGGGCTGTTTCAGCTTGCACTTCGAAAATGCACAAAACATATTTTTATTAATACAGGCAAAAACAAAAAAAATATAATTAAGTTTATTATTTATTACTAGTGCGCCTCTAGCTTTCTTCTTTCTCCAATTTTTTATTGAATAAATTTATATTTGCCCCTGGTTACAAATGAGACGGTTTCAGGGAGATTTCAAATCTCGGGTCTCGTCTTCTTTCATATTTACCGCCATTACAACATTGAGTTTTTTTCATTTTATTTTTCAATTATGAATATATATATTAATATTCTTGAATAAATTTTTATTTTTGTTAAATTTAAAATATAGTTTATTTCCTCTGTATATGTATATTTAAACTTATTTTATTTTATTAATATATTTATGATATTTTTTTAGCACTTGGTAGCACTGGTTTTGAGTTTATTGTTTAAAACTAGTCTCGCTTCTCGTATCTTCTTTCATACCTCGTGCAATATCTTAAACTATCTTACCGCCATTACAAATTACAACCTCGTGTTTTAGTGCGTTCCTAAATATTCTTGAATAAATTTTTATTTTAGTTACATTTAAAATATAGTCTATTTCTCTGTGTATGTATATTTAAACTTATTTTATTTTATTAATATATTTATGATATTTTAAACATTTTTTTCTTGTTTAGGTTTTTAACTTAAAAAATTAAAATGAATAAGTCTTTTGGAAAGAAACGTAAATCCACTGATAGCGTTGCTGTTGAAGAGGGAGTTCCAACGAAAAAGGCATTTAATACCTCGATCAGAAAATCAATTGGAACACCAAAAGGAAAGATGCAGACCCCGGCAAAGCAACAAAACGGCAATGCAAGCCCGGCTCCAAAATCCGGTAAGAAAGCACATGGCCGATTCTATACTCTCTTAAAATTTGCATTTTATTTATATTCTTTGAAATCAAATGTTTTGGGAATCTTATTTTCTATCAACATGCCGTCTCTATATTCTCTTGAATTAAAATTTGGATTTTATTTATATCCTTTGAAATCCAATGTTTTGGAAATCTTATTTCTATCAACATGCCGACTCTATATTCTCTTGAATTAAAATTTGCCTTTTATTTATATTCTTTGAAATCAAATGTTTTGGAAATCTTATTTCTATCAACATGAATAATCAATAATAATAATAATCACATGTAGAATATTTATTAGTAATTAATCTGTTAAAGCTTTTATTTTTGTAATTAATTTGGTTAAAGTTTGAATTTTTATTTAAATCACACATGATTAATTATAATTATTTATTGAAAACAATTTTAATTAATCATGTGTGATTTAAATAAAAATCCAAACTTTAATGTATATTATTTAATTTCTTCATATTGCTCAATTTTAATATTCTTAAAATTCTTGAGTTTTTAAGATCTTTAATTTTATTTTCCATTAATAGTCATTATTTAAATATAAGTGTAATATTATTGATTTAACCTATAAAAGTAGATAGATCAACCACGTGCTTACTGATCACAGAAATATACAAAGCAATGTTGGGCAATTTTTTCTTTTAGAAATGCATATTAAGGTAGTTGTTTCACCATATGGGTTTTCTTAGGATTTTTTTGAAATTTAGACTGATTATTATTTAAATATTTCTGCATCGATTGATGGCAAAACGAAATTTATGAACACTAAAAACAAGCTGGCAACAACGCATTTATTTAACCTAAAAAGTGGGTTAACTTGCGTAATTTTTTTGCTTCAGCCATTGTCGCAACAGCTTCCAATCGCTTATTAATAACTTTTTGTTTTATAAATCTCCCATTATAATGTTCTTTATCCGAAATTTCTATGATAAAATATATATAAGCTTGGACAGTGTTGCCACATTTGTCAAAACAGCACTTGATTGGCTAGTGGTACATAAACAGTTTTGGGCTTATGAATTATGAATCCTTACTTTTTGCTAGTATTCTCGCGAAACAACTACCTTAATTATTATATTTTTATAAATATAAAAAAACACATATATTTGATAATAAACAATCTTTAAACGTTTGGGAAGAATTTCAAAATAAAATTTTGAAATACAATTTCGGTTTTCTGAAATGAACTTGATATTTTCTGAAATAAAATTGGAAAAGCCATAGAGAACTATTACAATGGTTTATTTAGAAGCAACAATTTACTTGCATTCACATACAGGAGTGACCATAAAATTCCTGGAATATTTTTAAAACTTCAACGGTATAAAAATACCTCGTAAATAAATAAATCCACACAGCTAAACAAATAATAAGTTTCATTTAATCGATAACACTAGCATTAAACAAAAAAGTCACAACATGTGCTCAAAATTGCCCTCTTCATCAATCTTTTCAAATGATTCACAGGAATTGATGTATGAGCCCTCGAAACTATAGTCTCGTTATAAATAAATTAAACTCTTTTATTGTCTCCTTCAAGGTATTGTTATCGATTAAATAAAACTTATAATTCGTTCAGTTGAGTGGATTTATTTATTTGTAAGGTATTTTTATACTGTTGAAGTATTTAAAAAAATTCCGGGAATTTTATGGTCACCCTGTACATCATAGAATTAATATTTTAATTTTTGATCTTCTTTGGCTATAATTATAATTTGTTTTATAGCAAAAACGCCTAATAATCAACAGCAAGCTAGTCCTAATACTCCATTGTCTAAATCAGCAACATCAAAGTAAAGTTTGAAAGCGCTTTTGAAGAACACTACTTATAGAATAACTGGCTCTTTTTAATGCAACAAAAACTAACAATATGTAAAAAACATTTGTATAACAACATTTTTAATAACTTTTTCTATTGTTTTTAACTAATACTGATTTAACAAATTCATTTAGTGAAGACTACTACAAACAAAAATTAAAGAAATTTTAAACGATACACTAAGTGTCCTTTAATAACTTTGCTTAAAATTTGGCTTGTTGCTTTTCAACAGCAATATTTGTCAAAGCAAATTTTTACAACTGTTGAACTGGCATTTGAATTATATGATGCTTCTTTTTTAAAGCCCGGAGACTTTTGCCTCTTGATGAAGCTGTATATTGAATGTTATTTAAATTATTAAAGAATGAAGTCCTTTACCACCGTTTTGATCAAAAAACATATTTAATGGGATTATTTTCGGAATTATTTACTAGCAATTTTGATCCGTGAAAAACACAACTAGAACACCTACGGTTCTATTTATTACAATTTCGACTTTTTGTGTAGCACCTACTGAAAGATACATAAAAACTAAAAATCCTAATCATTTATGCACATTCGCGTTCAATCTAAAGTATATTTTTGATTTATTTAAACTATTTGGTGTGATTTGGTCAGATTTTTTGAATGGTTATTCCCCCCCCCCCCCCCCTTGGAAAATTAGGCACAAAATTTTCTTTGTATATTCAAGCTTAAACATGAAAATTTGAACTTGCTTATCCGGTAGTGGGGGGGAAATTGTTCGTGGGTTACCGTCGCCAATAATCGGTTCAAATTCAACGCTCGGAATCAATTATTCAAAGTTGAAAAATTCAACACCTTTTGGAGCGAACTGGACGGCGGTCACGAAGAGTTCTTCAGAATCGTGGAAAAGTTCACCAATGAAGTGTCTCGTCATTTTGTTTGCAGTGATATGGCAGGCGCTCAACACAACGCTTTTTTGACGCTCTGCGCATTTGTCAAAAAAAAAATTACTGCTAAACTCAGTACATTTTGAACAGTGTCATTAATATCTCATGCAATTGAACCTATTCTGTTGAGGCTATAAACTTGCTAGGACTTTACATTGTTTTGGCTGGCTACCCAAATATATGTTATTTCCCCCAACAACATAACTGATACATGAAAAAAAACATTCTTCTAAAGAATTTTGGAAATTCAACACATTTCAAACTATCATTTCTTTTAACTGACTATATTTTTACTTGTTTAATATCTTTAGAATTCACTGTTCATCTTGATGGTAACATGCTCTGATACTTCTTTAACAGATGCTTTTCGGAATTTGTTATGAAAATTTTAAATAAATTTTGTTATTAGCTCAAACCAAAAAAAAAAAATTTAAATCTTTAATTGAATTGATTATATTGAAATGCTTTTATTTTGCCGAGAGTAGCAGAGTTTTGAATCATAAGAGAAACAAAGATGTTGTCCTCTGCCTGATGCAAATAAACATACACACCTCGGCCTTCATCATCATTCTTTTTTATTTTAGGTAATTATAAATATTATTTTTCATGGGGTCACTATTGCGTGGATATTGAAAAACAAGCTTAGTTTTAAACTGATCCTGTCTGCTAAGTAAGAACAAAAATTTTCAATATCCGGGGAGTATCCTTGCCCGATGAAAAAAATATTTATAATTAAAAAAAGACTGATGAAGGCCAAGCCTTCTAAACTATAGTCTCAAACAAAAAATAATATATTTGATATATTTAGTATGTGTATGTTTATTTGAAACAAGCGGAGGACAACCTCATTGTATCTCTTCATGAATTTATTCCATTTAAGGACGTTCCCTAATATAGCTCAGATGCAGTTCGCTCCTTTCCCATGCGCAGAAAGGCAAAAATATTTTCGCTGAGACGTTTTTCGGATCTGGCAACATTGCATTCTTACCGACGCTAAAAGACAAAGAATAAAAAAAAACTTCATGAAACAGCTCAATGCGAAATTCCAAATGAGAACTGTATAGTTAGGTTGAGAGAATTAGCTAAAAATCTCAAATTCGCCAGCTGCCGAAGTTTTTTAGATATGGAAAAATTGAGTGATTTTATTGCGACGTTGTCAAGTCGCCATCTCTCACTTGCCTTGCCATGAGAGAAAAAACGAAAACCATCAAAAGTACCTAAATTTTTACGTATAAAGGACACTTATAAATATGTGTATTCAAAGTTTTAAATGGTTTTTATTAATCGATTACTGGGAATCCTGCTCATATCGTATAGTGTGTAAACTCTGGAAGATCGAACCTTCCTTCTTTATTCAAGTCATTGATTAAGAAAATCTTCTTTGACTCTGGTATTTCATTTTTATAGCTAAAAAAGCAACACCTAATAATCAACAACAACCTAGTCCTAATACTCCATTATCTAAGTCAGCTAAGAAACGTTTGAAAAAGCGACTGAGTTTGGAGAAGGCAGCTGCTGAAGGAACACTCGCCACTCCAGGTTATTAAATCACCTTGAAACCACTAATATAAAATAAAGGGATTTAATATATCTTATCTTTTCTCGCTTATTATTATGCACTCACTATATTGAAGTCGATGGTTTTTAATATATTATATTTCAATAAAATATAATTTAATAAAAATCTACAAAGTCCTCACAAGCTTTTTTTTCCTATTTATGATTTCCTTTGGCTTTTGTGTTGTGTTTAAATTAATTTTTTAGAATTTTTGTTAAAATATTTCTTTAGCAAATTATAAATAATGAATTAGTTATGAAAATTTCCTGTGGCTTTATCTCAATATAGAGATTCTACAGATCTGTAGAATCTCTATGTGATCTAGCTAACAAATTTATAATTAATAGAGATTGTAGTGTTGGTGCAAGGTGAAGCATCTTTAATAAAGATAGAAAGTAAATAAATATTATATGCAATATTCATTTACCTAGAAATCTTAACTCATAGTAAATGAATATTGCATATAATATTTATTTACTTTTATCTTTAACAAATTTATTCAAATAATTACAAAGTGTTTATTTTGCAAATTATTTTAAAGCTTCTTCAGGCTCATACCCAGTAGCCTATATTCCCAGTCAAATATTTATTTTTCTTGACCATGCCTATTTATTTATTTATTTTTTATTCCTTGACTACGGCAACTGTCTACTTATTTATTCCTTTTTTTTTTGTTATTATTATTATTTTCATGGTCACAGCATACTAAGGTTTCACACCGTTCTGCTGTGGCCACACCCTGAGCCACTCAATCAGATCCTGAGTGTGAGGTTCGCAGGGCTATAAGGGGAGATGTGGAGGCCCTTAAAAAAAAATAACTTGGATATATAACCACTCGTTTGCAGAAATTAATTTATTAAGTTATTCTTTAAATTTAATCATCTTACAATTAAATTGTATTTATATAGTTCTAAGTATAAATTCTGGTGAAAGCAATGGGAAACCACTCCTGTGAACTTATTTGGGGCTCTGTGTAGTGTGTGAATCTTTTTTTGCTGTCTGTTTATTATTACTTGTACAAACCAAATATATAGAGCTCCACAGAGCTAAAAAATCTAAAAGACAAAACTGCTAATTTGCTTTTTAATACGCTTTTATTAAATTTTTTTTTTATTTTTCGAAGTTCTATTTAATTCATTATGAATGTGAATTGAAATTTTAATTTAATTCATTTTTTTTAGCAGCCCAGAAAACACCCGCAAAAGCTTTGAATGAAAAAACTCCTAATAAAAATACGCCATTCAAAGGCACTCCTGGTGAGATATCAAACTTATCTTTTTTTGTTTGTTTTTGTGGCCCAAAATTTTCTGCTTACCTCCAAAAGCTATTCTTTTTGGCTTTTAGCAAATAAGCTCATGCGCCTGCAAGTTCTTCTACTTCATCTGCCCAAAAGCTTAGAATCAACTTCCAGCGGTAGGCTTTTCTTTTGCATTTTTTATAGGCTAAGCTAATCTTTTAATTAAAATATAGTATTAATTGTTTAATTAACTGAATCAAGGCCTAGAGCTGCGAAGGACTTCAGAGCTTGAGGAGAGGACTAAAAAAGAAGTTCCTGCAATTCACTTGCCATAGGCAAGAGTGCTTAGTTTGGGTTCAGGGATCAGTGGCTTAGTGGATATAGGAGTTAAAACTCTTGTAATAGACAAAGCATTGCAGTACACATGCAGAGATCCGGGTTCGAGCCCCGGCTGATCTTTTTGTCTGTAATAAAAATAAACTTTTCTTCGTTCACCTAAATTTAAATAGTATTAAACCTTTTTTAAATTCAAACACTGAGGGTCACTTGTATGTCGGTTGGTAAAGTCTTTGTTAAAGTTGACAAAGGGTAAAAATGCAAATTCCCTTGTGCCCGACTTATGCGGGCCGGCCAGATGGCAATCGGCTGACTTTGCATCTGATTGGCCATCCCGCCAGGCACTAGACGAATTCTAAATGTACCGCTTTGTCAGCTTTTACAAAGCCTTTACCAACCGACATAGAACTGGTCCTGAGGAAGGCAAAATGCTCCGAAACTATCGAGTCTCTTATTTGACTTTAAAGATTTCTATATTTCATATCACGATGATGGAAAAAAAAACAGCTATATTTTTTAGTCTTTTTTTAAATATTTTATAATAGATAAATTGGACATTTCTGACACCTTCAGGTATTCATCAATACCTAGCACACATCATTCTTAGAAATCGCCGTTAAAGCATCTTACTCTGCATCATGTAACAAATACAATCCCTATGACCTCTGGGACAAAGAACTCCTCCTGCCACCCTTTTTCCGCGAACTTCAGCTGTTCAAGACCCCCATCCACAGATTGTTTCGCTTCCATCTAGAGGTCAGTAAATCTTCCCACCTTCTTATAGGAACCAAGCCATGCCTATAAGAGCTGCACTTCTTGGTGTAACTCTTTGCGCATCAATATTGATAAAAAATAAATAAGACGTATTATCTGGCGGGATCATCCGTAGAGCAAGTTGGTAAGCCGCTCTTTCGCGTAAAGCGAGAGACATGGGTTCGAATTCCGTCCGATGTTCAATTTATTTTCCTTTGTCAAAAAATAATAAAATACATATTTATAATATGTAGAATTCAACATAAGAAATTATTGATGTACATCTTAACTTTTGCGTTCAAATTGCTTTAAGACGTATAAGAATTCATATATATAGACTTAAATGAACAAGTAATTAAAGGTGTCCATAACGTTCAATTAATCACTAAGGTAAAATAAAAAAAAAGAATAGCAAAATAAAGTTACTGATTTCTTAATATGTAAATAGATAAATGGCCCTTTCCGGCTTCCGTGTACTTTTAATTTAATTCTTTACTCACGTAACATTTTGTAATTTTTTTAATACTCATAGGTTTTACTGACATTCTCTAGAGTACCAATATTAATTAAAATAAATTAAATCAAAAAAATTTAGAACTGAAATTAGTGAAGATAAATAAACTATATTAAAAATTTTGTTTGTTTTTTAAAACTGATCAGTTATAAAAAATACGATTTAAAATTAATTTCTATTTCCATCTAGGTATGTTATTTAATATAAAAAATTGTGTTTTTTCCAGAAACTTTGCTTAAAAACTCCTGTTAAAGGACAACAAACTCCCAAGAAAACTCCCAAAAAGGTGGAAGCTACTCCTGCCAAAGTAGAAGGTAATTACCAACCAATAATGCATTTATAAACATTTTGAAATTTATTATAGATATTAATTAGATCATTGCATAGTATTGTAACGGACTATGGAAGAGAATAAATGAAATGCTGACTTGCGAGCTCTCTGACTTAATAAATAAACAAAAGAGTTTTTAATTGATTGTTGTCGTGTGGTTTTTGTTATTTTGCTTGATAATAAAGTTTTATTATATTTCTCAAATCCGAAATTGGTTTAAATTATTTTACTCTTAAAAACTGTTACAAATGGTGTCAGTGTAAAAATTATCCTTTAAGTATAGACAAATGTCATAAAAACGTTACAGTATGAACCAATTTCCATCAGAGATTTTTTTATTATAGATTATGGTAAAATTAAGGTTGCTCTGACAGTACAGTTGCCCCGCAAGACAAAATAAAATCTATATTTTTTTGACTAAAAATTAAAAATTATTACACATAAATTTCAATTATTTTAATTTAGATGTTAGTCTAATTATGAATTTTTAATCGGATATATGAATTAATTTAATTAATAAATATAATAAATAAATGTCTTTTGACTCGAGTCACGTGATTTATTTATTTTTAAGTGAAGCGGACTGATATTTTCGATCATTTAGATTTGAATATTTACAAAACCCTGGGTCAGAAAGTTTTTTTTTTTTTTAACGTTAGATACGATAATTTATCTATATAAATAAAGTTGTTTCGTTTTTTTTCTCATACGATTTGGCTGAATCACTCAGAAATATATGCTTTTTCAGCCAACATCCCCTATCCACTGTGCTCAAAAGTCCGATTTTTAATAATTAATTACACGAAAACCCTTGGTCAGATCTCTTTTTCAAAAAATTATTTTATACCTATTTGTTATCGATTGATGAACATTGAAGGAGATAATAAAAGAGTGTGTTCTGCTAAAATTATAAATTTTATTTATAACGTGACTATAGTTGCGAATGGGGCTTTGCCTCCATCAGCCTATTACAATCGGATCACAGGAATTAATCGTATGGATGAAGAGCAGCGCAAAGCCCTCGAAACTGATAGTCTCGTTAGCAACAACATAATTCTAAATTCCGCGGTAGCATACACTCTTTTATTGTCTCCTTCAATCTACTAAAAATTTTGGCATTCTCTGCAAAAAGCTTTCAGATTAATAACATATGTAAAAGTTGAGACTTTTTATTCCAGTATGTCCTTAATGTCCTGAGCAACCTTAAAGAAAATAAAAATTGCTTTTGCAATTGGAAGCATGAGTACTACACTCGAGGGACCACTCCTTTTTTACATTCTAGAACTATATCGGATTTTTTTATATCATTCGAAATTTTGATTAATTATTTGAAAATGAAATTGAATAGAAATTTTAATACTTTTTACTTTTATTTTAGAAACTGAAGCTTCTCCACTTTCGAAATCAGCCAAAAAACGTTTGGCCAAAAAAAAGAAATTGGAAGCCGCCCAACAAGAAAAAAAAGAAGTAACCAAGCCCAAAAAAGTTCAAGAGGAAGATGATGATGAAGATGAGGATGACTCCGATAGCGATCAAGAAATGGCCTTTGAAGCCATCGAAGCTGGCTCAGATGATGATAGCGACGAGGAAGAGGACGATGACGAAGACGGCGATGAATTTGAGATTGAAAGCGAAGATGAAGACGAAGAAAACGTGAAAGCTGTCGTTGCTAATGATGACGACGACGACGATGATGATGATGATGACGATGATGATGATGATGATGTAGAAGAGAAAGACTCTCTCAAAGCAATCCTCGACAATTGTAAGTTTCACTCAATTTATTAAAAGGTTTCCCTTCTTGATTTTAAAATTCAGCGAATTAAAGCTTAAAAAGGCCTTTTTCATACAAGCTCAGTCAAATCATTTAATTTCAATTCGAAAAATACATACATAATTTTAATTTTAATGAACTAACTATAGTTAAAAAAAAATGCTTAAGAAATTAAATTACTAGTTACTGCTCAAGGCGGCGTTGGAAAATGAAACTGATATTGACTTTTGACAACTTGTCTTTTATCTAATCGGAAAATACTTTATTGTTTTAACAGCTCTAGAAAGCTGCGATGACAGTGATCAGTCTTTCTGGGAAGCCATTAAAAGCAGTCGAAGAGGAACGAGGTATGGTTCAGACGAATGATGAAGACGGCAGCAGCAATCGCTCGATGAAGATCCTCAGTTCTTTTCGATTTAACTTGTAGTGGCCTTTTTCCAAATGGCGCACAAAGTCTCATCTTTTACTGATAAACACACCGCGACTTTGCCACAACATCGATTTTTGAAGAATCACTGAGTGTGAAGACAGCAAATTTTTGCTTTTTTTGTTGACTATTTAAAAAAGCGATTTTAAAAATACTGATACTACTTTTAATGATTAATGCTTTCACTGGTTCTTCAAGGCTTTTACCGAAGGATCCTACACAAATATGACCTTAAGAGAGTAACTGAGATCCCAACCAAAACATTCTGTGAAAAAACTTGGACCATTGAAAAATCAAAAATTATTAAATTTGCCAAAAACAATTAAAACTAGAAGATCCCTCTTTCTCAGCTTGAAAATTATTGGCATTGCCGTAACCGCGTTCAGCATAACACTGAACTTGCTTTATTTTTCACAAAATATTTGATAATTCTCTTTTGCTGACTATATGTTGGTCCAAAGAAGCCTGTTTTTCTTTTGACGTCCCACATTTTAACGTTTCTAGGTGGGATTTCTAGCCTTCGGGGGCCTCTGTATATGCCAAAATTTAGTTGAGTTTGGCCAACGGGCTCAATTTTCATTTTGACCCCCTATTTTGAAGGGGTTGAAAAGATAGAAAGTTTGGATTTTTTTGAATTTTCCTTTGCTGTGCCCCAAACTACTAGCGCTCAAGTGATTGGATACGCTACCAGAATCGGCCTTGCTTTTTTTAGGTTCATGTCTCCAGAATCTATTTAGTGCTATTGTAGAAACTTGGTGCTCTCCTTCAAGACGGATTACATGATACATGTGTTTAATTTCAGCTTTGTACGCTATAAATAAGGTTCCAGAAAGCTACAAGAGCTCGAAAATGGTTCATCGTGCTTTTGCGCAACATCGTGCGGCCAGCCATTTAATGGTGAACTTGCCTGCGGCACCTATGCGCTTTCGACTTTGGAGCCATCATACTGACTTACTTTAAGCCATGTTAAATTCCATGCTTGCTATTTTCTTCACACTATTAACTGACAAGCATTTCTTTATTTTTTACTTAATACTTTATTTAATTGATTCATATATTAATTTTGTATGTATTTTAGGAGGATGATTCTGACGACGATGATGATGAGGATGAGGAGGAAGATGATGATGATGAGGAAGAGGAAGAGTCCAGCGACGAAGACGAATCCCAAGCCAAAACTGTTTTACAAAAGTTAATGGATTCAAAAAGTGATCTAATTACAGCTGACTCTGATGAAGATGATGATTTCGAACCTGGTAAATTAATTATATTTTTATTTTCATCATTTTATTAGTACCTGGAGCCACCGAGCGATGCACGCTAACTTTTTACTTCAGTTAAAAGCTATATATTATTATTATTTTTAATTTAAAATTACGATAAAAACACAAATATATATATAGTATATATGCACCCCTCGATACCCCCCAACCCCCTTCACCCCCAGCCCTACCCCCGCACCCAATTTTTGCATAGGTGCAGTGGTTTTTATCAGAATTTTAAATTAAAAATAATATTAATATATAACTTTTAACTGAAGCAAAAAGTTGCCGAGCTGTTGTATTTATAGCTAGTTATAATAATAATAAAAAAATAATCGTATAGGATCTGAAATAAAAACATAAAATTAAATAAGATTTGTTTCCAAGTTAATTTAAAAAAAGCCACTTCAACCACTTTATTTCTAAACACACCCGTTTTGTTATGATTTAGACACCTGTTAATTAAAAAAAAAACTTCCTAATTTTCCTCGAATATAATCAATTATTTTTTATTTAATATAATTAACAATATTTGCTATAATCTATTAGTGGGTTTTAAAATTAAAAAACCAATTAATAAATAAAAGATAATTGAAAAAAATGTAAACAAACTTTTTTATTTGGATTTTCATCTATAAATAATTACTTTAATTATGAAAAGATCAATTAAGATGAAATTTATCGAGGTCCAACCGAATCGTTTTCTCATCCTCAAAACTTGTTGATAGAGTTGGTTTCATCAAAATCGGTAGAGCCTTTTTCAAAATAGAACTAAGATACAAACAAATAAATATATATACAATTTTTTCTCGTTTAATAAGAGTAGATTATAAATTATACAATTTAATAAAAATGTGTAAATGTTTAATTAGGTAATGTCACCATTGAAGAAAGATCAACATCTCCAGAATCTAAAAAGAAACTTAGAAATAAGCAAAAACAAGAAAAAAAAGAAAAGCCAGAAGTACAAGAAGAAAAAACTACAAAAAAACCCTTTAAACAAACTGAAGATTCCAAATTTGTCTATGTTGGCGGTATCCATCCCAGGTAAACATTTATTTCTACTTTATTTAAGAGGGTTCGGGACTGTTTATCATTTTCATAAGAAAATTCTCAAATTCTTACCATCTAATCATTGATTCATTAAATATTTATTCCCGAAATTTGAAGTTGATCGTCTGTCCCATTACCGAGAAATAAATTATTGAAAATTGTCCTTCTAACATGAAAGTAAATGGACCGAGCTTTTAAAAGGGCTATAATTTCTATACAAATTATACCATTTTCAACAAATTTATACAGATCAATAATTCAACTTTTGTGAATCGAATTATACATTTTTCAATAGGTTTTATTAATTAGTTATTCATAAATGTAAAAAATAAACAAATCATTTGCAGCCAACAGAATATAACAAAAGCACCAGTGTAGAATTCCAACTCTATTTCTTGAAATCGTTTTTGTGTTAAATAAATAATAATGAGAGTGTTAATTAAATAATAATGAGAAAAAATTTATCTCAGTATTCTTTTTAATTAATATTATCAAAAAAAGATCGGTATTCGAAAAATTGGTAGGCAGAAATTGTCACTCTGCAGAAATACAAAAGATTTTTTCGAAGATCAACCAGATAGATAAGCTGTTCCGAATTCCCTTAAATAGATTATTTATTTGTTATTTTAATATAATTTTATATCTATTATTTTCTCTCACCAAATATCAAATTTATATTTGATTGTCAGATTAATTATCTGAAAGATTTTTTTCTGTTGGACCACAGAGAAAATGCTCAAATGGGCCCCTATGGGGAAAGTTATGGGGGTAGTTTTTTGGGGCGCTGAATCCAAATCTGAGGTCTCCCACCAAAAAGATGAAAATTTCCATTTTTTTTGCGGTTTTTTGCTTATAACTCGAAAGCTATCAACTTTTCATAAATAATCTTCCTATACAAAATGAAGGTTCATAAAATTTCCTACAAATTTCATTATCTTGGTTTTTTTCTTCGACCAAATGTTGGGACTTTAACGCAAAATCCAAGTTTTCGATCTCAGCAAAATCATCCAAAATCTCACACTTTTTTCGATATTTTCCCATTTTGAACATGAAGGAGCACGTTTTCGGCAAAGACAACTCTATACATTTTTAAACTAGATTAAATTTGCAACAATTCAAACGAAGTTTCATCCTAATTGGATAAATGATAAGTAATCCGTGCCGCAATTAGTTTGAAGTTTTGAAAAACTGCAATTTTTTGCAAAAAATCGCAATTTTTCCTTCATAAAATGAAAACCACTCATCCTAGAAACTTGATTTCTATCTCATTCTTTAGGTTATTTTGTTGACTTGAACGTTTAGTTGTACCACTTTTTTGTTAAAACTCTTAAATATATAGATATCCAGCATTTTCCATGACAGGATGTCTAATTGTGTTTTCTCAAAAAACGCAATTGAGACATAATTTATTGGTCAGGGTAGTTATGTCCTTTTTTTAAGAACCTTGTGAACAACGCCCATTTAACCAGATTCTAAGTGAAGTATTGTATTTTTACAATGGCGTAGGGGTCAGATTATAGGCGGTCTACATTTTGCGCTGTCCTGGGCTTGAACCCAGGGCCTGTATTCTTAAGACTATTATTATTATATTTTTTAATATTAATTATTATTAATTTTTAGTTTAACTGAAGAACAAGTCAGAGGACATTTTACTGATATTGTAATTAAAAACATTACACCATTGAAACACCCAATGACAAATAAACATAGAGAATATTGCTTTATTACATTCGAAGATCAAGAAAGTTTGGATGTAAGTATTATTATAATAATTTCATTTTTTCTAAATATAAAAAAAAAATATTTATTTTATTTTAATATTATTTTATTATTATTATTATAGAGAGCCCTTGAATTAGACCAAACAGATATTGATGGACATACCATTTCAGTCAAAGTGGGTAGATCGAAACAACAACAACAACACCAAAGTATTTGTATTGAAAATCTTAACTCAGAGTAAGTCTCTTTATTTTTTATTTATTTTTTTAATAAAAATTTTTTATCTAACAGCAAAATATTAATTTTTTCTTTCTTTCTTTAAAACAGAATTACAGTGAAAGAGATTCGCAATTTGTTCCCTGCTTTAGAAATCGTCAGCTTACAGATAAATCATAGCAATTCCAAAACAATGGCATTTATTCATTTTTCTGACCCAGAAAGTGCAAAGGTAAAAAGAAAATTTTTTTTTTGACAACTTGGCCAGGTACTTAATAACTATTTATATAAAGTACCTGGCCACCGAGCGATGCTCGGTAACTTTTTTCTTCAGTTAAAAGCTATATATTAATCCCTGGACCCCCACCACTTCACCCCACCTCATTGCACCCCTCCACCCCACCCAATCCCCGTACCCCTCCACCACTGCACCCCCACATCTACTCCCACCGTCACCTCCACCCCCACCCCCTCACCCAATTTTTGCATGTCTAGCCTTGTAGTGGCTCACAGATTGTGTATATAGGTATTGGCGAGGTGTGAACCGCGACCTAATATGCTGTACACCTACTTCCACTTGTACTTCCAAATATTTCCAAGCGCTTCCAAATATTTTCAAGCACTTCAAAATATTTCCAAGTACTTCCAAATATTTCCAAGCACTTCCAAATATTTCCAAGTACTTCCAAATATTTCCAAGCACTTCCAAATATTTCCAAGCATTTCCACATATTTCCAAGCACTTCCAAAGAGGAGTACACCTACTTCCCATCGCGGATCACCCCTCGGGTATAGGTATATAAATAAATACCTTATAATTATTTTTTAATTGAATAACAATTTTTGAGTTCATCAATTAAATTGCCAAATTCTAATATAGAATATATTAATATAATAATATGTTTAAATTGAAAATTTTTGTGCTGAGGGTAGCAGAATTTTTATATATTGAAAGAGACATTAAAAGAGTGTGTCTTCTGCTGGAATTATAAATTTTATTTATAACGAAACTATAGTCTCACACTCTTTTATTGTCTCCTTCAAAAATAATATGTTTGTGGGATTTAAAACTCGATTTTTAATCAATTAAATTGCCCAACTTTAAATATATAGTCAATTTGTAATGATCTTTTTGTGGAATTTAAAATTGAAAAACCAATTAATTATTAAAAGGAAATTGAATAAAAATGTAAATATACATTTTTATCGAAACAACCACCTGTGAATAATTATTTCAATTAACAAAAAACCCATCAAAAACAACTTAGCCGAAGATGAGACCGTGACAGATCGAATGTCCAACACAAAAAACCAGCTAACCCGTGAATTTATATATATATATATATAAGAATTGCTCGTTTAATATAATAAGATATATACTAGTATATATATATATATATATACTATAAATATTCGTGGTATTATAAAAATACTAATTCTAATCTTTTGTTTTCTGTTTTTTTACTTTACAGACAGCTCTTGAGAAAAATGGAACTGACTTAAATGGAAATACAATTAATGTGTTTTTTAAAACTACTAAAGGAAATATGCAAGTTGACCAACCGTTTGGCCGAGGAGGCCGAGGAGGTCGATTCCAACGGGGAGGTCAAACAGGCCGAGGGGGCCAATTCCAACGGGGAGGTCAGTCAAGCCGAGGAGGGTTCCAACGGGGAGGTCAATCAGGCCGAGGAGGGTTCCAACAACGGGGTGGCCAGTCTAGCCGAGGAGGGTTCCAACGGGGGGGTCAGTTTAATCAAGGATCGAAACGACCATTCCGACCAGATAATGAACAAAATAATGATGAGGGTTTTGCCAAGAAGAAATTCAAGCCCGAACAAAAAAAGAAATTCAATAAGAATGCCGACGAATAATCTAGTTAAATATTAATTAATTAATCTTAATTTTTATCTTTTAACATTATTATTTTTATAAAATATTTATTGTAAATTCTTTTTTTTCTTTAAGAAAATTTTTTTAAGTATTTTATTTACCATCAGATATGGTAAAAATAAAGAAAACATTTTCTTAAAACGTTTGAATTACTCTATTTTTTAATTAACCTAAAAAAATCCAATTTCCCTCAACCAGTTTTTTCAATATTAATTTTACAGATATTTTAAAAAAATTCCTAAATTATAGGAATAATTGAAGAAATACAATTTACCTTTAAAAGTTTATTTAAAGATAGTTTAAGTTAGTTTGATGAAATAAATCGGACGTAAGAAAACTAAATTTCATTCTAATTGAAATTAAGGGATGTTGATTAGGTATGTCGCAAAATTGATTTTTTTAAAAATACCGAACATATATAATAGTTTAAATTTAGGGAACGAAGAAAAGATTATTTTTATTACAAACAAAAGGATCAGCCGGGGCTCGAACCCGGGATCTTTGCATGTGTACTGCAATGCTTTGTCATAAGAGCTTTAGCTCCCATATCCACTAAGCTACTGATCCCTGAACCCAAACTAATACCTATTGTCTATATGAATTATGGAATTTCTTTTTTAATCCTCTCCTCGTTCATTTTTCGCAGCGTAGGCCTTGATTCATTAATTAAACAATTAAATATTCCAGCGCCATAGTATGTAATGAACACAAATTTCTCGGCCTAATCAATTATACCATATCTATAAATATAGTGGTAGGATTAGGATCTGGGCCTAAATATATTTAACCAGCCTTTGGTGGGAATTTTGCTGGTCAGGAGGTTTTTTGATTTTTTTGACCCTGAAAATTCGTGGATTTTCAATTATAATTTTGACATAAGCTATTTGTGGGTTTTAAATGAGTGGCTCGCGGAGGACAGCATGATTGCTTTATAATAGAAGATTACAATCTTTTAGGCGGGTTACACACCTAGACAAGCTGGGCGAAAATTGATTGACCAATGATTACGCAGTATTTCAATGGGAGCTTTCAAACAACTTTGAATACTCCTTCCTCCCATTACTTCAAGCGTTTTTTGACAGTCTAGTGTCCCGGCCAGTGAGTCTGTATTGATTGTAATATTGATACATGTTTGATCTGAAATTATAATGTACTCTTGTAAGTTGATATTAATAATGTTCCTATAATTGTAGAAGTCTGCAAAGTCGACGAAACGTTGACTGATAAATAAAAAAGTCTATAATAAATAATAATAATATCTGAAAGGGTCTCTTTAAAAAAAAAATTAACAATTTGTTCATTACAAGGCTAGAAAATCTACTGAGCGCGAATCGGCTTCAGTGCGAACACATCGCAGATTTTTCTCTGCTTCGCCCGGCCCGACTTTGGTGGGTAACGCACCTTTTTTAGGATGAAAATAGAATTAATTGTGGTTGATGATTGGCAGGGAAATTATCTTGCCGTTTGATGAATTTTCATTTTAAAGGACATAATAAATTGAAAAGGATATATTTTATTATATAAGAGTAGAGTCTAGAGCATTTTAATATCTCGTAAAATATAATTTTTTCTATGTTCCCTCATTAGGGCTTTTTTGTAGAGTAAAACGCCTAAGTTTCACTAAATTTTTTTAATAAAATAGATTCTGGCGTTTTTTAGATATTTCGAAAAAACGAAGCAAAAAAAACCCAGTTTTTTCAAGCACGATTACAATACTTGACCATACCCGGTATGGTAAAGTACATAAAAAGAAGGCAAAAAATAATTATCTTAGTTATTATTTATTTTAAATTCAACTTTAACTTTATTTGGTATTTTAGAGCAGTATTCCGCAAAGTGTGTGCTGCGGAAAAATGTCAAGTTTTGTGAAGATAATGCACCTAGTCATAGCTGAGAGCTATGAGAGCAGCAAAGTGATTTTAGTGACTGGGTTTATAGAAAAATATTATTTCATCTTATTATAATATAATGTGTCTACAATATATTGGTCCTCTAATACTTTTTTGTGCAATCGTTTTTCCCCATTTTATGTTTTTTATTGTTATTATTCTTATTTTGATTCAGTATGGAACAGTATTTTTCTTTTAAAATTTTCAAAAGATTGCGCTTTTTACATTGCACCTATTTATTTTATAGTTTTTTTTTTTATTTGCCATTGACTTTTTATTGTTATTTTATGATACTTGCATTCTTGTTTAGAATATCTTATGAAGCATATTCTACTAATTTAGAATTAGACCGTCGCGTCGCCCTGGTACATACACATTGATAACATTTTTTAGATATTTTAAGATTTTTTATTATTATTAATTCTTTTGATGGATATTCCGACTCATGAAAGTGAAGAGAGAGTAGATGAGTAGGATTAGGCTAGCTACCATATTGATATCATAAATGTTAAAATTTCTACAATTAAGATTGAACTAAAAATAAACATTCGTTTTTCTTTGGTGTACCTTTAAAATTTCATGATTTGGTAGGTGTACCTTGAACATAAAAAGTTTGCGGTACACTGTTTTAGAGAACCAGGCAACATGCGCAAAGTGTTACCTGTATATTGAAGTAATTGGACAGCAAATATTATTTCTCATAATTATTATAAACCAACTGCTCCAGGCATGCCTTCGGCACGCCCTCTACAGCTCGACCCTCTGGGCAGGTGGCCCTGGCGGGCAGCGTCTCGGCATGTGATTATTAGGTCTCCAAAATTCATTTAAAAAAAAGCTCCATTCCCAATGTTTTTTTTTTAATTATAAAACCTAGCAATAAATTAACTTTTTCATTAAATTTAGCACGTAGAATTTTAACATTTTATTGTAGTTTAATAGATAGAAGACGCTATCTCTTGGCATAATTTGGCATAGCTTATGAGTAACTCCACAAATAAGGGTCCAAACTTATTTTATAATCTTATGAGTGTAGCATAAAAGCGACTAAAAATCAATGGAAAATATATATAAAAAAAAACTAACATTACAAAATTTGATCTATATCGGAGAGAGTATTAATTTTTTGCCCCCGCTCACATTTTGGGAGGTTGAAATTATTTTTTAGATATTTGAAAATAAATAACTCTCAGTTTTCTAAAGAGTAAATGTACAAAAAAGCTAAAAATTTCTATAATTTGCCCCCCCCCTTCGCCCCCATACAGTCAATTTTGATAGTTGATTTTTACAGGAATAGTTTCTTAAAGTAATAAAGAATAACTCTATAAAATTTGATCAAGATAGGAGAGAGTTTTAATTTTTGCCCCCACTCACATTTTGGATAGTGTTGTGAGTCGAATTTCAAAAAATCCTGAAATTAGTTTTTAGATATTTTAATTTAGTATTTTTATAAGTAAAAAGCAAGTAGATATTTTATCGTCCTTAAGAGATATCGCATAATCAGTGAAAACACAATTTGCCCCTTATGACCCCTTAGGGGTCGAATTTCGAAAAATCCTTTCTTAGTGAGCCCCCATGTCATAGATGTAATATCCTCTCCAAATTTCATGTTTCTATGTCCAGTGGTTCTGGCTGTTTTGTGAGTGAGTGTATCGGGCAAAGAATTTTTATAATTACTATAGATATAGATTTTGTGTAACGGGGGATAAGCAAGAATTTTAGAAAAAAATAAAAAAATTTAATTCATTTTGAAATTATTTAATTTTACGTTCGGAAATATTCGGAGCCGGTCGGAGACATTCGGGTTCACGCATGCATTTCGAGCCCAAGCTTCTTCAGCCGCTTCAACCGCCATCTTATTTCATTTACATTACATTCTATTTATTATAATTTATATTTTTTATTAGTGATTAATTAATTATTTTCTTTAGTGGTGTGTGAAAAAATGTTTATTTATATTCAAAATAGTATATGATTCAGGATCACGAAATATTGTGTCAATTAAATAATTTTATTTTTCCTAGTTTTTGGCAATTATATTGCATTATGCCTATTTTATGGAATATTTAGACTATTTGAATATAAATATATCAGGTCTTTATTATATAACTTTATATTTTTGTTAGAAATGATATTTTAAATTGATAATTCTTTATTTTCCTGATCAAGGCAATACCATCTATATATCGCTGAAACCTAAGACAAATAAATTATTATTTAATTCAGAATTTCCTGATGATAAATCATATTTACAAATTGGTCGGCTTTTATCTTCATTAAAAATCATCAGTCAACTCAACAACATGACAGGAACGCCTGGATTTTATGCTCGAGCCCCAGCACAAAGGTAAGATTTATTTATCAATTTCAATTCTGATAAGATTATCATTAACCTCTTTATTTTAATATAAATGTGATGGTGCAAGGGAAAAGGGCTCTTATCTTCACCCTGTGGTCAAAATCATGTCTCCTCTCTCAGAATCAACTGAAAATAAACTGACACGTTCTGGCCATCCATTTGACTTTACCATACAACCTGGCCTCCCATTTATATTTAATAAAATTATTTATAATCATGTAGAGTGGCGGGCTTAGTTTTTGCATTTTTAGACTTCTGGGGGCCCACGGATTGTGTATACAAAATTTGGTTGAGTTTGCTCGAATGGCCTAGATTTTTCATTATTACCCCCCCCCACTCTCCACCCCCCTTAATTTTGGGTCGATATTCATCAAAATCTAATCAGCTCTTAATTTCAATGGACCAAAACTACGTGTGAAATTTGGTTTTGATATTCACACTAGTTTTTGAGCTAGCTCGTCCACAAAATTTGGTAACGCACAGACTAACAGAATAACAACCCAACAGACATTTTATTTATTTATTTATTTATCCAGAAAAATACACAACATACAATATGTCGTGTCCTATACAGTTGACAAGTCAACTGTACATAGGACCGGATTAAAATCTTATACCAGATGAAGGAGGAGGTATTAGCCAAAGATGGAATCACTGGGTTCAATAAAACACCTTTAATAAGACTTTTCGGCCTGAATTTTATTTGGCCATCTTCAGTCAATTAGGAGTTATACACAAAATGCGGTACACATATGTGATCGAACCAAGCCTTGTCAAAAATAAAATTTTTTTAGCTTCATGTGAATTTATAACGTGCCTGGACCCAAAAGTTTCAGAATGAAAGTCTAGGGTCCAGGCACGTTATAAATTCACATGAAACTAAAAAATTTTTATTTTTGACAAGGCTTGGTTCGATCACATATGTGTACCGCATTTTGTGTATAACTCTAATTGACTGAAGATGGCCAAATAAAATTCAGGCCGAAACGTCTTATTAAAGGTGTTTTATTGAACCCAGTGATTCCATCTTTAGCTGATACCTCCTCCTTCATCTAGTACAGTTTCATCACAGCCACGAACTCTAACAATATTAAAATCTTATATATCATATAACTATCTTATATTATATAGCTTATATATCTATCTTATATATAAAAATTAATAATTATTTAATTTTACAAAGAATTACAATAAATGAAATATGGTGTACATTGATAAACATTAGTTCACATTAGAGATTTACATACATATCACAGGGTGAAATCACAACGATCCGATCCATTTAACCAATTTTTTTCTCAATATTTTCTTGTCACACGACAGATTTTTTAGATCATTTGAGAGTTTATTAAAATATTTAATTGCCACAAAATAGGCATTTATTTGGGCAATTGACTTATTAATCTTTGGCAGGACAATTGATCTATGTCTAGTTCTGCCACTATGTTATCTACATCATCTTACACACATCATAATAATAAACAGTTAACAATAAAAGATTCATCAATACCCAGAACAGATTGTACCTTAATTTTTTTAATAAGTCTAGTCAGTATAGTGATAAGTGGTTTCGTTGCATTATCATATGCACCCCCCCCACGCAATTATACCATAGTTAATTATACTCTCAAACAGAGCCTGATAAATTACCCTCATAGCCCTTGCATCCAATATTGCACATAACTTATATAATACAAAATTTATATATCTGGTTTTCTTGATAATTTGCTTTATGTGATAGTTCCATCCCATATGACAATCTATATACTCTATATTCCCAAATATTTACAATGGTCAACTCTTTTTATTTCTTTGCTATCAATATACAATTTAATATCCACAGGTATACTATCTCGATAACAGCCAAAGGTCATGAAAGTCGTTTTATCAGTATTAAGTGACAGTTGATTCACTTTCATCGATTTACCAAGCCTGCTCAGCCAACATCACTGTAGCTACCTCTTCCCAGGTTTTTCCCGAACACAAGACAACCATTTTGACAAAACAATTATTATCTCGAAAAATATAATTTTTTCTATGTTCACTTATTAGAGCTTTTTTGTAGACCGAAATGCCATGGTTTCCCCCAATTTTTTTACTCAAAATAGTTTCAGCCATTTTTGAGATATTTCGAAAAAAGAAGCAAAAAAACACTTTTTCACTAAAAATTCCTGTGATATTACTAAAAATACAATAATTTGGGGTTCGTGGGTTGAGGGTCCAGGGGCGGGCCTTGCAGCTAGTGGGTCTTATTAGGCATGTAAAATTTAACGGTCGATGGCACGTTAAGTCTAATAGTTTTTGAGTTAAGGGGGGGCTCGGAAGTAGCTTGAAATGGTTCGTGTAAATACACAAAATTAATGGCCGGTGCGTCGCCCGTTTTTCCGAACTTGGCTGACATACTACCGTGTGTCTAGATTATTTTTTTTAATTTTTTAAAATTCTTTAGCTATGATTTATAGAAAACCATATTAGACCTTTTTTTTTTGTCAAAATCTTTGTTTATTTGTCTATTTTTCAGAAAAAAAATGGTCTATTATGGTTTTCTATAAATCATAGCTGAAGAATTTTAAAAATTAAAAAAAAAATTCTCAAGATAAAACCTGTCTTAAAAATTGTTAAATAAATGAAGTTTGAGATATAAAAATATTCAAAAGAATAAAAAAATATACTCAGTTTAATAAAAATTATATAAATTTTCAAACAAAAAATCGAGTGTAATAACACTTTGAATAATTTTCTCATATTCTTTTCTGAAAAGAACACCAAAAAAAAAAAAATTCAAGAAAAAATGGTCTAATTTGGTCCATTTTTCAAGAAGTTAAATGGGCAAAAAACCATAATCTTGAATGGTTTGTCGAAAAAATTTGAAAGTTTACCTAGAAGCCCTTTTCATAAAGTACAAAAAAAAAAAAAAAAAAATGAAGCAATTCAAAAATTAAAATTTTTCAAACAGTCCTATTTGGTGTGGAATGCCTCCCATATATAATATATGGTACTTAACATCACATATATATATATAATGTTTTTTCAATCTAATTTTACCATAGATGGTACACCCCAAAAGAATCTCACAGATGTAATAATATTCCTATCTTTCTTGTGTATTATAGTTATATATAAATAAATATACATATATATACCGTGTGAGTTTTTTATCTTGAGACAGTCTTATAATTCAAAAACAGTGCATTATATGAAAAAAAGTTTCAAATAAATGTTTATTTATATCAAGGAAACTAAACTACGCTGTTGTTTGTCGAGCTAGAACAAGCTTTCAAGGGTATTTTGAGGTCAAGTTCTGTTTTTTAAATGGGACCCTATATTTTTCTTTACGTCTACTAAAACTACAAAAAACTGAACAACTTTCATAAGAACTATTTTTACTTTATCCAATGCGAAGCATGGGAGAAAGTATTGGAATCGCTCTCGCGGCAAGCGCGACTTCAAAGGGTCCTCAGGTAAAGACTACGGAACCCATAGACTCAATTTTTTTTTTATAATGATATTGATACAAGAAGAAGTTGCACCAAGAAGGTACAACCTCTGAAGTCCGTGGTGGACCCTTGTAACGTGAAGATAAGGGGAGATTTAGGGATTGGGTAGAGGTCGAAGGTATCTGTGGATGCTGGTCTTGAAAGTTTGAAGGTTATAAGTAGCTGGAAAGACGGTCGGGGGAAGAGAATTCAGTCTCTAGATGTCATAGGGATAAATGAATTGGCGAATGCGTTTGTTCGATTAGTATCTAGTTTAAGCGCGTAGGGGTGTTGAATTTTAGAAAATCGTGTATTTCGGGCAAATGAGGCCTTTGGTGGGATTATCGATTTTATTTCGTCAGAACAAAAGCCATGGTAATATCTATAAAAAAGGGATAGGGCGGAGACAGATCTACGATGGGCTAGGGAGTCGAGAGTGTCAGTTAATGTAGGATCGCCTATCAGTCTGATAGCTCGCCTCTGAATTGCATCTAAGGTATTAAGAGAATACTTGGAGGCTCCTCTCCACAAATGCGAGCAATATTCAAGACAGGGGCGAATTTGAGCCTTGTATAATATAAGGAGTTGAGTGGGGGTGAAAAATCGTTTGGTTCGGAAAAGAAAATTAAGGTCACAAATTGAAGTATTCAATGAGATTGAATTTTAGCATGTGACGGTTTTGCCAAAAATTACCTGGAATCTCGTCGAGAGGCCAAAAAGTGCCATTTTTTTTGGAAGTGCGTGCGAATGGATGGATGGATGTGTGTGTGTGTGTTATCGTTTTTTTCGTCCACGATTTTTTCCACACCTTTGCGCTGATTGAAATGAAATTGAAAACCTACCATTAGTTTAACAAAATGAAGCGCTGATTAGTTTTGGTACATATCGGTCCACAAACATTAGTACTTTATTTCAGTACTTTTTTAGTTTTTTCTAAATATCTTGAAAATGACTTAACCAAATTTGATGAAATTTAATATCCGAATTAAGTACCTTGGGGACCACAAAAAAGGTTAAATAAAGTTTTTAGTAAAATTATATTTTAATGTTCTTTACTCAAGAACATATTAATATTTCAAATGAATTTGGATAAAGTTTAGCAACGATCCGTTTCAGTTTATTTTTAAACAGATTTACAACAGGTTAAAATGAAAGTTGTTCAGTTTTTTTTTTGTAGTTTTAGTAGACGTAAATAAAAATATAGGGTTCCATTTAAAAAGCAGAACTTGATCTCAAAATACCCTTGAAAGCTTGGTCTAGGTCGACAAATAATAGCGTAGTTTAGTTTCCCCCTTGATATAAATAAACTTTTATTTGAAACTTTTTTCCATATAATGCACTGTTTTTGAATTATAAGACTGTCTCAAGATAAATAAACTGCAACGGATCGTTGCTAAACTTTATCCAAATTCATTTAAAATATTAATCAAGCTTGAGTTGTTTACCAAAAAAGAATTTAGTCTTTTTGATTTTAAGTCGATTCTTCCACGTTTTCAGTAGAGGTTGCCATTAATAGTCAAAACATCAAAAATGGAATGCAATAAGGTTATTCCTATAGTATTAGATGAGAATCGATTGTTATTTTTGATTTTAAGTCGATTCCTCCATGTCTTCAGCATTGGTTACCAATAAAAACCGAAACGTCAAAAATCCAATATAGAATGGTTATTCCTCAAGTATTAGATGATAATCAATCGCTATTTTTGGTTTAAAGTCGATTTCTCTATGTCTTCAGCAATGGTTACCAATAAAAACCGAAACGTCAAAAATCCAATAATAGAATGGTTATTCCTCAAGTATTAGATGATAATCAATCGCTATTTTTGGTTTAAAGTCGATTTCTCTATGTCTTCAGCAATGGTTACCAATAAAAACCGAAACGTCAAAAATCCAATATAGAATGGTTATTCCTCAAGTATTAGATGATAATCAATCGCTATTTTTGGTTTAAAGTCGATTTCTCTATGTCTTCAGCAATGGTTACCAATAAAAACCGAAACGTCAAAAATCCAATATAGAATGGTTATTCCTCAAGTATTAGATGATAATCAATCGCTATTTTTGGTTTAAAGTCGATTTCTCTATGTCTTCAGCAATGGTTACCAATAAAAACCGAAACGTCAAAAATCCAATATAGAATGGTTATTCCTCAAGTATTAGATGATAATCAATCGCTATTTTTGGTTTAAAGTCGATTTCTCTATGTCTTCAGCAATGGTTACCAATAAAAACCGAAACGTCAAAAATCCAATATAGAATGGTTATTCCTCAAGTATTAGATGATAATCAATCGCTATTTTTGGTTTAAAGTCGATTTCTCTATGTCTTCAGCAATGGTTACCAATAAAAACCGAAACGTCAAAAATCCAATATAGAATGGTTATTCCTCAAGTATTAGATGATAATCAATCGCTATTTTTGGTTTAAAGTCGATTTCTCTATGTCTTCAGCAATGGTTACCAATAAAAACCGAAACGTCAAAAATCCAATATAGAATGGTTATTCCTCAAGTATTAGATGATAATCAATCGCTATTTTTGGTTTAAAGTCGATTTCTCTATGTCTTCAGCAATGGTTACCAATAAAAACCGAAACGTCAAAAATCCAATATAGAATGGTTATTCCTCAAGTATTAGATGATAATCAATCGCTATTTTTGGTTTAAAGTCGATTTCTCTATGTCTTAAGCAAGGGTAACGGATAAGAAAACAACGCAGTTGCTATGGTTACTTATAAAATTTCCTCCCAAATTTTTACCATTTCACAGCGAGAAGCCTAACCATTCTTACTTAAGTTAGGTTAAATGAGCTATCTTAAAAAGATCAAATGAATAAATTTTAAAGAATTTAAAATAAAAAATTAAAAAAGTACTATTTTATTCTAGAGTAAAGTACTTTAAAATATAATTTTACTAAAAACTTTATTTAACTTTTTTGTGGTCCCCAAGGTACTTAATTAGGATATTAAATTTCATCAAAATTGGTTAAGTCATTTTCAAGATATTTAGAAAAAACTAAAAAAGTACTGAAATAAAGTACTAATGTTTGTCGGCCGATATGTACCAAAAACTAATCAGCGCTTCATTTTGTTAAACTAATGGTAGGTTTTCAATTTCATTTCAATCGGTGCAACGGTGTGGAAAAAATCGTGGGCCAAAAAAACGATAACATACATCCATACATCCATCCATCCATCCACCCGCACGCACTAAATGAAAAAATGGCACTTTTTGGCCTCTCGACGAGACCCCATGTAATTTTTGGCAAAACTGTCACGTGCTAAAATTCAACCTAATTGAATACTACAATTTGTGACTTTAATTGAGTTCATGGGTTCCGTAGTCTTTACCTGAGGACCCTTTGAAGCCAAGCTTGCCCCGAGAGCGATTACAATACTTTACCCATGCTTTGCATTGGATAAAGTAAAAATTCACCCAGTATATACTATAAAAGAAAACATTTTATTGATTGTTTTTATAAATTAAAAAAAAATACAAATCTTTTATAAAAAACAATCTAAATTACGTTTATTCAAAGTCAAACGTTTCGGGAGACCCTTTTTCACTGACAAAATTTTTTCAAAAAAGAAAAAAGAAAAAGTTGCTTTCTCTAGAATTTAGAAAGCAACACTAAGATATTAAATATTTTTATAAATAGACAATTGTACAGATTGTCTTGCTGACCAGATTACTTTTAAATCAAAATATAAATAACTTTTAAGGAGTTCGGTGTTGGTTCTAGGTGAAACATTTTAATATAATAATAAAACTTGAGTAAGATACGAGGTATTTTTGTGAAACCTACCTCGTATCTTACTCAAGTTTTATTATTATACAAAATATAAATATATATGAAATTTTTTTATAAACATTCGGAAAAACAATCCATATCTGACCTTTTATTAATCGAATTTTTTGTTATTTTAAAATTTCGATCATTACCAAAATTAATCTTTTTTCCAAGTTATATTGTTTATTAAAAAATTTTGGGATTAGAAAAGTCAAAATTGTGTTTAAGGTTATTAGAATGGTTAGCCAGCATTGTGCATTCGGAAATTTTCATTCAAATTGAATATTCATACTTGTAAATTCGAGATTTTGTCGTTATCATTCCTATTTTCAAAATCAAAAGACAGAGATCTTCTTTTGAATCAAAATAATTTAGTTTATAAAATTGATTGCTTAAATTGTGACGGAACATATACTATATATAGGACAGACTAAGCAATACTTAAAATCTCGGATTTACGAGCATGAGTATTCAATTAGAATGAAAAATACCGTAATGCACAATGCTGCCTAACCATTCTACTAACCTTAAACACAATTTTGACTTTTCTAATCCCAAAATTTTTGATAAACAATTAAACTTGGAAAAAAGATTTATTTTGCAAATGACCGAAATTTTCAATAACTAAAAATTTGATTAATAAAAGGTCAGATATGGATTGTTTTTCGAATGTTTATAAAAAAATTTTAGAGAAAAATAAATTTTCATAAATATTTAAGGTAAACACCCCAGTAGTGGACCATGCGCTAGTAATGGACCTTTGGGCAGAAAAGTTGATAAAATAAGAATTTGTTACTTTTAGCAGCGTCAATTTTAAATGTATATTCAAGTTGTGATATCTAGCAACCAAGCTGTGCTGCTCGAACACGTGCTGTTCATCAATTTATTAAATTATTGACATTTATGTGAAGCGTTTCGTAAGGTTTACTCTGGTGTGCTCTTTTCTAAACAATTTGGTTAAGGATTACTGACTGTCTCAATTGAAATATTAACCACTCACTATTTATTTAAATGTAAGTTTTTATATATTGATATTCTTAGAATAATAATCTAGCATAATAGTATAATTTTGGCTATAAAACCTTATCTGAAAAGGTAGTGAAGGGGTGGTCCACTATTGGTTCTTAATATTAAAGCTTTATCTAGAAATGGACCGGGACGGTCATTTTTAGATTAATTGAAATTTATTAATTTTACTATTTAAGTGTTAATTACGATTTTCCATTAGTCACAAAATTGTGTGATCTAGCAGTTTAAGTCTTAAATAAATAGTGAGTGGTTAATATCTACTGTAACGAGCAAAAATTGTTTATTTGTTTGTATATATATTTGTATCTTAGTTCTATTTTAAAAACAGCTCTACCAATTTTGATGAAACAAATTCTATTAATAAGTTTTGAGGATGAGAAAGCGATCTGGCTAGGTCTGGACCTCGACAAATTTAATCTTAATTGATCTTTTCTTAATTAAAGTAATTATTTATAAATGAAAATCGGGTTCGGGATCCAGGAGGCATAGCGGGGGTGCGGTGCGCGGTACGGGGGTGGTTGTCCAGGGGCGTAGCGGGGTGGGGTGCCGGGGTGGTTTTTATCAGAATTTTAAATTAAAAATAATATTAATATATAACTTTTAACTCAAGCAAAAAGTTGCCGAGCATCGCTCGGTGGCTCAGAGTACTTTCAATTGAGACAGTCAGTAATCCTTAACCAAACTGATTAGAAAAGAGCACACCAGAGTAAACCTTACGACACGTTTAATATAAATGTCAACGAGCAAATCAAGAAATTTAATTGACGTCCCTGAGATAAACTTATTTAATTAATTTGTATTTATTAAACAATAAGTTGATAATTAATTAATTAGATTGTTTTTAAATTATTTAATATCCTATTTTATCTCATTTACCCCATCCCTAATTATCCTTAGCCAAGTTAAATGTCTGGATAAAGATTAATTAATGATGGTCTATTACTAGTGTTAACCATGGTCTATTACTAGGTTTTAGATGGTCCACTACTAGCTCCATAACATTAAGATGGTTTTATATTTTTTTTAAATTAAAATGGATAACTTTATAAAAGTTTATCATATAAGTTTTTAATTAAGAAATATTAGCAAATAATATAAACGTTCAAACAGCAGTTTCAGGTAAAAATGAAAATTTTATAGTAAAACAAAGGAAAATTGTTCTTAAATGGTCCACTACTGGGGCTTTTACCTTATATTTTGATTTAAAGGTAATCTGGTCACCAGGACAATCTGTACAATTGTCTATTTATAAAAATATTTAATATCTTAGTGTTGCTTTCTAAATTCTAGAGAAAGCAACTTTTTTCTTTTTTGAAAAAATTTTTGTCACCGAAAAAAGGAGAAATTCTCCCGAAACGTTTGACTTTGAATAAACGTATTTTGGATTATATATGAGGTGACTGTGGGTAAGTGGCTAGTGTCGGGTCTCTGACTCGAAGATCGCTGGTTCGAGACCGAGTCTCGGCAGATAGATATAAAATATAGAGAGATATAGTATAATTACTAGAGATTGTGAGTGATTTGGTGCAAGGTGAAACATCTTTAATAAAGAAAATTAAAAGATTTAAAAAAATCTTTTAATTTTAATGTGAAACAAGTGACCAAGAATCCTTAACTCATAGTAAATCAATATTAAATATAATATTTATTTACTCTTATCTTCTAGATATAGTGTATATATATATATATATATATTATAGTCTTGTATACTATAATATATATTTATACAAAACACTAATTATAATTCATAATACACAAATATAAAGAATCTTGGATAAAAAGTGTGATTCGACCTTCCCCACCAACCCCGGCCATCCAATCCCTACGCGAAACACGGCTTATATAGCCTCCAGGGTCCCCTCCAAGCGGCCAGCCGAAAGCCAGCGGAGCCGTCCGAGTCCCGGCGGGGAAGCGGCTCGAGTGGGGAGAACTCCTCCCACCCGCACCGCTTCTCCTGCGGGAGAGGGGCGACTCGACTGAGAGCCGGCCGGCGGAGTTAGAGGTGAGGAAGGGGCTTTCAAAGGATCTCATTAGGAATTTTGAAATGAAAGGGCGGGTTTCATTTAATAAATATTATTTATTCAATTTTTCTTTTTTACATACTATAATACGCATACAACATTATTAAAACATAAACATTAATATATAATTACATTAATACATAAATAATAATAATAATACATTATTATATAATTCGATTATTTATACTTATGCATATCATATTCAGAAGTTAATACATTTTCTTGAAGATGAACACTAAGCAGGGAGATTGAATCAGCAAGTGATCTGTAAAATGAAATACATCATATTATTAGAATATATAATATTATAATTTAAATTAATATAATTTTAATTCGACATATAAAATATTCTTCTATTTCTATTTTATAAAATAAATTATTAATTCCAATTTTATTTTTTTTCAGATGGACAACTGGACTTCGTCACTCCACAAATTAACAACAAGAAAACAGAAAAATAATTATACTTGAAATATTGTATTTAAAATGTTTTCAAATAAATTATTTTCTATGTATTGAAATTACTTAATTTTAATAAAAAACAAACTAAAACGCTATTTGAATATTTATTTTATTATCTTAAAAATAATCACTTTTTTTTCCTAACTTTAAATTACTTTTAAGGAGTTCGGTGTTGGTTCTAGGTGAAACATTTTAATATAATAATAAAACTTGAGTAAGATACGAGGTAGGTTTCACAAAAAAGAAATAAAACAAAATTGAGTTTTTGAATTCGATATATTTCGGGGGTTAGCCCATCAGTTTTCTTGGACTCCTGATGATGGGTTAACCCCGAAATATATCGAATTCAAAACTCAATTTTGTTTTATTTCTTTTTTTGAAACCTACCTCGTATCTTACTCAAGTTTTATTATTATATTAAATTACTTTGATTGAAACCTACATAGTAACCCATTTTAAATTTTAAGAAATTACTTACTATACAAGTGAACTAAATTAAATGCTGACCGAAATTCTATTAAATTTAATTGTGACGAAATTTTCTCTGGAGAGAGACGGACTGGTAGAAATTTTAATTGAAAGTAATGGAAGGCAGCCCAGGGGTAGTGAGGAAAGAAAAAAATTAACACATATCCAAATAAGGTGTAATTTGTTGGATTCCTTCCTCCTTTCCTTTCAAACCGACGTTTCGGAGGATTCTTCCCTCCTTCTTCAGGGTTTCAAGGGGTCAATGAAGGAAACAAATAAAATGCTTCCTTCCTCTCTCCACAACTGTGTTTAAAACTTTTTTCTTCCTTAGCAGAAGCATAGAAAAACAATATTTTTCTTTTTCTTAATTATCTAAGTCTATCTAGTTAATTAAGAAAAAGCTAAGGAAGAAAAAGTTTTCAACACTCCTGTGGAGAGAGAGGAAGGAAGCATTTTATTTGTTTCCTTCATTGACCCCTTGAAACCCTGAAGAAGGAGGGAAGAATCCTCCGAAACGTCGGTTTGAAGGGAAGGGAGTCCAATAAATTACACCTTATTTGGATATGTGTTAATGTTTTCTTTCCCCTGGGCTGCCTTCTACTTTCAATTAAAATATTCTATTAAATTACTGTATGAAATAATATTTCTAAAGAAATAACGAGAGATTGTCGCGTACTAAATCCGAGCTATTATTGATAACACTAGCTGTAGAAAATTTCTCCCCTTAAATCTAACAATGGATTCCGGTAGAGTTTTTATATGCTGATTCTCATGCAATTTCCAAATTTTTACAAGTCAGAGTTTTGAGATATTATCGGTTCAAAATGACGAAAAATGCCATTTTGACCTATTTTCGAGTTCCATTAAATATTAAACAGCAATATTTGAAATCAAAATATTTTGTTCACGTAATAGAAAAGAGCTTCCTCTTTCAAATTACCACTTGTTTTTAGTTCAATTATAACTCAAGTTATATCTAAAAAACTAAAACTACGTGATTTTAAAGGATAATAAACTAGATAAAAACATAAGTTTTTAGCCTTTTAGCTATAATTCGAGTTCTAATTGAGATAAAAACAAATGGTAATTTGGAAATCAAAGATGAAGCTGTTTTCTATATTTTGATTTCAAATATTGCTGTTTAATATTTAATGGGGCTTGAAAATAGGTCAAAATGGCCTTTTTCGTCATTTTGATCGATAATATCTCAAAACTCTGACTTGTTATAAAAAATTGAAATTGCATGAGAATCAGCATTGTTAGATTTAAGGGGAGAAATTTTTGTTTAATTTTTGTCGAGCTGTGTAATCAATGGAGAATTGATGGGAGGAAGCCCAAGAATAATTAATTTAATAAGGGAAAAATCTATTGATGCTTCTAATTAATAGAGATTGTGGTGTTGGTGCAAGGTGAAACATCTTTAATAAAGATAAAAGTAAATAAATATTATATGAAATATTCATTTAGTATGAGTTTTCTAGGTCACTTGTTTCACATTAAAAACTAAAAAAATAAAAGAGGTAAATTTTTTCAATATATATATTTCGACTGTAAACCCATCTTCAGGAAATTACAGCAGTTTAACTGTTAAACTTCTGTAATTTCCTGAAGATGGGTTTACAGTCCGAAATATATATATATTGAAAAAATTTACCTCTTTTATTTTTTAGTTTTTAATGTGAAACAAGTGACCTAGAAAACTCATATTAAATGAATATTTCATATAATATTTATTTACTTTTATCTTTATTGATGCTTCTGTAAAGAGCAAATTTCGAGCACTGCTCAAGGAAAGAAGAAGGAAGTATTCTGTATGTTAACTTCGTTGACCCTTTTAAACCCTGAAGAAGGAGGGATGATTCTCCGAGAGGATAAAAAGACGTTCCAATAAATTTGTTATAATCGGAATTTTATTTTTTCATTATCCTTGGGCTCCTTCCATCGATTCTCCTTTGAAATTCTACCAAACTCTACGTCTCTCCAAAAAGAAAATACTTCTAATATGTTATGGATAATTTATATTACACATCAGGAGTGTTGTATTCACCCCCTGGGAATCGAACCCCAACAGCTAGGGTTTATAAGTCGACAATCTTTCGTGATTTCTTTAGAAATTGTTAAGTCTGCTACTATCGGCAAATTGAATTTTCATTAGAATATTTATATTAGGAGTGTTTATGAAGGCAAGTCTCAAAACTCATTATAAATCTTATTATATTAAACCATCAATAAATTTACTACAATGCCCATCTGGTCTGATTCTTTGGGGAATCGAAACAGATGAATTTTGTTCGGATATTCAATAATAAATTTTATTTAGAATGTTTAAATGTTAACGTTAGATGAACGCGAAAGTTAAAACATTTTATCCGGTCACTGCCCTATTTTGGTGCAATTGGGACCAGACTCCTTTTGATACTGAACCAAGAGTTGAAAAAAGATATGGACCCAGTCGGGTATGATCCGACACCTGCGTTAAACCCGCAGATGCCTTTTCCATTTAAGGGAGTTCTTTCACAAATGCAAAAATTCAAGAAGTCTTCGAAACTTGGAATATTAGTCATTAAAAGCATAATACACATACTGTTAGAATTTGAAGACAATTTACCACACCAAACATGAAATAATTGCAATTAAAAACGAAATTTTTTACATAGGGTAGATAAGGAAAGAGTGGGGATATGATCATTATTTTATTTTTTTTCATTGAAGGAATTTCACCCTCTTGATGAAAAACTAATATTTGTTAGAATAATATATTCGGAGTAACTTAAAAAAAATTGAAATTATTTATAAGGTGACCAACTATTTTTTGTTCAAAAAGAGTACACTTTACAAGTATTTCATAGGTGAAAAAAAAGAAGAAAAAACGATAAAAACTTTATTTTCTTTTAAAAACATATTTTTCTTCGAGTGGATTTTTTTGCTAAATGAGGATGTTCGTCTAATAATGTAGCCACATCCGAACAACTTTCATTTTGCATATTAAATTTGACTGTTAAGACGGCAGATAATGTTTTTACAGAAAGTTGCGACTTCTCACTGCTCCAATAATCATTCCCTAGTGAAAATACCCTTTCAACAGCAGCATTAGTGCCTGGACAACATAAGGAAATTTCTATTAAAACTTTTAAATTTTCATGTGGGATATGTTCTACTCTAAAATGCCGAAAGATTTCTACCCATCTTTTGTCAAGTTCTATTTTCTCATCGTTCCATTTCTTCAATTTTTCTTCATTTAAATATAAATTTACTCTTCGAATTTCTTCAAAGAGAAAATTGTCATTAATAACAATATCTTTTACTTCCTTCATTACAAATTCGACTGCTGAAGAAACTTCTTTCCATTCACTGTCAAAATAATTTTTAAATATTTAAATAATAAAATTGAAATAAAATAATCTAAAAAAATGTTTTAGAAATACAAATGAGTACTTTCAGAGTACAGGATTTGAAAAGAGTACGGTTTGCGAAAAAAGAGTACAAAACTCAGTAAATGAGTATAGTTGGTCACCTTATTATTTACCACGTAGTTTTGATAAAAAATAAAAAAAAACATATTTGGGCAATTGTTTTTAGTGGAGGGGATAAAATATCAATGGCTTAGAAACGATCCATTCATAAATAGAAAGTAGTACCGTAAAATGTGCAGTCACGTTAAAAAACATAACCTAAAATTTTAACACCTTCCATATTTATAGAGTGGTTACAAGGTTTCTCAGCTTTTCCTTGCAAAAACCAATGTAAACCTTATTTTTATTCAATCTTTGAAAAAACGAAACTGTTAAAAATTTGTAAAGAAAAAAAAATGTAATTATAAAAAATAACCCCGAATGCCAGGCCGGCAATGTAGGTTAGATCAAATATATTAACACAAGGTCCTAAAATGTTAGGGGACCTAATAAAAAAAAATCATATGTATATAAATTTGCTGAATAAACTGACATTTAAAACTAAAAGAGTGGTTACGAGGCTAAAACTTTTTGTGTGGATTGTCGCGAAAGCACCTCCTTAAGCGATGGATCCCCCCGACTAGGTCATATAATCAATCTTTCCGATATCCCGTATAGTGCAATGTATAAGAGTCTGAAAAACTATCTTTGGAATTTAATATCTCCGGAACTATTTTGTTCATAAATTTCGTTTAGCCACTAATCGATGCAGAAGTATTTAAATAATAATCTGTCCAAATTTCAAAAAAATCCTAAGAAAACCCATATGGTGTACAACTACCTTAATTCAAAAGGAATCTTGGATACTAATTTAAAATTAGCTAGGCAAAGTCATAAGTCATAATTAGAGACCGGATTCCTATGCAATTGCATATTTTGTTTGCGGTCACATACGACCCAGGGGATCAATTATCTATCCGATTCATGCATCTAGGATACTGTGGGTTAAATTTTATACTGCATATTTGAGTAATATTGCATAAAATTGCATATGTGAAAGATTTTTTTGTCAAATATTGTATATTTCGCGCAAAATACAGATTTTTTAAACGTACATTTTCGGAGAAAAAATGAAAAAAAATGAAGAAATATATATAAAACAGGGAGACACTAATTTAAATTCGAAGAAAACTGGAAATAGGCCTTAAAGACAAGAGTGTAGTTGTTGGACTACGAACAAGGGCGGATTTTTTATGGGGGGGGGGGGGGGGCACAAAATTCAAAAAAAAATTCTCATCGCTATATAGAATATTTTTATTTTAGTACGAAATTCAATTAATTAATGTTTATTTACAAGAAATGTATTGCTTTTATACTAGGAGTGGTACCAGACCTTCAATTTGGGGGGGGTCAATGTACCGGCACCCCCCCTGGAAAATTTTTGAAATTTCGGACTTGAAAAGTAGTTTTTAGAGGCGATTTTGACCCTCTGTAAAATTAAAAACATACAAAAAGAGCGCACGAAGAAGGGGAAAATATACAGGGTTACCTATTAAATGTGTATATTATAATATACTATAGTTCGCTAATTTAGTTTTTCATATTTATATACTAAGTTTATAATGAAATTACTCATGTACCTATATATATTTGAATGATTGTTTGAATGGTGGTTAATAAATTGGTTGAGTACTAATAGTACAGGCAAATTACGATTTGAACAGGAAATAATTCCCGGTAAAGATTTTATTGCTGGAATAGCTTTATTGGTGGTACTCCAATATTACTACCCTAAGTTTTCTCCCAAATCTGTGTTGTGGAAATTTTTCTACGCGCCTCAAAATGAGAAAATTTCCGAGTTTTTCTTGAATAACTCTAAAACGGCTTATCAAATCAAAAGAATTTATATTAAATAAATTAAAGCTCTTTAAATTAAGCATCAAATACTAAGAATTTCATCTATTTAGGTTAAGTAGAACCGGTACCAGCGCTTATGAAAAAACAGCCCCCGGGATCATTTTTGAATATCGCTAAAACTCGCACTTTTTTTCGATTTTTTTCCTGTTTTGACCATGAAAGAGCACATTTTTGGCAAATACGACTCTTAGACATTTTTAAACTAGATAGAATTTGCTACAATTAAAACAAAGTTTTATCTTAATTGGATAATGGTTACCCGTGACGTAATGGGGTTGATGTTTTGAAAAAATGCAATTTTTTGCAAGAAATCGCGGTTTTTCCTTCATAAAATGAAAACCACTCATCTTAGAAACTTGATTCCTATCTCATTCTGTAGGAAATTTTGTTGACTTGAACGTTTACTTGGACCACTTTTTTGAAAAAACTTAGATTTATAGACATCCTACATTTTCCGGGCAGGATATGATCCGAATCCTCAAAAGCGTCAGAGTGGTCTTTGTCGAAAACGTGCTCCTTCATGGTCAAAATGGGAAAAAATCGAAAAAAGTGCGAGTTTTTGGGATAGGTATTCAAAAGTGATCCGGGGGGCTGTTTTTTGGATCACCATAAAAAATCAAACTACTGGACCAATTTTCTATTTTTTTTTAATCGCCGCGAAATTTTGTCCTCTTTAATTTACTATAGGAGGGTTATTTACAAAATATGGACCGTTTTCGAGTTATAAGTGAAAAACTGGGAAAAGTCCTAAAATTTCGAGGTTTTTCGGCCACCAAAAGTTGTCCCCCACACTTTTGAGGTCGCGAACTTAGATTTGGCATACCCACACCATACCAAGCGATCCTAGATAAAAAATATTTTCCCGCAATTAATGTAAGCTGAACCACTTTTTGGATCCTCTCTGGCCGCGCTTACTAATAAATATGCACAAGGTGGAAATAATTTTAATCGACGTTAGGCATCCCAAATAAGAGTTACCCAGACAGAAATGAATGTTGCAGCAATATTGCAGCAATATTACATTGCATTAGTAAACCTTGCAGCAATATTCCCTTCTGTCTGGGTATATGAGTTTGCGACGGTTTCTGGCTGGTGCTAAATTTTTGAAGGCCTAAAAACGTTAAAAAATAAATCAAATAGAACGAATAAAGTTGAAATTGGTTCAGCCGTTTAGCCACAATTGATCGTCAAATATAGTCAATTTTGGCGGAAAAGTTAATTATGCTTATTAGGTGGTCACTAGAAATCACACTTCGAATTTTTGCCGTGCTGACAGCCCCCATAATAGTTGCCAATTGGCTAAAAAATTAGATAGGCAAAGTTTCATCTTAATTGAACAACGGTAACCCCTGCCGCAATGAAGTTAAAGTTTTTGAAAAACAATTAGTAGAGATTGTGGTGTTGGTGCAAGGTGAAACATCTTTAATAAAGATAAGAGTAAATAAATATTATATGTAATTAAATTAGGGAACGAAGAAAAGATTTTTATATTATAGACAAAAAGGATCAGCCGGGATTCGAACCCGGGATCAGGAAGAGATTAAAAGATTAAATAAAAATGAAATTCCATAATTCATATAGCCGACATTGAGTATCGGCTTGGGTTCAGGGATCAGGTGGCCAAGAGGATAAGAGCTAAACCTCTTATAAAGGCATCGCAGCGCACATGCGAAGATCCGGGTTCGAATCCCGGCTGATCCTTTTTGTCTATAATATAAAAATCTTTTCTTCGTTCCCTAATTTAATTTAAAAATTGTCTTTCGACACGGCCTCATTGTGGTTGCGCCCTGGAGTGAAGAAGAAAATTATCTTCGACCTTTGGGTTCGCGATCGGGTGGGAGGCGTTTGGATATAGTTTAATTATATGTAATATTCATTTACTATGAGTTAAGGATTCTTGGTCACTTGTTTCACATTAAAATTAAAAAAATAAAAGATGTAAATTTTTTCAATATATATATATATTTCGAGCTGTAAGCTCATCTTCAGGAAAGTACAGAATTATAACTAATACAAAATTCGAATGCAAAGGTATTTATAGGTTTAATGAACAAGAGAGAGATTGTTTTCTTTCACAAAGAGAAACAAAGAGGTTGTCCTCTGCTTGATTTGTTTCTCTTTGTGAATCAACAACTCTGCTACTCTCGGCAAAACAAAAACTTTTTAATTGTTTTCTTTGTTTAAATTATTTTAAGGGATAATCTCTTTTTTTGAGATAGACTATTGTTCAGTGAAAATTTAGGGTAGGCTCTAATGACCTATGGATAAATAAAGGAAAATTAGAAGTACCTTGGTTATTATCTATAGGCTTTTTTTGGCTTTGTTATTAAAAGGTCTATTATAATATTTTTCTTTAAATCGTGTTGATTATTGATAACATTTTCATTATTCGACAGGGCATATTTTATTTCAGTGGACTCAAGAAGATCCAATCTTAATCCTTTTCTTTCGAAATGAATTGGGGTTGAATTAGTGTGTGATGGTGAGTGATCTAAGGAATATAGATGATTAGCAAATCCGGAAAATTGCAGTTTTTCATTCATAAAATGAAAACCACTCTACTTAGAAACTTGATTCTTATCTCATTTTCTAGGAAATTTTGTTGGCTTGAAGTTTTACTTGAGCCACTTTTTTGTTAAAAC
Organism: Forficula auricularia; assembly: GCA_024734495.1. Lineage (NCBI taxonomy): Eukaryota > Metazoa > Arthropoda > Insecta > Dermaptera > Forficulidae > Forficula > Forficula auricularia. Next base: position 281,671 of record JALMQS010000113.1, on the reverse strand, counting down.
TTTTAGATTTGAAGGTATCCAGCATTTTCCAAGACATGCCATGATCCGACCTAATTGCGGCACCGGATACCGTTGTCTAATTAAGATGAAACTTTGCCAATCTCATTTTTTAGCCATTTGGCAACTATTAGGTGGTCAGCACCAAAATTCGAAGAGTGGTTTCTTGTGACCACCTAATAAGCATAATCCACTTTTCCGCCAAATTGGTAAAAATTGCCTATCTTTGAAGATCAATTGTGGAAAAACGGCTCAATTGATTTTAACTTTTAAGTTCATATCCTGTGTGAAATTTTATGTTCTTTCATTTTGGTAAGAATGAACTTTTCTGTCAGACGAATGGTTTTCGATTTATAAGCAAAAATCTGGAAAAAGTCCAAAATTTCCGTGGTTTTTAGGCCCTCAAAAATTATAAATGAACTAAAATTCATATCGCTCTGTGATTGGTGCTCAGACGATACGTCTGCCTCCTGGCTGCAAATGTGGCATGTACTGGTGGCAAATTTTGTCTCTTCGAAATTTGAATATGACCGGGGCGGAGCGATTTGAAAGGCTCGCTATGGGGGGGGGATCCCCCCCAGGATCCGCCCTTGACTACGAAGTAGGGGTTTGGATTCCAAAGGATGTGAATGTAGCTATCCTCTACACAAAAATGACGAAAAGTTTCCAATATTTTTCTTCCAAAGTAAAAGTGGGGGTTAAAAAAGTTCCTTTCAATTTGCCCCCATTATGTCTGTGGATGTAGAGAAATAAATTTAAAATTTTTTTATAATTTTTCTAATTAATATAACAAAGAATAATTGCTATATCAATGAGAATTGTTTTTGACCGCGCTTATTTGAAAAAGATATTTATCGCGAGACTACTGCGGATTACGCTATTGGAGTCTGTGGAGTCTTAAGCCTGGACGAAGAGAGAAAAAGCGCCCTGGACTGGAGATTAAATATATAACATCTGAGATTTCAAATTCACTTGGTGATCCATCCGAATGTCTAGCGGGCTATACGCGAAATGACGTTGGATTGTAGCTAAGTGGATCCATCTTTTTCTCTCTTGGTTCAGACTTAAGACTCCGCAGACTCCAATAGCGTAATCCGCAGTAGTCTCGCGATAAACATCTTTTTCAAATAAGCGCGGTCAAAAACAATTCTCATTGATATAGCAATTATTCTTTGTTATATTAATTAGAAAAATTATAAAAATTTATTTAAGATCATTATTTCAAGTTAGAAATATATAAGTTCAAATATTATTTTCACTCAATATTTGACAAAAATTCTCTACATTTGATTCGCGATTGAATCAAATGTAGAAAACATTCGATTTAATAAATTTTAAGTGACCTTAGACTTAAAGATAATTTAGAAAAATACTTGTAAACATAAATTATTCACAATTACAATCAAATTTTAATTATTTTTGAGATCCTTTGTTAATTTTTTCTTTATTTTTTTTTTAACTGCCTTTGGTAACTATAGCCGATTTTGTCCATTGAGTGTTCGTGATCTATGTGGAAGTGTAGAGATCAGATTATAGCCGGTCAAATATTTGCATTATTTTATTAGTTGATGACGATGTTCAAGGGGGTGGCCCGGGTTCGTGCTTTGCTAAGATATAAAATTTCTACCGGCTAAAACTCGGCTCCCTCTCTAACTCTACTAACAATTTACCGATGTGCTGTCTAAATGGACTGTGTCCCCGGTGACAACAAATAAAATAAACTGCAACGGATCGTTGCTAAACCTTATCCAAATTCATTTGAAATATTAATATGTTTGTTCCTTTATTATTAATCAGATATCACTTGCAATTTGTAGTTCATATTGACATTAATTCAAAAATAATTCTCATTTAAGAGTCGAGGAATAACCATTCTACATTGGATTTTTGACGTTTCGGTTTTTATTGGTAACCATTGCTGAAGACATAGAGGAATCGACTTAAAATCAAAAATAGCCATCGATTCTCATCTAATACTTGAGGAATAACAATTCTACATTAGGTTTTTGACGTTTCGATTATTATTGGTAACCATTGCTGAAGACATGGAGGAATCGACTTAAAATCAAAAATAACGATCGATTCTTATCTAATACTAGAGGAATAACCTTATTGAATTCCATTTTTGATGTTTTGACTATTAATGAAACCTCTACTGAAAATGTAGAAGAATCGACTTAAAATCAAAAAAGACTCAATCTTGAGTTGTTTACCAAAAAAGAATTTAGTCTTTTTGATTTTAAGTCGATTCTTCTACATTTTCAGTAGAGGTTTCCATTAATAGTCAAAACATCAAAAATGGAATTCAATAAGGTTATTCCTCTAGTATTAGATAAGAATCGATCGTTATTTTTGATTTTAAGTCGATTCCTCCATGTCTTCAGCAATGGTTACCAATAATAATCGAAACGTCAAAAGCCTAATGTAGAATTGTTATTCCTCAAGTATTAGATGAGAATCAATCGCTATTTTTGATTTTAAGTCGATTCCTCCATGTCTTCAGCATTGGTTGCCAATAAAAACCGAAATGTCAAAAATCCAATATAGAATGGTTATTTCTCAAGTATTAGATGAGAATCAATCGCTATTTTTGGTTTAAAGTCGATTTCTCTATGTCTTCAGCAATGGTTACCAATAAAAACCGAAACGTCAAAAATCCAATATAGAATGATTATTCCTCAAGTACTAGATGAGAATCAATCGCTATTTTTGGTTTAAAGTCGATTTCTCTATGTCTTCAGCAATGGTTACTAATAAAAACCGAAACGTCAAAAATCCAATATAGAATGATTATTCCTCAAGTACTAGATGAGAATCAATCGCTATTTTTGGTTTAAAGTCGATTCTCTATGTCTTCTGCAAAGGTAACGGATTAGAAAACAACGCAGTTGCTATGGTTACTTATAAAAATTTCCTCCCAAATTTTTACCATTTCACAGCGAGAAGCCTAACCATTCTTACTTAAGTTAGGTTAAATGAGCTATATTAAAACGATCAAATGAATAAATTTTAAAGAATTTAAAATTAAAAAAAAGTTCTATTTTACTATAGAGTAAAGTACTTTAAAATATGATTTTACTAAAAACTTTATTTAACCTTTTTTGTGGTCCCCAAGGTACTTAATTAGGATATTAAATTTCATCAAAATTGGTTAAGTCATTTTCAAGATATTTAGAAAAAACTAAAAAAAGTACTGAAATAAAGTACTAATGTTTGTGGGCCGATATGTACCAAAAACTAAGAAACTCAAGTATTAGATGAGAATCAATCGCTATTTTTGGTTTAAAGTCGATTTCTCTATGTCTTCAGCAATGGTCACCAATAAAAATCGAAACGTCAAAAATCCAATATAGAATGGTTATTCCTCAAGTATTTGATGAGAATCAATCGCTATTTTTGGTTTAAAGTCGATTCCCTATGTCTTCAGAAATGGTGATCAATAAAAACCGAAACGTCAAAAATCCAATATAGAATGGTTATTCCTCAAGTATTTGATGAGAATCAATCGCTATTTTTGGTTTAAAGTCGATTCCTCTATGTCTCAGCAATGGTCACCAATAAAAACCGAAACGTCAAAAATCCAATATAGAATGGTTATTCCTCAAGTATTTGATGAGAATCAATCGCTTTTTTTGGTTTAAAATCGATTTCTCTGTCTTCAGCAAAGGTAACGGATAAGAAAACAACGCAGTTGCTATGGTTACTCATAAAAATTCCTCCCAAATTTTTAGCATTTCACAGAGAGAAGCCTATCCATTCTGACTTAAGCAAGGCTAAATGAGCTATATTAAAACTTTCAAATGAATAAATTTTAAAGAATTAAAAAATTAAAAAGTACCATCTTACTCTAGAGAGTATTTTAAAATATAATTTTACTAAAAACTTTTATTTAACCTTTTTTGTGGTCCCCAAGGTACTTAATTAGGATATTAAATTTCATCAAAATTGGTTAAGTCATTTTCAAGATATTTAGAAAAACTAAAAAAGTACTGAAATAAAGTACTAATGTTTGTGGGCCGATATGTACCAAAAACTAATCAGCGCTTCATTTTGTTAAACTAATGGTAGGTTTTCAATTTCATTTCAATCGGTGCAACGGTGTGGAAAAAATCGTGGGCCATAAAAGCGATAACATACATACATCCATCCATACATACATACATCCATACATCCATCCATCCGCACGCACTAAATGAAAAAATCGCACTTTTTGGCCTCTCGACGAGACCCCATGTAATTTTTGGCAAAACCACGTCACGTGCTAATAATTCAACCTAATTGAATACTACAATTTGTGACTTTAATTGAGTCCATGGGTTCCGTAGTCTTTACCTGAGGACCCTTTGAAGCCACGCTTGCCCCGAGAGCGATTACAATACTTTACCCATGCTTTGCATTGGATAAAGTAAAAATATATATATATATATACAATATAATGAGAATTTTGTGCAATTTTTTTAATAAAAGTACATATTTGACACTTGGTGTGTATAGCTTACTTTAACAGTTTATTTATTTCATAGCACTCCTTTAAATTATACTCTTTTTGTTTTTTAGTGCATAAAAAAATTTATTTTGCCATTTTTCACTGCATATATTTATTTGCATATTTCACCGTTTTCTGCATATACTTGCATATTTCAGCATTTTTAACTGCATATTTTGGGAGTTATTACTGCATAAAAATCCGGTCTCTAGTCATAATGAATAATAAGAGACTTACATTGGAAAAGGTCCTTCCTGCCTAGTGCTCGCAGATGATGGAGATTTCCAGACAAGACTTCTGATATGGAGAATAATTAATCTAAAAAAGGCGAATAAAATAAATAAATAAGAGGATAGAAATGAATATGTGCAATAGAAGGAAACTTGTAGGTGAGGCTTAACGACCATGAGGTCTCTTCCCTGATAACACGCTCTATCCAGAAGAAGTCTTATTCAGGCCTTGTTGCCTTTAAGATATTTTTCAGATGTCTATAAGATATCCTGATGTTTATTAGACATCTTCTAGAGCGAGTGTGCTATCAGGGTTGTTCCCTTGCGTAGGACCGGAAATTAATTTCTCGAGAGATAGAAATTTAACAAAAATTATGTAAGTGAAAATATTTTATATTTAAAGGTTGCTTTTAATAACTGAGGATTGAATGGAAGGCAATCAGTCTAAGGATATAAGATGATTCCCAACAAACAAAAATTTATTAGAATCTTTCATTCTATACTTTTCAATCAACATTTCGGATCTTCTTCAGGAAAAATCATAAACAGTGACACGCAAATGTTGAACTCAATATCTGAACTAAAAAATTTCCTTTCCACTTCACAGCCTATAACCCACAATCTGCATAGCCTTCTTATAATTAAACAATATGATAAGTTGGAAAATATAGTAAACAAATTACATGTCAATCATAAGTTTCTTGTATTTGATTCAATCGCGAACCATCTGTAGTCTCGCGATATATATCTTGTTTAAAAAGCGCGATCAAAACAATTCTAGTTAATGTGTTAATTATTCTTTGATATATTAATGAGAAAATTAATTACATGTCAGTCTAAAGTCTCTCATATATCACTTCCCATACAAAATTAAACATACCAACGCCCCTATCTATATTCCCTCATGGACAAAATAAATAATAAATAAATAATTACCTTTATTATCCAATAAAAAAGAATACAACAAATGTTTTATAATTACAAAAAAAAAACTTCGACCTCGAGGCCCGAAAGCCTCACCATCGAATGTCCATTATTTTTAATTTATTACATATTTTTCTCACTCCTTATTTTGGTAAGGAAAAAATTGATAAAAAAGCCCATATTTAATTCGCTTCTCAGAGATGAATTCTCTGATTTTTACAGAGGGCTCTAAAATGGATGAAAATGTAGGATGGGCTTTCTAATATGTAACCACTAACTATTATGAAAAATTTTAAATATCTAAGGATTGATCTATATTTAGTGCAGAAGCGATCGCTATCCTAAGGGCCTTGGTTTATATAGATTCATTAGATCAACCTAAAAATATTTTAATTGTATCAGATTCTCAAAGTGTTTTAAAATCAATAAAAAACTAAGTCAAAGAACTACCTAATTTATAAAATTTGTGACTGAATGTGTAAAATAAATAATATTGTCGAATTCCTATGGTGTCCATCTCATGTGGGTATTCAATCTAACGAATTTGTTGACTCTAGCAAAACAGGCTATCACGGATGGGGCTTCATTGAACATGGGCCTCAACTATGAAGATGCAATTAATAGTATTAAAAAAAATCTATTGAACTGTGGCAAAAATTTTGGTGCTTCTCTTCAGAATCGAGAGGTTTCTATTTGCACTCTGTTATGCCCAGAATTCTACGGTAACTGTGGCGCCGCAATCTGACGATGATTTCTTATAGTACGCACCAAAATAAGACGAAAATGAAGAATACCATTTTTGAGATTTCGCTTAGTTTTCAAGATATCGAGTTTAAAAATACTGTTTTTTTTTTGTTTTTTTAATTAATATTCATTTTCTAAAAGAATCAGTCGTCAGTAGCGGCGCCACACGGAACCCCCGTGATACTAGGGTTTCCGTAGTTTCTATAAAAATAACAATTGAAAAATAAAAGAAAATAAATACAAAAAACAGTATATTTTAAACTCGATATCTTGAAAACTAAGGGATATCTCAAAAAATGGTATTCTTCATTCTCGTCTTATCTTGGTGGGTACTATTAGAATCCATCGTCAGATCGCGGCGCCACAGTTACCGTAGAATTGCCCCAGAATTGGATGTAAATCATGGTTTCATGACAGTCGATTATATAGAAGGTTAGTCGTTCTAATTGTACGGTTGAGAATGGGTCACGTGGCCAGTCCCAGCAAACTTTTTCAATTTCATTTAAGAGACACTCCAACACCAAAAAGGTGCAACCTCTAAAGGCCTGGGTTGGCCCCTCCATCGTGAAAAGAAGAAAGAATTTTATGGGCTGGGCGGGGGTCGAAGGTATCTGTGGATACGGGTCTTAAATAGCTGAAGGTTATAAGTCGCGGGAAAGATGGTGGTAGGGAACGAGTTCCAGTCTCTGGAGGTCATAGGGATAAAAGAGTTGGCGAAAGCGCTTGTTCGACTTTTATCCAATTTGACAGCGAAGGGGTGCTGAGCGTTTGAAAACCGCGTGTTTCTCGTAAAGAGGGCATTAGGGGGGATAATTGATTTCAGCTCGACTGAACAGACACCGTGATAGTATCTGTAGTACAGGAAAAGGGCAGAAATGGTTCTTCGTTGAGCCAGGGAGTCGAGTGAGTTGGTTAGAGCCGGGTCTCCTATTAGTTTAATTGCTCGCTTCTGAATTGCATCCAGTGTAGCAAGAGAACGCTTGGAGGCACCCTCCACAGTTGAGAGCCATATTCGAGACAGGGACGAATTTGAGCCTTATACAGTATAAGAAGTTGACTGGGAGTATAACAGCGTCTAGACCTAAATAGGAGACCAAGCTTGCGCGCTGCAGCTTTAGCAGTGGTTGAGATATGGTCATTCCATGAAAGGTCAGACCCTAGAGTTACGCCTAGCATTGAAATTTTATCCCTGAATTCTGTGACTGTGATGGCATCCAAATGGGTGATGTCAATCACATTTTTCTGGGGTGCTCAAAAAATTTTAGAGCGATTGATTTATTTTATAATAGATCTCAAAAAATACCATTCCCTACTTCAATGCAATTGATTCTTGCTTATTTCAATCCTGACTGTAATGAGTCCGAGTTACAAGAGGCAATAACAAAACTATTAATTGCATCCAAACTATTTATATAAATTTTAAATGTTAATATATGATTATAATTGTACATATGCAAATATAAAAATGTAAATACTGTAACTTTAAAAAAACAACAAAAGGAACTGGCCAAATGGATTCATTTCAGAGGTCATTAAATAATAAAAAAAAAAAGATAATATAACATTCCGGACAAATATATTAAAATTAGCTGAAGAAATTTCAATCATTATACTAAAAAGTTTAAAATATTAAATAGTCACTTTACAATGCTGCCAAAGATTATTCAAACTTATTTATATATTAGTTTGATCAAAAAATAATATAAGGAGCAAAGCCAGAAATGATTTTTTCTTTAATAATAAATAATATATATAATATACTTACTATCTTTGCATAATGATGGTAAGTGATTGGAGTATCCTATTGTCTTCAGTTTGAACACAATTTTTGAATGATAGAGATGAATTTAAAATAGAAACCAAATGCATTTAAGACAGAGAATCAGTTTTCACAGCAGCCAACCATAATTGAGAGTAATGAATCTGAAAAAATAATAAACATTTGTTTTAATTAAGGTAGTTGTTTCGCGACAATACTAGCAAAAAGTTAATGCTAGAGTATATAGAACAGACAATAAGGATTCATAGTTCATAAGCCCAAAACTTTTGCTGTTTATGTACCAATTCTAGCTAATCCAATGCTCGTTTGACAAATTTGGCACCATTGTAAGAGATTGAATATTTTTATATTCAAATGACAGATAAAATACATTTTAAATTTCTATAAAAATCGTTTTGTTATTTTTTAACAAATGTAATCAACGCCTACGTTACACCTTATGAAAATTATAATTTTGTAAAAATCTAGAGCATGCATCTTTCGTTGGTTAAATAAATGCGCTGTTGCCAAATTGTTTTTAGCCTAAATTTTTTTTATACATTTTTCATTATTATCTCAGAAACTGTGTTCTAACTATGAATCAAAATTGTCTTAAAATATGTATTGGTTATTGTTTATGGTTGGTTTAGTTTTTTATAAAAATGGTAAGAAGGGTTTCTTAATTATAATTAAATATGTATGTAAATTTTCCGATATCCCGTATAGTGCAATGTTAAAGAGCCTGAAAAACTGGATTTTTGAAATTTAAAATCTCCGGAACTGTATTGTTCATAAATTTCGTTTTGCCACCAATCGATGCAGAAGTATTTAAATAATAATCTGTATAAATTTCAAAAAAATCCTAAGAAAACCCATTTGGCGGAACAACTACCTTAAATGTTTCTTGATTTCTTCAAAATTTGAAGGGCAATAGAATGACTTTTACCAAAATCTCGAATATGGCTTCATCTGTGGAGAGAAGCCTCCAATCATTCTCTTGCCACAGTGGATGCAATTCAGAAACGAGAAATTAAACTAATAGGAGACCCGGCCCTAACTAACTCACTCGATTCCCTGGCTCACCGAAGAACCGTTTCTGCCCTTTCCCTGTTCTACAAATACTATTATGGTGTCTGTTCAGTAAAGCTGAAATCAATTATCCCCCCTAAAGCCTTCTTTACTAGAAACTCGCGGTTTTCGAACGCTCAACACCCCTTCGCTGCCAAATTGGATAAAAATCGAACCAGCGCTTTCGCCAACTATTTTATCCCCATGACCTCCAGAGAATGGAACTCACTTGGAGAATTACTTTGAGTGGAAGAATGTGAAAGAGAATGAGATAAAGATATGGACAAGAGCGAGATGTGGCAACACATAATCTTGGAAGATTCGGAAGGAATAGTGAAAGAGAAAAAGAAGATGAAAGAAGAAAGGGAAACACTTGGAAAGGGTTGAAAGTTCAACTGAGGACTTAAGGGAACGATGGGGAGAGAAATAATGGAATTCCTGACGGGACAGGAAGAAAACAAGGGGTAAAACGAAGACCAGATGTCCTCTGTCAAAAAACAACTTGAACAGGTTCGGTTTATGACCTCGATTCGATTAGATAAAAAATGTGTTCCTAAACAAACCTTGTAAGGTCAAGGGCGGATTTTTTATGGGGGGGGGGGGAGATATATTTAAGAAAATACAAGAATATAGAAATTCAATTAATTAATGTTTATTTACAAGAAATACGCTTACATTCTAAAGTAATATTACGCAAATGTTAACAAACTTATAACAAATTGTGCAAAGTCAAAAGTAATGATAATGGGTGCTAATGGGGAAAATATATCTCCGATTTGGGTGAGTGGTGTGAAACTGGAATATGTCGACTCTATAAGGTATCTTGGTGTTATTGTTGATGACAGGTTGAATTTTAAAATGCATTTTAATGAACTAATTAGAAGTATAAATTGAAAGGTTAATTATTTTAATAGAATCAGCAATAACTTAAATATGAATAATAGAATTGCAGTTTTAAGAGCATAATTAATCCCAATTTTTACTATTGTCCTACAACCCAGGTAACACACAATATCCTCAGAATATTCTAAGAAGATTTAAATGTCCTTAGAATATCCTTAGAATATTCTTAGGATATTGTGGTTACCTGGGAATCTTATACTTTGGTACAAAAAAATAATATTAATGAGCTACAGTTTCTACAAAATAAGTATGAGAATTATTTTGAAATGTGATAGATATACACCAATACGAACCATGCTGGAATGCCTAGGTTTTTTCAATGTAAGTGATTTCCTGTACTTACAAACAATGAGCTTTGTCTACAAATTGTATCACAGGGAATTATTACCACAGTATTTAGAATTCATAGTAAATGAAATGCATGAACATTATCCCAGGTATAATGATAGGATGTACATAAGGTAAATAGAGAATTGACGAAAAACTCACTGTATTTTAGAGGGCTTGAGGAATTCAATTCTCTGCCCTCGGATGTAAAAAATTCAACTAATTTAACTTTATTTAAAATAAAATTAACGAAACATATTAGTGATAATTGAAAAATGTTACATAGACATTAGAACTTAAAGTTTGAATTTTTATTTAAATCACACATGATTAATTTATAATTATGTGTGATTTAAATAAAAATTCAAACTTTAATCAAATTAATCACAAAAATAAAAGCTTCAACAGCTTCATTACTAATAAACATTAGAACTTAATTGTAATTATGTAGTATAATCTATATATATAAAATTCTTTGCCCGATACACTCACTCACTCACTCATCATCAAAACAGTCAGAACCACTGGACATAGAAAGATGAAATTTGGAGAGGATATTACATCTATGACATAGGGGCTCACTAAGAAAGGATTTTTCGAAATTCGACCCCTGAGGGGGTCAAAAGGGGAAAAGTGTGTTTTCACTGATTATGCGATATCTCTTAAGGACTATAAAATATCTACTTGCTTTTTACTTATAAAAATACTAAATTAAAATATCTAAAAACTAATTTCAGGATTTTTTGAAATTCGACCCCTAAAAGGGTCAAAAGGGGCAAAATATCTTTGCAATGTGTTTACACTAATTATGCATTTTCAATTAAGAACGATAAGATATCTACTTGATTTTTACTTAATAAAATTCTAAATACAAATATCTAAAAAGTAATTTCAGGATTTTTTGAAATTCGACTCCCAACTATCCAAAATGTGAATGGGGGCAAAAATTAAAACTCTCTCCTATCTTGATCAAATTTTGTAGACTTATTCTTTATTACTTTAAGAAACTATTCCTGTAAAAATCAACTATCAAAATTGACTGTATGGGGGCGAAGGGGGAGGGGGGGGCAAATTATAGAAATTTTTAGCTTTTTAGTACATTTACTCTTTAGAAAACTGTGGATTATTTATTTGCAAATATCTAAAAAATAATTTCAAGATTTTTCTGTAATCCGACCCCCCTCAACTATCCAAAATGTGAGTGAGTGGGGGCAAAAATTAAAACTCTCTCCGATCTTGATCAAATTTTGTAGAACTATTCTTTATTACTTTAAGAAACTATTCCTGTAAAAATCAACTATCAAAATTGACTGTATGGAGGGCGAAAGGGGGGGGGGGGGGGCAAAACATAGAAATTTTTAGCTTTTTTGTACATTTACTCTTTAGAAAACTGAGAGTTATTTATTTGCAAATATCTAAATATTTCTAAATATCTAAAAAATCATTTCAACCTCCCAAAATGTGAGTGGGGGCAAAAAATTAATACTCTCTCCGATCTTGATCAAATTTTGTAGAACTATTCTTTATTACTTTAAGAAACTATTCCTGTAAAAATCAACTATCAAAATTGACTGTATGAGGGCGAAAGGGGGGGGGGGGGGGCAAAACATGGAAATTTTTAGCTTTTTTGTACATTTACTCTTTAGAAAACTGAGAGTTATTTATTTGCAAATATCTAAATATTTCTAAATATCTAAAAAATCATTTCAACCTCCCAAAATGTGAGTGGGGGCAAAAAATTAATACTCTCTCCGATATAGATCAAATTTTGTAATGTTATTTTTTAATATAAAAGTAAAGATTTGAGCATCTTATTTTTGAAAAGAGTTGGAATGTTTTTCAAAAATGAGCTCGGGTTCAGATTAACAAATCAATTTTAAACTAGAAAGAATTTAATTTTAGGACAGAATCTAAGATTTTAATAGAAATATTATTAAATTGCGATATCAGAGGGGATTCATCCCCCAGGAGTCGAACCTGAGAACTAACTTGCTTTCCGGGCAGTTAGCTCACACCTCTCGAGACAAAAAACTCCCTCTGAATCGCAATATTTGATGTAAGCATAGAAATCTTTCACTCCATTAATATATAACGGAAATTAAAAAGCTCATTTTTTGAAAAACATTCCAACTCTTTTCAAAAATAAGATGCTCAAATATTTACTTTTATATTAAAATAGCAGGACTTGTATGAAAAACTTTTTTTCATTTTAAGCTAAATTTTTTAATTTCCGTTATATATTAATGGAGTGAAAGATTTCTATGCTTACATCAAATATTGCGATTCAGAGGAGTTTTTTGTCTCGAGGTGTGAGCTAACTGCCCGGAAAGCAAGTTAGTTCTCAGGTTCGACTCTGGGGGATGAATCCCCTCTGATATCGCAATTTAATATTTTTATTAAAATCTTAGATTCTGTCCTAAAAATTAAATTCTTTCTAGTTATTTTTTAAGACTATATAAAATGTATGCTGTAAAAATCAATAGCCAAAATGAGTGCGTGGGGGCGAAGAGAGGGGCCAAAATATTACAAATATATATTACAGACCTAATAATCACATGCTCGAGACGCTGCCCGTCTGGGCCACCGCTGCCCGGAGGGCTCGAGCTTTGCAGGGCGTAGCCGAAGGCACGCCTGGATCAGCTCGTGTAAGATATATGTATGTAAATACATTTAAATTTAAATAAAATAAAAAAATAGTTAGCTAATTGAGTTCTTCATATTTATATACTAAATTTATAATGAAATTACTCATGTACCTATATACTCGAATAAAATGATTGTTTGCATGGTGGTTAATAAATTGGTTGAGACTACTAATGTAAAATAGTAATACATATATTAAACAAAACAAATAATACTAGCCCAGTCTATAGGGGGTTTCAGCTTACATTAATTGCGGGAAAAGATTTTTTCTAGGATCGTTTGGTATGGTGTGGGTATGGGGTATGGCAAATTTAAGTTTGCGACCGCAAAAGTGTGGGGGACAACTTTTGGTGGCCGAAAAACCTCAAAATTTTCGGACTTTTTCCAGTTTTTCGCTTATAACTTGAAAACAGTTCATATTTTGTAAATAACCGTTCTATTGTAAATTAAAGAGGACAAAATTTCGCGTCGATTGAAAAAAAAAATAGAAAATTGATACAGTAGTTCGTTTTTTTATGGGGATTCAAAAAAAAACAGCCCCCCGGGATCACTTATGAATATGCCTAAAACTCGCACTTTTTTCGATTTTTTCCTATTTTGACCATGAAGGAGCACTGAATATATCTTAACCGAACCGGCAAGAACTTTCACTTATTTAAATTTTCGCTTCTAGATCGTGCCTAGATTAAAGATGTTGTTTTTTGACAGGAGGCACCTGAGCTTCTGTTTTACTCATGACTGACAAGTTGCTTTTTCAGAGGGCAACTGGTCTTCACTTTTACCAAAACAAATATTCGATGGATGTCCCAAAAGAAAAGAGGAATTAGATTAAATTGTGCAAATACTATGTATATCTGTACCAAAGCCCAATATGGGTATGTACCTTAGTATAAATGAAATCAATAAATAATAATATAAAATTTTATCTTTTCATTTGAGATTGGTAATCAGTGAAAACGGTCAAATAATTATTAAAATTTAAATAAAGGTAAAAATAATAGTGTTTAAATCTTGCAAAGAAACATTTAACAAAAATGGGTGAACATAAAAAAAATTGAAATGATAACAAAGTTAAAAAATTATTTTGAAAAATATATAGAATATAAAAACTTACCATTACAATAAGTTCCCATTAATTAAATATAGACTATAGGCCTGATTTCCATTATTTAGATGTCAAAAAGTCAAATACAGATGAAGCACGAAGCAGCCATCACACAATTGCCAACGTAAAAAAACAGAATAAATATAATAATTGATAACCAAAAATTAATTATAATCAAAATTTTGAGCTGAATTATACTAAAATATAATATCAAAGTAATGCTTAACCAACAATGTTGTTTAAAGGCATTGTTTTATTATATAAAGCTTTACTATAATAAGTTATTGTGCAACATTAGGAAACTTTTTTGGAAGGTTGGCAAGACGGCTACCGTAACGTCATTTTAACCTCATGTTCACGTACACATGGCCCACACGTGTTTAATAACTCAAGAACTTTACCATTATTACTGTGATATATAAATATTTTAGTTACATTTAAAATATAGTCTATTTCTCTGTGTAAGTGTATTTAAACTTATTTTATTTTATTAATATACTTATGATATTTTTAATATTTGTTTTTTACTTAGGTTTTTAATTAAAATGAATAAGTCTTTTGGAAAAAAACGTAAATCCACTGATAGTATTGATGCTGGATCGCCAGTAAAATCTGCAAAGCAAGAAGACGAAACTCCAATGGAAGAAGCAATTAATACCTCGATTAAAAAATCACCTAAAGGAAAGATGCAGACTCCGACAAAGCAACAAAACGGCAATGCAAGCCCAGGTCCGAAATCAGGCAAGCACATGGCCTGCTCGGCTTAAATTTTTCATTTTATTTATATCCTTTGAAATCAAATATTTTGGAAATCTAATTTCTATCAACATGCCTGTTCGATATTCTCTTGAATTAAAATTTGCATTTTATTTATATCCTTTGAAATCAAATGTTTTGGAAATCTTATTTCTATAAGCATGTCTGCTCGATATTCTCTTGAATTAAAATTTGAATTTTATTTATATCCTTTGAAATCAAATGTTTTGGAAATCTTATTTCTATCAACAGCCTGCTCGATACTCTCTTGAATTAAATTTTTCATTTTATTTATATCCTTTGAAATCAAATATTTTGGAAATCTAATTTCTATCAACATGCCTGTTCGATATTCTCTTGAATTAAAATTTGAATTTTATTTATATCCTTTGAAATCAAATGTTTTGGAAATCTTATTTCTATCAACAGCCTGCTCGATACTCTCTTGAATTAAATTTTTCATTTTATTTATATCCTTTGAAATCAAATATTTTGGAAATCTAATTTCTATCAACATGCCTGTTCGATATTCTCTTGAATTAAAATTTGAATTTTATTTATATCCTTTGAAATCAAATGTTTTGGAAATCTTATTTCTATCAGCAGCCTGCTCGATACTCTCTTGAATTAAATTTTTCATTTTATTTATATCCTTTGAAATCAAATGTTTTGGAAATCTTATTTCTATCAACATGAATAATAATCACATGTAGAATATTTATTAGTAATTAATCTATTAAAGCTTTTATTTTGTAATTAATTTGGTTAAAGTTTGAATTTTTATTTAAATACACATGATTAATTATAATTATTTATTGAAAACAATATAATTAATCATGTGTGATTTAAATAAAAATTCAAACTTTAATGTAGAATATTATTTGATTTCTTCATATTGCTCAATTTTAATATTCTTAAAATTCTTGAGTTTTTAAGATCTTTAATTTTATTTTCCATTAATGTCATTATTTAAATATAAATGTAATATTATTGATTTAACCTATAAAAGTAGATAGATCAACCACGTGGTTACTGATCACAGAAATATACAAAACAATGTTTTTCTTTTTAGAAATGCATATTAACGTAGTTGTTTCACCATATGGGCTTTCTTAGGATTTTTTTGAAATTTAGACTGATTATTATTTAAATATTTCTGCATCGATTGATGGCAAAACGAAATTTATGAACACTAAAAACAAGCTGGCAATAACGCATTTATTTAACCTAAAAAGCGGGTTAACTTGAGTAAATTTTTGATGTTTTTTTCGCTTCAGCTATTGTCGCAACAGCTTCCAATCGCTTATTAAGAACGTTTTGTTTTATAAATCTCCCATTATAATGTACTTTATCTGAAATTTCTATCATAAAATATATATAAGCTTGGACAGTGTTGCCACATTTGTCAAACGAGCACTTGATTGGCTAGTGGTACATAAACAGCAAAAAGTTTTGGGCTTATGAATTATGAATCCTTACTTTTTGCTAGTATTCTCGCTAAACAACTACCTTAATTATTATATTTTTATAAATATAAATAAACACACATCTTTGATAAAAAACAATCTTTAAACGTTTACTTAAATCTAAACGTTTGGGAAGAATTTCTATATGAAATTTTGAAATACAAGAGAAATATACGAGATTTTTTGAAATAAAATTGGAAAAGCTGTAGAAAACTATTATAATGGTTTATTTAGAAGCAACAATTTACTTGCATTCACATACAGTGGAATTTTTTTAAATACTTCAACGGTATAAAAATACCTCCCAAATAAATAAATCCACACAACTGAACGAATAATAAGTTTCATTTAATCGATAACAATAGCATTAAACAAAAAAGTCACAACATGTGCTCAAAATTGCCCTCTTCATCAATCTTTTACAAATGATTCACAGGAATTGATGTATGAGTCTCCTCGAAACTATAGTCTCGTTATAAATAAATTAAACTCTTTTATTGTCTCCTTCAAGGTATTGTTATCGATTAACTAAAACTTATAATTCGTTCAGTTGAGTGGATTTATTATTTGTGAGTGTATTTTTATACTGTATAGTATTTAAAAAATTTCGGGAATTTTATGGTCACCCTGTATATCATAGAATTAATATTTTGATTTTTGATCTTCTTTGGCTATAATTATAATTTGTTTTATAGCAAAAACGCCTAATAATCAACAGCAAGCTAGTCCTAATACTCCATTGTCTAAATCAGCTAAGAAACGTCTGAAAAAGAGACAGAGTTTGGAGAAAGCAGCTGCTGAAGGAACACTCGCCACTCCAGGTTATTAAATCACTTTTAATTACTAACAAAAATAGTAATAATATTATAAAAATGATTTAATATATCTATTTTCTAACACTTTTTCTATTATAACTTTTTCTTTATTTTTCGATTGATTTTTAACAATCTCTTTATGGATTTCAAACAAAAACATTCCCTAATTTTAATACATAGTTATAAATTAGGAAAGAGAGGAATTCAGCTCTCGTCGAATAAAAACTCGCATTTATAGAAAACAGTTTCGGCTTTAATTAGATAATGTCATCTTCAGTTTTAATGAGCTGTAATGACTATAAAATACATATATTTTTTGCATTTCTAGTTCTAGTGCTCTGTAATGCCTAGGAAAATCCACTACGCGTCCCGGACTGTACAGTGGCTGCTGGAGCTGGCCCATTTTTTGTTATTGATATTTTTTTTACATAAATATAAATAATTTTATATATTTCTTTTGGCAAATTCATAAGAATATTCAATATTGTATTTTATTGACTGTGAAATTATAATTGAGAGCTTCATAGGAAGTATTAAGTCCAAAAATCACTTTTTTCAAATCAGGTCTACACTGAAGTCTCTATGATGATGAGAATTTTATATATAAAATATAATAATTAGAACATATTCAATTTTTTATATACATATATAATTCTCATCATCGTAGAGGATTCAGTGCGTAGACTGATTTGAAAAAAAGTGATTTTTGGACTTTCTTATGAGAGCTCCTCAATTATGAAAAGGAGACAATAAAAGAGTGTGTCTTCTGCTGGAATTATTATATTATGCTATAATTCCAGCAGAAGACGCACTCTTTTATTGTCTCCTTCAATATATACAAATTCTGCTACCCTCGGCACAAAAACTTTCAATTTAATGAAGACATCTATGTCCTAAACCAAAACAGGCATTAACTCAATTTTTTTCAAAAATTGACTTGCCTTATTTTTTAAGTAAACGGTTAATATTGAGGTTTCAAATCGGTTATATTTATTTTAACAACTACGTTATTATAATGTTTTATTTAGAACCAACAAAAATTGCATTCCTATACTTTATAGAATTACTATTTCAATTTTTGAACTTCTTTGGCTATCATTACCTATATTTTTTTTTTAAAGGGGGATGAATGAAATTCATTTGCTTCTTTCCAGTAATTTTTAGAATAACAGTGAGTTACCGGGTTCATAGGGCATTAATTGTCTTATAATTACAGATGTTAAATGGGTAAGACACTTACCCATGATATATAATTATTTTATTAAGTACACTAATTATCAACTAATGATCGAGAAAGGGAAAGGTCACTGGCCAACCAATTATCTACGTCATAGTTGATAATTAGTTCATGAAACATTTAACTTAATAAAATATACCATTATATTTCGATGAGTTCGAACTTCGTTAAAACATTTAATGCTAACAAATATGGTTGTCATCTTGTACCTATTGTGAAATTGTATATATGGTATGTATATAGTGTGTTATCAAGCTTTTTTCGTTGATTTGTGTATGCTGATGGGGTCGGTTAATTGGTGAGTTGGTGGGCAAGTATCTTACAATTTAACATCTGTAATTATAAGACAATTAATGCCATATGAACCCACTAACTCGCTGTTATTCTGGTCCTGCAGTTTCCATTGAGGAAGAGATGCCGTAGTGCTCTTGAAATATTTGGATAAACCACTTTGAAAAATTAAAATTACTGGAAAGAAGCAAATGAATTTCATTCATCTTCCTTTTAAAAAATTAACACAACCAGTACGGACCAAGCCTTTTAATTTTCTTATTAATAATTTGTTTTGTAGCAAAAATGAATAAAATAATCAACAGCAAGCTAGTCCTAATACCTCATTGTCTAAATCAGCAATGAAACGACTGAAAAAGAACAGTTTGGAGAAGGCAGCTCCTTATTCCAGGTTCATTTTTCATTCCTAATAAAAAAAAAATGAATGAAATACCATATATAAATAAAAATAGCGAGAGGGCAGTTACAACTAAGGATATCTGTTGAATTTCAAATTTTTTCGAGCAATATTGTCGTCACATACCATATATATTAACTATATTAAAATTTTGTTTCCTTTTTAAAAAATTAAGACTCATAAAAAATCCATAATACTAAAATAATTGTGAGTTAATTTCTATTTTCGTCTAGGTATATTATTTAATATAAAAAATTTATATTTCCAGAAAAAGCAAAAACTCCCAAAAAGGTGGAAGCTACGTCTGACGAAGATGAAGAAGGTAATTTACCTCAATGGATTTATTAACATTTTGAAATTCATCATAGTATAAATTAGATCATTTCATCATATGAACCAATTTCCATTATAGATTTTTTTTTTAACATCTATCTATCTATATATATACTATTATGTAAAATTTCATTAATGAAAATAAAATTATAAATCATCCATGTATTATGTAATTGGAATTAAGTTCCTTGATGGGACCACTCTTTTTACTTTACAATACAGGGTATGGTCAAGTATTGTAATCGTGCATAAAAACAGTGTTTTTTTGCTTCTTTTTTCAAAATGTCTACAAAAAAGCCCTAATAAGTGAACATCGAGAAAATTATATTTTTCGAGATAATAACTGTTTTGTCAAAACGTCTGTTAGTCTGGTTGTTAGTCTGTGCGTTACCAAATTTTTGTGGACGAGCTAGCTCAAAAACTAGTGTGAATATCAAAACCAAATTTCACACGTAGTTTTGGTCCATTGAGATTAAGAGCTGATAAATTTTGGTGCATATCGACCCAAAAGTAAAGGGAGATGGAAGGGGTTAAAAATTAAAAATCTAGGCAATTTGAGCAAACTCAACCAAATTTTCTATACATAATCAGTAGACCACCAGAAGTCTAAAAATGCAAAAACTAACCGCCCAAAATGAGGGGGGGGGGGGGGTGTAGGGCCAAAAAATGAAAATCTTCGTCCTTGTACCAAACTCAACCAAATTTTGTATACATAATCAGTGGATCCCCAGAAGTCTAAAAATGCAAAAACTACCTACATGATTATGAATAATTTTATTAAATATTAAATATAAGCGAGGGGCCAGGTTGTATGGTAAAGTCAAGTGGGTGGCCACATCAGAACGTGTCAGTTTATTTTCATTTTAGAACTATATCGGAATTTATTTCTATATCATTCAAAATTGTAATTAATTCTTTGAAAATGAAATTGCATAGACATTTTAATATTTTTAACTGTCTCTTATAGAAAATGAACAAGCCTCTACACTTTCGAAATCACCCAATAAGAAGAAATTGGAAGCCGATGAAGAAAAAGTGAAAGAGAGCGATTCTGAAGATGATGATGATGATAAAGAAGCAGTCGAGGAGGAAGAGGAGGATGATGAGGACGATTCAGATGAGGAAGAAGCCGATCAGATCCTCAATTTAAATAAAGAACAACAGGTAGGCATTTTTCCTAAAAATCTACATCAGAAGGATACTTAGGGCCGGTTGTATTTCGGTTGGTAAACTCTTAAACGTTAGACAAAGGGTAAATCTTTAGAATTCCACTTAGTCCGACGGGATGATCAATCAGATGAAAGTGCCTGTCAGCTGATTGGCCATCTCCGTCGGACACAAGGTGAATTCTAAGGATTTACTCCTTTGTCAACGTTTAAAAAGAGTTTACCAAACGACATACAACTGGCCCTAAGACCAACTACTTGAAAAGCACGTTTGCACTTGGGTTCAACTCCTGTAGAGGTCCCTCTGTCATTAATAAAACATATCTACCTTTTTCTAAGAGCTTTGAATTTCGACCTTGAATTCTTGCTAACAATTTTGCGAAAATATAGCACTAGTGATCAGTGGCGTACCCAGAAAATTTTCATGGGGGGTCTATCCACATAGCAAAATATTTAGTGGAAATTTTTTTTTTATTAAAACAAATAATCCAGTTAAATTGTGTTTTTACCCGGAAAGTTTTGGGGTAGTTGTAATTTCTTCGACCCTTTGTTTTTGGTGTTTTTGGGTCTGAGGATTGCTAAAAAAAATTCGTGACGGACCATTGTCAAAAAGGTAAAAAATCTAATTTTTTTGGCCATTTTTTGCTTATAGTTCGAAAACTATCAACTTTTCGTAAATGACTTTCCTATTCAAAATGAAAATTTCATACAAATTTCATCATTTAGGTTTTTTCTCCGACCAACCGTTCGAGCTCAAGCCCTAGTTAAAAATTGGCGTATTTTTTCTGTTTCCGCAAATCCGAAAACTCGCAATTTTTTCGATATTTTCCCATTTTGACCATGAAGGAACACGTTTTAGACAAAGACCATTCATTCTATACATTTTTAAATTAGATTAAATTTGATACAATTCAAACAAAGTTTCATCTTAATTGGACAATGGTAACCCGTGCCGAAATGAGGTTGAAGTTTTGAAAACTGCAATTTTTTGCAAAAAATCACAGTTTTTTCATAAAATGAAAACCACTCATCCTAGAAACTTGATTTCTATCTCATTCTCTAGGAAATTTTGTTGACTTGAATGTTTACTTGGACCACTTTTTTGTATAAAACTCTTAGATTTATAGATATCCAGCATTTTCCATGACACTTTTGAGGATTCGGATCATATCCTTTGTAGGAAATTTTATGAACTTTCATTTTGAAAAGGAAGGTTATTTACGAAAAGTTAATAGTTTTCGAGTTATAAGCAAAAAATGAGATTTTTTAACTTTTTTTTGCATTTTTGACAATGTTCCGTCACGAAATTTTGTTAGCAAACCTCAGATTCGGATTCAGCACACCAAAAAACATATAGGATCAAGAAATCAAAACTACCCCAAAACTTTCCCGCGAGGGGCCCTTTAGAGAACAATTTAACTGGACTAAAAAGGTACTTCAAGAAATTAAAAAAGAACATAATTCTTGATTAAACATATGAAATATATTTAATTACGGTTAGTTTGCCATAAGAAACGGCTTGTCGTTGCCGTTACTCATCTCATGAGTCCTGCCCTTGGGGGGGGGGTCTGACCCCCCCCGTGGCTACGCCTCTGCTAGTGTCGTTAGATTTAGAAAATGAAGAGATCTTTCTTAAAAATTACAAAACTCATTCAATTTTCATAATTTATTTGATAAATAATTATTTCCCACTATATGCTCAAATATTTTTTATTTTACTTAATACTTTGTTTAATTATTTATTTATTAATTTTGAATATATTTTAGGAGGATGATGATGACGATGATGATGAGGAGGATGATGATAATGAGGAAGAGAAAGAATCCAGCGACGAAGAGGAATCTATACCAAAGTTAATAGATTCAAAAAGCGAAGGAAAATATAAAAAAAAAATTCAATTAAATGACGATGAAAAATTGTTATATGTTGGCGGTATCCATCCCAGGTAAACATTTATTTCTACTTTCATTTAAAGATTATTGTTATTTTATATCTCTTCTTTTCCCTCGCCAAATATCAAATTTCTTTTTGATAAAGAGTAGATAATTAGTAAATCCAAGAATGTTGTATACATACCTACATTTATATGTATATAAGTATAAAGAGAATAAATATATTTTTTTAAAAGAATATGTATGTATAATCAATAGAAAATTTAATTTAAATAGGAAAAATGTTATTTCCTTTAATAATACAATCAAAATATTATTTTACTAAATATATTTACAGGATGTTCCACAGAACTCGTTCATTAAAAGTTTTCATGGAAGGAGTTGGGAGAAAATTTTGAACTTGGACATATTTATGTTTTGGAATATGCTCTTTTTAAATAAATTATTAACAACTTTTGGACACTTTCTGTTTTGCAGCAATCGCTATCAACTTTCTTATTTTCAATGGAACTCCCCAAATATTTTTGCATCATTAGATTAAGTGTTAAAAACTAACATGATTTTGTATAATGCACTTGATGTCTAAAATTTATAATTTCTGAGTTTTTTTTAGATAGTTTGTAAAATCTACCAATTTAGCGTTCATCTTTAAAAATTAATAATAATTAAACTATTGTTGCAGAATTAATTTGATCAATCAGAACTCTTAATTAGACATTAAAGACTCTGATGATAATTAGACATTAAAGAATGTTAATTAATCATACAAATTCAAGGAGCTGTTATTTTATAAATTACATTTTTCTGAATATTGTCGATCAAGTGTCGGGGGTAATTGTTATTTTCGCTTATTTTGTGGATAATAGCTAATTCATGGTTATAGTGTTCTAAGGTTAAAGGAATGTTTTCTAATCTATTGAACATTGAGTAGAAAACAGATAATTTAGTGTTGAGGGGGTGGTTAGAATCATAGGGAATTATAGTGTCTGTGAAAGTAGGTTTTCGATAGATTTGATATTCAAAATGGTTATTGATTATAGAAATCCGAAGATCTAAGAAAGGAATTGACTTATTGCCTATTTCGGTTGTAATTTGAATTTTGGGGTTGATTAAATTTAGTTTTTCATTGAATGCATTTAATTGTCTCACAGATCCGGACCAAACTACTAAAATATCATCTACAGAGCGTTTCCAAAACTTAATACGTTCAAAAAACTTATTTTCGCGATTTAAAACTAAAAAATAACTGTCCATCATATTAAATAAATTCTGTTCATCATTTTATGTTATCTTCAGTCAATGTTCTCCTGACGATGAGTTAAGAGCTCGAAATATATAGAGTAAACTTAAAAAAAATCTTTGTATTTTAATTTTTTTCTCCTTGTGAAACACCACCAACTCCAACCTAATTTAATTTTAACAATGTTTCACTATAAACCAACACCGCGTTCCCTAAATTTGATTAAAGAAATTATAAAAACTTGGAAGGCTTAACTTATAATGCTTTCACAGGAATTATTTAACGGGTTATAGTGGTGTTTCACAAAGAGGAAATAAAATTAAAAAATTAAAAAATCTTTTAATTTTATTTCCTCTTTGTGAAACACCACTATAACCCGTTAAATAATTCCTGTGTTTAATATGTTTCACTATAAACCAACACCGCTTTCCCTAAACTTTATAATGTTTTCTTTTGGGGTATTTGATGCTCACTTAATCAGCTGCTTTTATCATTCAGAATTTCAGTGCCCACTATTTATCTAGGCCCATGTAGCCATATTCTAATTGAAGTATTTTTACATTAGTGTAGAGGCCAAGTTTTAGCCCGGTTCAGACTTTGCGGTGATCTAGGCTTGAACCCGGGTCTCTATTCTTAGAATAAAAATTTATTTTTTTAATAATAATTATTTGTAATTCTAATTTTTAAGTATAACACAAGAACAAATCATAGAACATTTTAGTGATATTGAAGTTAAAAATATTACACCAATTAAAGATCCAAGGACAAATAAACCTATAAAACATTGCTTTATTACTTTACCAGATCAAGAGAATTTGGATGTAAGTATTACTATAATTTTATTTATGCTAAATATACTGCGGTGCAAAAAAATCGAGCCACCAATAAAATCTTTATTAAATAGTAAAACATTTTTAAATTTTTTTACAAGTTTCTATACATTATTGAAATTATTGCTTATTGAAAGTGTACTTGCCACTTGTCGTTGACTAAGGGCCAGTTGTATGTTTCATCTGATTGGCCATCCCACCGGGCACAAGGTGAATTCTAAGGTTTTTACCCTTTGTCAACGTTTAAAAAGAGTTTACCAACAGACATACAACTGGCCCTTAGCTTTTGATTAATTAGGCACATAATTTGAACTGGTTGAACTTCAAAAATATCCATTTTGTATATTTTATCTTTCTATCAATGATGCTTAATTCAAAATGATTAATTTTATTGATATTTTAAATGGAATTTGAACTTTTATTAAAACTTTATTTAAATGTAAAGGATATTGAGAAAGTATTATAGTTTGTAATTGTACTTTTAATTTAATTTTACTTATATTTTTTTATAAAATTCAAAAATAATCAACAATATTTATTGAATATGTTAGTTTAAGAGTTAATAGAACAAATTATATGGTTATTTGTAAAAATTTTAAAAATAATTTGCTATTTAATAAAGTTTTTATTGGTGGCTCAATTTTTTCCACCCCAGTGTATTTTTAAAAAAATAATTTTTTTTTTTAATTTAATTATTATTTTTTTATTATTATAGAAAGCCCTTAAATTAGATAAATCAGAAATCGATGGACATGACATTATAGTCAAAATTGGTAAACCGAAATCAAAACAAACAGGTGTTTGTATTGATAATTTGAACGCAGAGTAAGTGTTTCTATCTTTTTTTTTATATATTAAAAAAATTCTAACAGTAAAATATTAATTTTATTTTTCTTTAAAACAGAATTGCAGTGAAAGAGATTCAGGATTTGTTCCCCGAATCAATAATCACCAACATACAGATAAATCATGATGAGAAGAAAACAAACGCATTTCTTAATTTTAAAAACCCAACAGGCGCAGAGGTAAAAATCAAATGTTTTTTTTTGCAATTTTATATAAATAGTTATTAAGGTAGTTCTTTCACAAAAGCAAAAATTCAAGAAGTTTTTGAAACTTGGAATATAAGTCATTAAAAACATAGTACACACAGTGTTAAAATTTGAAGACGATTTACCACACCAAACATGAAATAATTGCAATTAAAAATGTCATTTTTTACATAGGGTAGATTGGGAAAGGGTGGGAAAATGATCATTATTTTATTTTTTTTCATTGAAGGACTTTCACCATCTTGATGAAAAACTAATATTTGTTAGAATAATATATTCAGAGTAACTTAAAAAAAATTGAAATTATTTACCACGTAGTTTTGATAAAAAACAAAAAAAAACATATTTGGGCGATTATTTTTAGTGGAGGTGATATAAGCACAATGGCTTGGAAACGATCCGGCAAGTATGTGTGTATCCATATTGAGATTTCGTAGTGTGAGTGGACAGTCACGTTAAAAAAACATAACCTAAAATTTTAGTTCCGTTCATATTTATAGAGTGGTTATGAGGCTAAAACTTTTTGTGTGGATTGTCACGAAAGAACCCTCCTTAATTGCATCTAAATGTATATAAGTTCGAGAATAGAAAATTTCATATTAGCATAAAAGCAAAAATGACTTGAAATAATTTTAAAATGAATCTGCATTTATTTAGTAATTTTTTATTTAGATGCTCAATATTTAGTTTTAATTAAGCAAGTTAAAAATTTTAAAAATTTAAATATAAATTCACTTCCAGAATTTTATTAAGCACGTTAAAATTTGTTTTACAAATTCACTTCTAGCCTTGTTATCGTAATTTTATTATTATTACATATTTTTTTATTAATTTGCTTTCCCTAATTATTTTGGTAGAATCATATAATCGAATTTTGACTCATTTTACTGACTTTTTCGAAATTGGGTAGGAGATTTTTACCGCTCGGTCTTTAAAAATGGCTTAATTTAGAATTATTGAAAAATTCCTTCATTTCTTTCTTTTCAACGAAAAATAAAAACAAATTTAATATCCCAAGTATTTTTGGTAATTATAAAGTACGAAACTCTTATTTTAATATCTTCAAAATTGCTTAGGATCCACGTCTTGTGAATAAAATAAAAATTGAGCGTCGGCGAAATTATTTTAATAATAAACATGAATTTAAGCTTTTAAGGTAGTTCTTTCATAAATGCAAAAATTCAAGAAGTCTTCGAAACTTGGAATATTAGTCATTAAAAGCATAATAAACACCCTGTTAAAATTTGAAGACGATTTACCACACCAAACTTAATTTTATACATATGGTAGATTGGGAAAGGGTGGGAAAATGCATCATTATTTTATTATTTTTCATTGAAGGACTTTCACCATCTTGATGAAAAACTAATTTGTTAAAATAATATATTCCGAGTAACTTAATAAAAAAAAATAGAAATTATTTACCACGTAGTTTTGATAAAAAACAAAAAAAAACATTTGGGCGATTATTTTTAGTGAAGGGGATAAAATATCAATGGCTTGGAAACGATCCATTCACAATAGAATATAGTAGCGTAAAAAGTACAGTCACTTAAAAAAAAAAAAAAAAAACATTTTAACACCGTTCATATTTATAGAGTGGTTACGAGGCTAAAACTTTTTGGGTGGATTGTCGCGAAAGAACCTCCTTAATATATATATATATTCCGTGTATTATAAAAATGCTAATTCTTTTTTTTTTACTTTATTTTTTTTTACAGTCAGCTCTTGAGAAAAATGGAACCGAATTAAATGGAAATAAAATTAATGTGTCTTATAAGACTAGTAGGGGAGATTTCTTCCAAGTTGAGAAAGAATGCCGAGGAGGATTTCAACAAGAGGCTCAGTCATACCGTGGTGGGGGATCACCATTCCAACGAGGGGGTCAGTCTAGCCGAGGAGGGCGATTCCAACGGGGTGGTCAGTTTAGTCGAGGAGGGGATTTCAACGGGGGGGCCAGTCTAGCCGAGGAGGCGGATTTCAACGGGGGGGTCAGTTTAGCCGAGGAGGGGGATTTCAACGAGGGGGTCAGTCTAGCCGAGGAGGGGGATTTCAACGAGGGGGTCAGTCTAGCCGAGGTGGGGGATTTCAACGGGGGGGTGACTCTAGCCGAGGAGGACGATTTCAACGAGGGGGGCGATTTCAACGTGGGGGTGAGTTTAATCAAGGATCGAAACGACCTTTCCAATCAAATAATGAACAAAATAATGGTGAGGGTTTTGTCAACAAGCGATTCAAGTTTGAATAAGAAGACAAGTCCAGCTGTAATCATAAAATCATTACACAAAAAGAAATCATCGACCACGAAAAATCTAGTTAACTATTAATTAACATAAATTTTTATAGAGTATTTTAGTGTTCAGGAGTGAGAAATTAATATAAACTTAAAAAGATAAATTATATAAATTTTTATCTTTTAACATTATTATTTTAATAAAATATTTATTGTAAATTATTTTTTCTTAAGATACAATTTTTTAAAATATTTTTCTATCCTTAGATAGGGAAAAATAAAGAAAACATTTTGTTAAAACTCTTTATTTATTTTATTTTTTAATTAACCTAAAAAATTCCATTTTCACCAACCAGTCAATATTAATTTTACAGATATTTAAAAAAAAACCTCAATGGAAAGTATAATTGGTGAAATACAATTTACCTTAAAAGTTTATTTAATTACATTATATATAGTATTTTTTTTTTTATATTATATTGATAGAAGAAATTGCACCATAATAGTAGGTACATCTCTGTGTCGGCGATGGACCCTTGTATCGTGAAAAGTAGAGATTTCAGAGAATGGGTCTCAGTTGAAGGTATCTTTAGATGCGGGTCTTGATAGACTGAGCGAGGGGTGAACCGCGACCTAAAATCGTGTACACCTACTTCCACTTTCATTTCCAAGTAGAAGACAATAGATTATATAATGAATTCCAAAGACGGTGTACATCTAATTCCAATCGCGGTTCACCCCTCGGACTGAAGGCTATTGTAGCTGGGGAGTCCCAATCTCTAAAAGTCGGGGATAAACGAATTGCCTAATGCGTTTGTTCGGTGATTATCTAATTTAATCGCGAAGAGGTGGTGAATATTTGAAAATCATATATATCGCACAAATTAAGCTTTAGGGGGGGATTATTGATTTAATCTCGTCAGAACAAACGCTATGGTAGTATCTATAAAAAAAGGCAGAGAGCGGAGACTGTTCTACGATGGGCCAGAGTCGAGAGAGTCAGTTAATGCTGGATCTCCTATTAGTCTGATTGCTCGCCTCTGAATTACATCCAAGGTCAAGGGAATGCTTGGAGGCTCCTGCCTATAGTTGCGAGCCATATTCGAGAGAGGAGCGAACTTAATAAGCCTTATATTGGGTAAGAAGTTGAGTGGGGGTGAAAAAGCGTTTGGTCCGGAAAAGAAAGCCAAGCTTAACATACATGCTGCAACTTTTCCTACTGAAGTAATGTGGTTATTCTAAGAACGGGACATCCAGATGATTTTTTTTTTTTAATGATATTGATGTGAGAAGGAGATACACCAGAAGGTGCATCCCCTAAAGGCCTATATGGGATGGCCCCTCCACCGTGAAAAGAACAGAGTAGAAGGAAAGAAGCCGGGATCACAAGCCAAATCTCAGAACGTTAGATACAATCGAATTTACTAAGTTAAATGAAATCGGAGGTAAGGAAACTAAATTTCATTCTGATTGAAATTAACTATTGTTGATTAGACATGTCGCAAAAATGTTTTTTTCAAAATCTGGGAGATTATCTAATAGTATATAATTAAAGTTGTAGGGAAATAAGGACATATAGCTTATGCAAATAATTTTGATTTTTTGCCAACGTTTCGTCAACTTTGTTGACTTCCTCAGGGCTCAAATAAATTAACTTCTTTGCATATTTGTCATTTTATCAATATTCCTTCTTAGCAAACATATCAGGCCAGTCATCAAACAGATTGAAAATATTTTCCTTTTTAAATCTGTAAAATCACACAGTTATTTACCGATTTAAAAAGGAAAATATTTTCAATCTGTTTGATGACTGGCCTGATATGTTTGCTAAGAAGGAATATTGATAAAATGACAAATATGCAAAAAAGTTAATTTATTTGAGCCCTGAGGAAGTCAACAAAGTTGACGAAACGTTGGCAAAAATCAAAATTATTTGCATAAGCTATTATCCTTATTTCCCTACAACAACTTTATTAATTTAATCGATAGACATAAATAATCAAAATAGTATATAATCTTAATTGGCTTTAAGGGAGGGGAGTTGTTTTTAGTCGTGTAGCAACGACTTTCTCAAAAATATGGACGGAAATGATTTTTGTGATCACCCAGAAAAAAGATTACAATCGAAATAAATATGGAACTGTCGTTGTCAGTAACACAAGTTCAATGGTAACGTACATTTGATATTCTAAAATATATTAAAAATCACTTAAGAAATAGATTAATAAGTGATGATCATGCAGTGGCGTACCTATAGGGGGGGGGTGCGGCCGCACCGGGCGGCACATATTTTGGGGCGACATTTTTTATATTAGTTGTAAAAAACAACTTGTTCACTTTATAAGTTTACTATTCAATTTCCACGAATTATGAATTACTATATGGTTAAATTTCTTCCAGAGATTTAAGTGACTTGATTTAAATTTTTCGTTAAATTGAAGGGTTGGTTTTGTCACAAATACAACAAAACAATAATTTCAATAACCATTTGAATTATTTAATTGATAACTATACAGTTTCGGTCACCACTGGTCGACCATCCTCAGTAGTTCTAAAAATTGAAATGAAACATTTATTTACATTTTTTCTTTTTATAGAGAATTATATAACACAAAATTTTTTTTATACAATAATTTGAAATCATACATACATCTCGTTCAAGAACCGGAATTTGTCATTTCACATGAAACATTCATTCTTAAATCTTCAATATAGATACATCACACAATTCATTACAATCACACACATATATATATATATAGCAACAATTTATAAAAACGTTTATCACTGAACTAGAAACTATTTTGAATTAATGATTATATTAAATATTATTTTCAATTTTATTTTTTTCTAATTATCTCATTGCATAGTCAATTAATATACAATTAAAAAATCCATTATAAATAATCCATTCTTGAACAGATGTATGTATGATTTCAAATTATTGTAAAAAAAAATTTGTGTTATATAATTCTCTATAAAAAAGAAAAAATGTAAATAAGTGTTTCATTTCAATTTTTAGAACTACTGAGGATGGTCGACCAGTGGTGACCGAAACTGTATAGTTATCAATTAAATAATACAAATAGTTATTAAAATTATTGTTTTATTATGTTTGTGACAAAAACCAACCCTTCAATTTAACGAAAAATTACTATACGATCTCGAATATTTTTCCTCGTGTAAGGTAGAAAATATTATCTCTAAAAATTTTTGCTCGTTGGAAAAACAGGCTTGAAGGCCCTCTTGATTTACTAAAATTTATTCAACAGTATAGATTGGAAAATTCTATACCCAATATTGTAATTTTGCTAATATTTTTTTTAACAATTACTAGTAGTGTCGCTAGTTGCAAAAGAAATTTCTCCAAATTGAAGTTGATAAAAAATTATCTTCGTTCCACAATGAGTGATTAAACTACAAAATCTTGCAATATTGTCCATAGAACAAGAAATTACAAATAATATAATTTTTGAGAGCATTATACACGATTTTAAAGTTAACCCACTTTTTAGGTTAAATAAATGCGTTGTTGCCAGCTTGTTTTTAGTGTAAATTTTTTATTATACATTTTTCATTATTTATTCATTATTATCTCAGAAACTGTGTTGTAACCATGAATTAAAATTTTCTTAAAAAATGTATTAGTTATTGTTTAATGTTGGTTTAGTTTTTTATGACAATGGTAAGAAGAGTTTCTTAATTATAATTAAATATGTATGTAAACTTTCCGATATCCCGTATAGTGCAATGTATGAGATATTAAATTCCAAAGATAGAGATTTTCAATCTCCGGAACTATATTGTTCATAAATTTCGTTTTGCCACCAATCGATGCAGAAGTATTTAAATAATAATCTGTCTAAATTTCAAAAAAATCCTAAGAAAACCCATATGGTGAAACAACTACCTTAAACGAAGGAAAAGGGAAGAAATTTTAGGGATTACGTCGGAGTCTAAGGCTACGTGGATTATATGTACTCTGGCCTCTGCAGTTATCAAGTACTATAGATCTGTGATTTGTTGGTTAGATTTTATTTTATTTGAATAATAGTGTATATATATAGGCTTGTTTGTCATCGGGATTAGTTTATAATTATTTTCTGGTTATTTGAGTGATCGGCCACAGTGGGGGGCACTTTTTGGAATAGTTTCAAGTCAAAAGTTGTATAATTAACTATTGTATTGTATTTTTTCATTATCCTTGTCCATCAATTCTCTGTTATATGGTAAAATGTATTTGAAGTTTTTTCTATGTAAATTCAAATAAATTTGAAATACCTGTATTAATTGAAACACCAATGACAATACATTAACCTCAAGAATTTGTAACACAAATATATTTTAATGTGCCCAGCTCTGGTTGTAGGAAATGAGGAATGTAGTATCGGGGATACAGTAGGAAACATTAAAAACTTATAATTATTTATAATAAAATGTACACTTATTTATTAAGCTTTTTTTAAAATATAATTTATATGAATTTTTCTCTATATATCATGAGATTGCTGTAGATGTACTTGAGAGTTGACCTTTATCTAGTAGATTTTCAAGTCTTATTAAAGACGATCTGAAAATTAAGGAATGTATTCAAAAGTCAATAAAAGTAGATATATTTACAAGGTGTAACAAAAAACTAGTATCAGGAGGGCCGTATTTCTAAGTAGGCTGCAGCCCAGAGCGGCAAATTTTCAGGGGCGTCAGTTTGGCAATTTATTCAAAAGTTAAAATGAAGTATTTCAGACGTTAATAATATTTTCCGTACGAATTTAAGAATACATGTTACTTAAAAATATGTTTTAGTCCTTCTACATAGTCTACTTTCTAAAACTATAACATAATACAAATTCACAGCATGTTAAGCAAATATGAACTATAGAGGGCGGCAAATGTACTTAAGCCTATAGACCAGTGGTTCCCAACCTGTGGTCCGTAAGAACTAAAATATGGTCCGCGAAAGATTTCAAACTTTGAATCAACACGCGCTGATGCATAACAAATAGCGACAGTAGGATATTCTCTCGAGGTGGTCCGATTGTCACCAAGTCAGAATTTGATGAGGGGATTCCATGGAAATCGAGGAAAATCATCAAATTTAATTTTAAAACCCACAAATACCTAGTGCATTTCGAATATAAATATATAATAAAGAAGTCGGTTAAAACTTAGGAAATATAATTTTAAAACCTACAAATAGTTCATTTCAAATGAAAATACTAGTATATATACAAATTCCGAATAAGAAGTTGCAGAAGAAATCCAAGAACAACTTATTGAATTACAAAATGATAGTAACTGTAAGGACGCATTTGAATCTGATTCATTAGAGCAGTTTTGGTGTAAAAAAGCAATTTCATACACTAAAATTCGAGAAATCGCTTTGCGTTATCTTATGCTTTTCTCAACAACTTATCTATGCGAACAAGGATTTTCTGCTTTACTAATAATTAAAAACAAGTCTAGGAATCGATTGAAAGTAAGTGGTGATATGCGTGTAGCTTTGAGCAAAAATATCACCCCAAGAATTCAAGAACTTGTACATAACATGCAACCTCAAAAATCTCATTGATGCAAACTGAATTATTTACTAAAAATTATATGTTTTCAATAACTATAACACTGTTAATTAATGTTACTTTTGAATTTTATGATTATGTTAAACGTTTCGATTAAAGATTATTTTTAGATGGTTAGAGTTTATTTTTAACCTTGTGGTCCCTGCTAATAATAACGAAATCAAAATGGTCCCTGGTCAAAAAAAGGTTGGGAACCGCTGCTATAGACAAGAGACGGCATACTCTTAAATCCGGCCCTGAGTATCAGACAATTCATTTTCAGATTCTTATCAAAATATAATATAAAACAATGCCAATTTCCCCTTTCGTTTTCGTTCTTGTCCGCCATTGTGATTTGTTTTTTTAAGAAAAAATGTATATCTTAAGATATGATTAATCTTACTAATAGGGGAGAATAAAAACTATTTATTTAGGCCATTTGCCCACTCGCATAGAGATATTTCTATGCTACGTTTTAAAACTAACCAATATAATTGATTTTTAAGGAATTTGGTGTTGGTACTTGGTGAAACATTTTTTAAAAATTATTGGATAAAAAAATACTTGGTAGGTTTCACATTAAGATATAAAA
Source organism: Forficula auricularia (assembly GCA_024734495.1). Taxonomy (NCBI): domain Eukaryota; kingdom Metazoa; phylum Arthropoda; class Insecta; order Dermaptera; family Forficulidae; genus Forficula; species Forficula auricularia. The sequence goes on along the minus strand of JALMQS010000113.1, from coordinate 247,629 downwards.
AAATAAAACGAATTTATTTTTGGAGAATCTTTAATCTCGATATATATATTTCAGGTGATTAACCCATCTTCAGGAGAAACAGAAAGTAACTGACCTGGATAAATCGAAATTGAATACAAGTCAATGGTAAAATTTATTTTTAAGATAACAAAAGGGTAAATATTCTCCAAAAATAAATTCGTTTATTTTTTTATATCTTAATGTGAAACCTACCAAGTATTTTTATCCAATAATTTCAATATAATTGATACATAGGCAAATTTATCCAAGTATGTCTTAGACGTTATTCTAATAGATGGCAGAAAAATCTAATTTTCTCAAAAAGTGGAGATGTCTTATTAAGGCGACGTAATATTAGATACTCATTAATAAATGAATTTACCTAAGGACCAATCGTAGATTTTGGGAAAATATTTTTACATTGCATATCAGAGAGGTTCGTCCCCTTAAGAATCGAACCCAAGCGCTAACTAGCTTGCCGGGCCATTAGCCAAACCTTTATTCTGACATGCATCATATATAAGAAATATAGCTAAAGAAATTTCACCCCTTCATCCAAAGGGAAAGAGAAAGTTTCCTGCTAAACTGAAAAAAGTTTTCATTGTTGAGCCCTTTAAATGAATAATGATTGCAAACATTTAAGCATTTTTAAAAAAATTTCCATCTTTTTTCAAAAAAAGAAACTCAAAAAAATGCTTAAATCTTTGCATTCATTATTTAGATACACATGTTTACATAATCTCTCTCTCTCTCTCTCTCTCTAATAAATAGATTTCTTTTTAGTTTTCGTTTTATAAAGTGTTTTATTTACCTGAGGAGCTGATCGATTCCTGCTCCACGCCGTCGTTCTACACAAGCAATCTCATCACGTAATGCAGGTAATGTTGATCGGACCAAATCTATTTCACGGCTTGCTAAAGTTTGAAGAGCGCGGAAGACGTTGATAGATTTGAATGCAAGATATTTTCTTATCACAGTCGCTATAATTTGGGTCAAATTTTCCATTCTGATTGACAAAAGAAAAGACATAAGTATATTTAAAATTCTAAATTAAAAAAAAAAATTAATTATGATGAAGAGAAAGTTCTTTTCAAAAACACTATAAATTTACAAATCGAAAGATGAAGGCTCGATGGAAAGTGGTTTTGTGTTTGCTTCCAATGATTCTATGTTGTTAATATAATTTTTGTTATAAAATTCTTCCAGAACTTAAGTGACTTAATTTTTAAATTGAAAGGTGTTTTATAGTCACGAAACTAATAAAAGACAATAATTTTATTTAATTACTAGCTGGAAGGCCCGCTGGTGGGCAACACTCAGTCCAGTCAGCGCGGAGACAATCTGCACGTCTACCACCCAAACCACCCCTGACGCATCCTTCGCCACGATGTCTGGCTTCCGGTTACCTGCCGAGTGGAGTACAAGTACTCCAACTCGACACGCATTTCCTTTTTTATCAATTCGTCCGCCAGACATCGAACCACCGCATCATGTCTCCTGACCCGTCCATCATGGGTTCTTGGCGACTTTTTATAATAATAATAAGAATACACATATATTAATTTTTATTTGCAACGAAATTTTCTCTGGAGAGAGACGGACTGGTAGAACTTTTAATTGAATGCAATGGAAGGCAGCCCGGGGGTAGTGAGGAAAGAAAAAATTAACATATATCAAATAAGATGTAATTTATTGGAATCCTTCCTCCTTTCCTTTCAAACCGACGTTTCGGAGGAATCTTCCCTCCTTCTTCAGGGTTTCAAGGGGTCAATGAAGAAGGAGGGCAGGAACACAGCTCTGTAGTTGGCTTGACTAATTATTTATGTTCGAACTTTGAGTTCGCGATCGAGTGGGAGGCGTTTGGATATTGTTTAATTAGTCAAGGGAACTACAGAGCTGCGAAAAATGAACGAGGAAGAGATTAAAAGATTAAATAGAAATGAAATTCCAAATTCATATAGACATTAGGTAATAGCTTGAATTCGGGGATCAGTGGCCGAGAGGATAAGAACTAAGGCTCTTATAAAGGATGCCTAATCGCAGCGCACATGCGAAGATCCCGGGTTCGAATCCCGGCTGATCCTTTTGTCTATAATATAAAAATCTTTTCTTCGTTCTCTAATTTAATTTAATTTATAATTGTCTTTCGACGCGGCCTCATTGTGGAGTGAAGAGAAAAATTATGTTCGACCTTTGGGTTCGCGATCGAGTGGGAGGCGTTTGGATATAATTATTTTTTACTTATTAGTTGTAAATTTGTTAAGATTCAGATTAATGCAGAGTGATGGATGTACATAATAATTTAGTCGTTAAGCTAAAATCTACTAATAAAAACATAATTAAATTGAAAGTTTTTGGCGAGAGTAGAAGAATTTTTATATATTGAAGGAGACAATAAAAGTGTGTCTTCTGCTGGAATTATAAATTTTGTTCATAACGAGACTATAGTTTCGAGAGCTTTGCCCTCTTCATCAGTCTATTACAATTGATTCAGAGGAATTAAATGGAATCCATTCATACATTAATTCCTGTGAATCAATTGTAATAGACTGATGAACAGGGCAAAGCCCTCGAAACTATACTCTCGTTGTAAATAAAATTTATAATTCCAGGAGAAGACACACTCTTCTTGTTGTCTCCTTCAAAAACATAATTCAAGAAATCGAAAGTTAAAGAATAAATTTCTTACCGACATCGTGGTTTTAAGCCACTTATTAATTGAAGTATATTTTGAAATACATTTCGACCCGATTCATTTGGTATTAAAATAAATATTTCAAATAGACGTTCAAGACATATTTCAGCAATTAATGGTGCTGTAGAAGGAACTTCTAAAGCTGAGATGAGAATTGAAATAGCCTGTGGAAAAAAAATGTTATTTAAATTAATTTTATAACTGTAATTGATTGTGGGAGTGAGTATTATTTTGAATAATATTAAAAAGTTTTTTTATAGCAGATAAATATAGAAATAGTCCAGTCAAATTGTGCTCAAATGGGCCCCTATGGGGAAAGTTTTGGTCTGGTTATGATTTTTTTGCATATATATGTTTTTTGGGGCGCTGAATCCAAATCTGAGGGTCTCCCACCTAAATTTCGTGACGCAAAATGGAAAAAATGTAAGAACATTTTCATTTTTTGGCGGTTTTTCGCTTATAATTCGAAAACTATCAACTTTTCGTAAATAATCATAAGTTTCCTGTATTTGATTCGATCGCGAATCGAAAGCAGGTGATTTTTGTCAAATATAAAGTGAAAATAATATCCGAATTTATATATTAAATAATGAAGTTAAATAAATTTATAATTTTCTCATTAATATATTAAAGAATAATTAACACATTAATGAGAATTGTTTTGATCGCGCTTTTTAAACAAGATATTTATCTCGAGACTACTGCTTATTGAGGCTATTGGAGTCTGCTGAGTCTTAAGTCTGGACCAAGAGAGAATGAAAAAAAATGATCCATTTAGCTATAGTCCAGCATCATTTCGCGTTTAGCTCCTGCATGACGCTTTTTTATATCAAACACTGATATGGATCACCAAATGAATTTGAAATCTGAGATGTTGATAGCAAACACCTAACACACGTGTTAACAGATTTAGCGCGCTGGACTGGGAGATTGAATATATAACATCTCAGATTTCAAATTCATTTGGTGATCCATATCGGTGTATGATATAAAAAGCGTCATGAGAGAGCTTAAACGCGAAATGATGCTGGATTATAGCTAAATGGATCACATCTTTTTCTATTCTCCTTGGTCCAGACTAAGACTAGAGACTCAATAACCTCATCAGCAGTAGTCTCGCATATATATCTTGTTTAAAAAGAGCGATCAAAAACAATTCTCGTTATATGTTAATTATCTTTGATATAATAATGAGAAAATTATAAATTTCTTTCGTAAATAACCTTCTTATTCAAAATGAAAGCTCATCAAATTTCCTACAAATTTCATTATTTAGGTTTTTTTCTCCGGAACTATGAAAGCCTTATAAAGTCAACATTTCAAAAATTATATTTAAAAATATTAATTACTTTTAAAAAAATCAAACAAACGTAAACGATAAGTATGCATGTTCCTATTTCAAACAAAAAATCTAGTCTCTTTTTAATCTTAATATTATATACTAAAATAACCAATTATCCAATTTGGTTTTGATATTCTTATTGGTTTATTCGTTAGAGCACAACACAAAATTTGATCACGATTACAGACTTAAAGGATGTATTTTAAGTTAATTAAAATATATTTATTATAAAATTTAGAAATAATTATATAAAAATAATCGAAACTTACAGTTTAAGGGCTGCGTTAATATTGACTTAGAGAACTCCATCAATTACAATAAAAATTTAACAGCGCAATAATCAATTGTTGTTATTGTTTGAAATTTAAATTTGAATTTAAAGATATATTTAAAAATGAAAGATTATGAATATATATATATATATATAACGAATCTTAATAAAAAAAAAATCAAACGTTTGGTATTCTAATAACCGTTCGGGCTCAAGCACAAGTTCCAAGTTTTCGACCTCAGCAGCCTCCCGGATCACCAAAAAACTCGCACTTTTTTTTAATATTTTCGCATTTTCACCATGAAGGAGCACGTTTTCGACAAAGACCACTCTATACATTTTTAAACTAGATTAAATTTGCTACAATTCAAACAAAGTTTCATCTTAATTGGATAATGGTAATCCATGCCACAATGAGGTTGAAGTTTTGAAAAACTACAATTTTTTGCAAAAACATCGCAGTTTTTCCTTCATAAAAGGAAAACCACTCATCCTAGAAACTTTATTGCTGTCTCATTTCTAGGAAATTGTATTGACTTGAACCACTTTTTTATAAACTCTTAGATTTATAGATACCCAGCATTTTCCATGACTGGAAATGATCTATTTTTCAAAAAATCGCAGTTTTTTCCTTTATAAAAGGAAAACCATTCATCCTAGAAACTTGATTCCTGCCTCATTCTCTAAGAAATTTTATTGACTTGAGCATTTACTTGGACCATTTTTTTGATAAAATTCTTATCCAGCATTTTCCATGACAGGATATGATCCGAATCCTCAAAAGTGTGAATGAGATAGGAATCAAGTTTCTAGGATGAGTGATTTTCATTTTATGAAGGAAAAAGTTGCAGTTTTTCAAAACTTCAATTTCATTGCGGCACGGATTACCATTATCCAATTAAAGATGAAACTTTATGTTTGAATTGTAGCAAATTTAATCTAGTTTAAAAATATATAGAGTGGTCTTTGTCGAGAAACGTGCTCCTTCGTGATCAAAAATGGGAAAATATCGAAAAAAGTGCGAGTTTTTAGGTGATCCGAGGGGTTGCCGAGATCGATGGATTTTGAGCTTGAGTCCGAACGGTTGGTCGAAGAAAAAAACCTAAATAATGAAATTTGTAGGAAATTTTATGAACTTTCATTTTGAATAGGACGGTTTTTTACGAAAAGTTGATAGTTTTCGAGTTATAAGCTAAAAACCGCCTAAAAATGAAAATTCTCACATTTTTTTTGCATTTTCTACAATGTTGGCGTCACAAAATGTTTTGTTGAGAAACCTCAGATTTGGATTCACCGCCCCAAAAAACATATATATCCAAAAATCAGAACTACACCAAAAACTTTCTTGATAAAAACACAATTTGACTGGACTAAAATAAATACAAATCTTAAAAACAATCTCTCTATCATTGTTTATTTTCAAAATATTTATTTGTTTATACACTGCGGTGCAAAAAAATCGAGCCACAACAATAAAAACTTTATTAAATAGTATATATTTTATTTATTTATTTTGGACTGAAGAACGGCTTATTTCAAGTGTACTAGCCACTTGTTGACTTAGCCCTTGATTAATTAGGCACACAATTTGAACTGCTTGAATTTCAGAAATATCAATTTTTGTATATTTTATCTTTCTATCAATGATGCTTAATTCAAAATGATTCATTTGTATTGATATTTCAAATGGAATTTGATCTTTTATTAAAACTTTATATAAATTTAAAGTGATATTGAAAAAGTATGGTAATTTGTAATTGTGTCTTTTAATTTAATTTTACTCATTTTTTTTATAAAAATTCAAAATTATCTACAATATTTATTGAATATGTTAGTTTAAGAATTAATAGAACAAATTATGTGGTTATTTGTAAAAAGTTATATTTTTTTCAAATTTCTTAAAATTTCCATTGAATCAGGAAGGCATTCTCCTGATAAGTTTGGATTTCAAATAAACGTTTTCAGATTGTTTTTCATAAAAGATTCATATTTATTTATATCAAAAACAATCAATAGAATTTTTTCGATAAATATAGATATTTACGATTAAAATTTGTGGATGAGTGACGGATGAGCGTATAGTTAAAAAATTATTAGCAATCGTTTCATAAATGAACCGCGAAAGTGGAACATTATCATCCCCAAGGCAACTTAAAATCGGATGCTTCTGTTGCTGTTGCTGTTGTTGTTGTTTGGCAAACAGACGTGCAGCGCCCAAAGTAGACGGAGTTGTTGAAGTTGTTTGATGCGTTGTCAATCGGGGCAGATAACAAATGACAAGATCACGAAGGGTGCGCATAATAAATGGATCATTGGTATGATCAAGACGCCAGAAACCTTGAAAAGAAAGAAAACATTTTATTGTGATTGGGATATATTATACAACACCTGATATTCTGTAAAATAAAATAAAAATTGGAGGAAACATAAAACTTTTTCAACACTCGGTACGCTGTTTATACATAGTTTCGGTGAATTAATATTTTTATATGGTAAATATCTAAATCTGATACATTTCGAATTAATATTTTCTTACCCAGAGTCAAAAGGTAGTTCCTTGAATAATAGAAATTAAGAAAGTAATCTCTACTATAATCTGAATCAGGTCTGGACTTGTATATGGCATCCTTGCAATGCCTTAGCATTAAAGGAAGAGAGATCATTTTATTAGCGCCCTTTTTAATAATTTTCTTCGATTATTTATTTTTTCAATTTAAATGATGCTCTGAGGAGATTTGCTTGTTTCCTTGTTAAGACATGTTTAGAGTACAATTTAAAATATAACCCTGTCAGATTTGGAGTAAAACTTAGAATAAAATAAATCATATAATATACAATACACATAGTAATATAATGCAAAACACAATAAAGTAAAGAACATTTTTTGAAAAATGTTTTTTTGGACCTTTTTTCAAAAAAATTTTAAATATAAAAAACTAGGTAGGTTTCACATAAATAAAAGATCGGATGCTTGTTTAGCACGACTCAATATATATTTCGGGGTATAAGCCCATCTTCAGGAGTTCACTAAAGGACACTGAATGCAAAAATATAAAAATATTTCAGAAGTAAATATTTTTATATTTTGCTTATTCGTCCCTGAAATCATAGATAATTTGAGTAGTGCTAAACAAGCATCCGATCTTTTTTTATGTGAAACCTACCTATGTATTTTATATTTAAAAAATTTTTTGAAAAAGTTCCAAGAAACATTTTTCAAAAATTTTCTTACTTTATTTAATGTGTTTTACCAAGAACCTACACCATTCTCCCTTAACAAAAGCAAAATAGAATGTTTAATTGACAGCCCTCTAACGACTCCCACCACCACTAGTACCATTAGATTCTGATGAAAGAATAATAATAATTACTTAGGGCGTCTCTAGTATAAATAAGTTTCAGTTTTTTTTTATTATTTAATAAATGATCGGGTGAGCGATTCTTTCATTAGAATCTTATTGAGGAAAATGACTAACAAGGTCGCGGATAGAATGACCTCTTTTTCTTTAGAGCTAAGGCATTGCAAGGATGATAAATATAAGTTCAGACCTGTTTCACACTATTAAAGATTCATTTTTTAATTTCTATTATTCTAGGAACTGCTTTTTGAGTCTAAGAACATATTATATCGAAATAAATATTAGATTTAGAAATTTATCATTTAAAATTATTATTTCACCGAAACTGTAAATAGCGTATCGATTCTTGAAAAAGTTTCACTTTTTCCTCTAATTTTTATTTTTTGTTGATGCTCTGGTTACTATAATATTTATATTATTGTACAAACTAACAAATAAACAATAAATCTAGTGGCACAGCTTGTGTTGTTATCCAACTAGCATTCTACTTCATACATGTTTAATTATTGTCAACTTTCTTGAATTAAAAATTGCGCATTTTTAAGAAAATGTGTACATCTCGCAGTGAAAGTATCTCTGCAGGGCACTCAATTTCCAAGACTTAGATAGGCATAATGTCAATAATATTATCGATAAAAATAAATAGTTTCCATTTTAAATGGGTTTTCTAAACAAATCAGTTGCTATGAAGAAAAGTATCTTTTTATCAACGATTTTAAAATTAACTATATAGTTTATGACCATTTAAAATAAATTAATATATGTAAAGAATTGAGTATCTATTTGAGAAAGAAAGATTGAGTTTTTTCTCAAAATCAACTTTTGATATTGAATCAATTTCTTTTAAGAACATGAATTTAGGTCATTTATCAAAGATATTAATAGATAAGTTTATATTGCATGTAGGAGGGTAGGAGGGGACAAAACCCTCCTACATGCAATATAAACTTATCTATTAATATCTTTGATAAATGACCTAAATTCATGTTCTTAAAAGAAACTAATAGTTTAATTAAATAAAAATAAATTGCTCTAATCAGTGGCAGCGCTAAAGGGGGGCAGGGTGGGCACATGCCTACCCTATAACCTCTTGTGCCCACGCAAGTGCCCACCCACGAGAGCATACAAATAGTATTTTGTAGGTAAATATTATTGAAAATAATATTGAAAAATTTTTTGAAGTACGATATTTTACAAAAATTTGCCGAAAATTATGATATTCACTACCTAGAATAATTCAACAATATGAATTGGAAAATAATTTCAAAATTAATCATTTAATTCAGTTGACAGAAATGGTAAGCATTTACAAATTAGCCTTTATAGAATTTTATAAATGTGTAGCATGTCTTACAATGCCAGTTAGCAGCGTTGATTGCGAAAGAGCATTTTCCTGTCTGAGTAGTTTAAAGAATTTTTTAACTAATTCCATGTTAAATGAAAGATTATGTGATTTAGGTACCAGTAATTCATGTTGAAAAAAAATTGCCAAAAATTTAGTTTAAGAGGACATAATAAATGAATTTGCACTTCAACATACAAATTCTAGATTAATAAATCTTAAATATATATGTATGTTCTTAAATATATATTATATTATAACGTTTATATGTATATTGAAATATTTTGTTTAATTTTTGTACTTATTCATATATATAAACAAATAAAAGGGTGCCCCACCTTTAAATGAATTTTTTTGTCTATGCCCACCCAACATTTTTATCCTGGCGTCGCCACTGGCTCTAATTGTAATTTAAATAAGTAAAAATATATAATATAAGTAAAATAAAAATAGAATAAAAAAACCTTTTATAAATAATGCAAAGGTTCGTCGAACACTATTATAAACGTAGGCATGTAGACGAAATTCAGGTTTATAGATGGCATTCGGCAATAGAAGATGATTGATTAACGTTAAAAGAAGAGATTTGGGATTAGCCTAAAAACAAATAAATAAATAAAATAATGAAAAATTATAATATGGAAAAAAAAATATTTCTAGTGTAATTTAGTATTTAAAATTCGCCTATGACTTGAAAAATGACCTCAAACGAGTGGTGTGACTTGAACTTGTGCGAAGTCATTTGCTTAGTTCCCAAAGGTTATTAAGGACTAGCTTGAAAGAACTCCACGTCACACAGACTTTTATAGACCTAGTCCCATTTTGTGATGCCCACCATTTATTCAAAGTTTGATTGTTTATAACTATGTTATAAGTAAATGTAATAAAAAAATATTTATTTGACTATAAAGGGTTATTATTAGCGAATAAAACATTATGTGTAAGTAGCCCATTATATGAATATTCAGTTCTCTTTATCAGTGCAGGATTTACGTATAAGCTAAACAAGCTAAAGCTTAGGGCCCCCACTTTCTTGGGGGCCCCCACAAAAAATTGTCGGAGTGCCATACACGTCCTGAAGATGTGGACATGAATCTTGTAGAAGTCAAGCATTTCAATCAATATGTGTTAGACATAGTCAAGCCTATGCTTCAGCAGAACATGATAGTGTGACATCAGCATCTGTATAGGGTAATATTTAACGATCGTTTCCTAATTCCCTAATATAGAAGCAAAAATATTTGGCTCATTCACATAAACAATTTTTACTTCTATTCTTTATATTAACAAATAGTTTTATTTAAATTTGAAATTTCTATATGTAATGATCACTAAGAAAAAGGGATTCTATTCTGTTGTTTTAAAAACAGTGTTGCCTCATTCTATTTATGTTATTTCTGTTTTGTCTAATGTAATTATTAATATAAAGAATAGAAGGAAAAATTGTTTATGTGAATGTGCAAATATTTTTTGAAATTTCTGTTTTTGATGGTCTTTAATGATAAGATAAAAAGGAAATTTAGAGGAATGTGTGGCATAACTATTTGAAGCCCTGAAGAAGTCGGCAAAGTCGACGAAACGTTGGCTGATAAATAAAAAAGTCCCACATAAAAACTTGTCCTTATTTTCCTATTATAAACTTTCAAAATATAAACTAGAAACTCGGCATACTTTCGTATAAATAATTTGTCCACAATAGAAGACTAGTTTCGCCGCAGCCATATATACTCGATCGACAACATCGGCAGATACTTTAGCATCTTTCATAACAATTGTGATTGCCTTCTCCAATTGGCTACAGTAGAGATTGCATCGTTCTTTGAATGCAATTCTTTCCCCGAGATCGGACAAACGGGTAAAGTGGCGGCCAAGAAGTTGGATCCAGGTGTCAACCGGGTCGGCTGTGTCGAGTGGAGTCGCGTGGAGATGACAGAGAGCGCGCACCTCCGGCAATTGGGCAATCTGCTGGGTCAGGTCACGGCACGAAGTTGTCGAGCCACTCTCGAAATTTATCGTCACCATACACCTAGAACGAAATTAATAGAAAAGAATTGTAAAGCATATCTTATCTTATAGTATTAAATGAGGAATTCTTGTTTAAGTACATTTATATAGAATCTGTTTCTCATAAAAGACTAACGATTACGATGAAAATCGGGTGATTGGAGGATTTTTGGGTTGACAAATGAGCCGTTCACTGAACAAATCGATTAACTCCATAAAAAAAGTGGAGAAATGCGATGAAATAATGTACATTATAAGATTGAAGGTGCCGGTGTCCGTCAAGGATGTATACTTTCTCCCATCCTTTTCAATATATATGGCGAATAGGCCATGAGGAATGCTCTTGATGAATGGAACGGCGGATTTTCTGTTGGAGGACATAAAATTAACAACTTGAGATATGCAGACGATACTACTTTGATTGCCAGCTCTTTAGATGAACTAATGGAAATCATAGTAAGGGTAGAAACTGCCAGCGAGAAGATAGGGCTTAAAATTAACCGAACAAAAATGAAGGTAATGATTATAGATCGCCAAAATAACAACCAACCGAATGTGACACACATTGCGGGGTGTGAGGTCGTCCCTAAATTCGTTTATCTGGGTGCCGCCCTCTCAAATGATGGCGGTTGTAGTGATGAGATAAGAAGACGGATCCAACTAGCCAAAAGTGCAATGTCCAGACTCACAAAGATATGGAAGGACAGACAAATCTCCAACAACACCAAGATCATGAGATTAGTCCAATCCCTAATTTTTTCTATCTTTCTGTATGGAGTGGAGACGTGGACTATGGTGCAAAGGGACCGGGACCGGGTGCGCGCCTTCGAGATGTGGTGTTGGCGAAGGCTTCTTAGAATTCCTTGGACGGCCCGCCGTACGAATATTTCGATCCTAAGTGAGCTGGGAGTACAGGTGCATCTGGATGATATTGTCTCTCAACGAATCCTCCGTTACTTCGGGCATATAATGCGTCGAGAAAATACGCTAGAAAAGACCATTATAGAAGGAAAAGTCGGGTCAAAGACCAAGTGGGTGGTCTCCATCAAGATGGATCGACCAGGTGACCAAAAATAAGAAGAAGAAATAAGTGGCACCTTACTGTGAACAGGGCCATATTACTACACACCGATCGCGATGCCTCATTTATGAGGCATACGACTTAGAAGAATAAGATTGAAGTAATTTTTGGAGACGGGCTGATAAGTGAATTGAGTGGATATTGATGAGGCAGTCTAAAATTCAAAATAGAAGATAATTTAAACTATCTTTTTATTCATAGAGAAAAACAAAGAGGTTGTCCTCTGCTTGATGCAAATAAACATACACAAATATATATCTTCTTCTTCCTTTATAGACCTCAGGTCTGTTTATACCAGATCGTCGTGCCATCTTTTCTTAGGACGACCTCTACTCCTTTTCCCTTCTGGGCGATTTTTCATTATTTTGCTTAATATTCTATCGTCTGACATTCTTCCTACATGTGCATACCATTCTTCTTTTCTTCTCCTTATCCACTCGCTTATTTTTTGAATGCCGCACGCTTCTCTGATATCATCACTTTTCTCCCTGTCGAACAGTGTTAAGTTCGAAATTCTCCTTAACGTCCTCATTTCGGCTGCTTCCAGGATTTGTGTTGTTTTCGCTGTTTCTGGTCTTGTTTCAGCGGCGTATGTTAAAACAGGTCGAACAACTGATTTGTAAATGTGTACCTTGGCTTCTTTCCTTAAGAGTTTATAATTCCAGATTGTATCATTGAGACAACCTGAAATTCTTAGAGCCTTTGCTGCTTGGTGTTTTACCTCCATTTCTAGATCTTGATAGGAAGTTATTTGTATGCCAAGGTACGAGAATGACATGACCTGTTCTATAATTTTATCATACAGTTGGAGCTTACAGCGTAGTGGAACCTTAGAGATTGTAAGTGATTTTTTTTTGTTGGCAGTGTTAAGCCAAACCTCTGTGCTGAGCGACTGAAGTAGTAGTGAATTTTAGTCTTCTGCAACGAGGGCTGCATCGTCTGCGTAGCATTTGCAGGAAATATTTTCGTCTCCTATAGGAATATCCTTTCAGGATTTTAATTTCTTCTATTATTTCATTGATTATGATATTGAAAAGTAATGGACTCAGAGTCTCCTTGTCTTTTTCACTGGAACTGTTTTTGTTAGCTTTCCTTCAACTTTGATTCTAACACAGTTGTTAGTGTACATGTCATGGATTAGATTAATAAGGTTATTAGGTATTTTATTATTATATATATATATTTGTTTGAAACTATAGTTTCGAAGGCTTAGCCCTCATTATCAGTCTTTTTAATAATATTTATTTTATTTTTTTTATTTTATTTAAATTTAAATGTATTTACATACATATATATTACATTATACTACATAATTACAATTAAGTTCTTAACTTCTAATGTCTATTTAACATTTTTCAATTATCACTAATATGTTTCGTTAATTTTATATTTATTTATTTTTTTTGTTTATTGGGCCTCCGAGGAGCGGGCCGCCTCTTACAAAGATAAAGTTCATTACACAAACTTCACACTTTCAGCTTCAGAACAAATAAATTCAGATTCAGAGCGGGTGGATGAGAGAGCCAGGATTAATCCTGACTCACATTTCACATTTCTTTTTTACTTTATCCAATGCAAAGCATGGGTAAAGTATTGTAATCGCTCTCGGGGCAAGCGTGGCTTCAAAGGGTCCTCAGGTAAAGACTACGGAACCCATGGACTCAATTAAAGTCACAAATTGTAGTATTCAATTAGGTTGAATATTAGCACGTGACGGTTTTGCCAAAAATTACATGGGGTCTCGTCGAGAGGCTAAAAAGTGCGATTTTTTCATTTAGTGCGTGCGGATGGATGGATGTATGGATGGATGGATGGATGTATGTTATCGCTTTTTTGGCCCACGATTTTTCCACACCGTTGCACCGATTGAAATGAAATTGAAAACCTACCATTAGTTTAACAAAATGAAGCGCTGATTAGTTTTTGGTACATATCGGCCCACAAACATTAGTACTTTATTTCAGTACTTTTTTAGTTTTTTCTAAATATCTTGAAAATGACTTAACCAATTTTGATGAAATTTAATATCCTAATTAAGTACCTTGGGGACCACAAAAAAGGTTAAATAAAGTTTTTAGTAAAATTATATTTTAAAGTACTTTACTCTAGAGTAAGATGGTACTTTTTTAATTTTTTAAATTCTTTAAAATTTATTCATTTGAAAGTTTTAATATAGCTCATTTAGCCTTGCTTAAGTAAGAATGGATAGGCTTCTCTCTGTGAAATGCTAAAAATTTGGGAGGAATTTTTATGAGTAACCATAGCAACTGCGTTGTTTTCTTATCCGTTACCTTTGCTGAAGACAGAGAAATCGATTTTAAACCAAAAATAGCGATTGATTCTCATCTAGTACTTGAGGAATAATCATTCTATATTGGATTTTTGACGTTTCGGTTTTATTAGTAACCATTGCTGAAGACATAGAGAAATCGATTTTAAACCAAAAATAGCGATTGATTCTCATCTAGTACTTGAGGAATAATCATTCTATATTGGATTTTTGACGTTTCGGTTTTTATTAGTAACCATTGCTGAAGACATAGAGAAATCGATTTTAAACCAAAAATAGCGATTGATTCTCATCTAGTACTTGAGGAATAATCATTCTATATTGGATTTTTGACGTTTCGGTTTTTATTAGTAACCATTGCTGAAGACATAGAGAAATCGACTTATAAATCAAAAATAGCGATTGATTCTCATCTAGTACTTGAGGAATAATCATTCTATATTGGATTTTTGACGTTTCGGTTTTTATTGGTAACCATTGCTGAAGACATGGAGGAATCGACTTAAAATCAAAAATAGCGATTGATTCTCATCTAATACTTGAGGAATAACAATTCTACATTAGGTTTTTGACGTTTCGATTATTATTGGTAACCATTGCTGAAGACATGGAGGAATCGACTTAAAATCAAAAATAACGATCGATTCTTATCTAATACTAGAGGAATAACCTTATTGCATTCCATTTTTGATGTTTTGACTATTAATGGCAACCTCTACTGAAAACGTAGAAGAATCGACTTAAAATCAAAAAGACTAAATTCTTTTTGGTAAACAACTCAAGAATTATTTTTGAATTAATTTCAATATGAACTACAAATTGCAAGTATATCTGATTAATAATAAAGGAACAAACATATTAATATTTCAAATGAATTTGGATAAAGTTTAGCAACGATCCGTTGCAATTTATTTTGTATTTACAATTAATAATCATACGCCACCCGCTCTATATGTTCTTCTGCTGAAAGTGTAAAAATTAAGGAGAGATCCCCTCATCGCCCTATATGTCAAATTGTTTATTGTTTTTTGCGATATACCCAGGGCGATGAGGGCCCCACCGCTTTATGCCACCACACTCCCTTCCACGGGAGTGTGATGGCCTCGACCCTGACCGAGCCCGCCCCGACGCCAAATCGCTCCGCAATATTGTCCACCAGACTGGAGTTTTTTTAAATAAAGTTAAATTAGTTGAATTTTTTACATCAGAGGGCAGAGAATTGAATTCCTCAAGCCCTCTAAAATACAGTGAGTTTTTCGTCAATTCTTTATTTACCTTATGTACATATATCCTATCATTATACCTGGTATAATGTTCATGCATTTCATTTACTATTGTGAATTCTAAATACTGTGGTAATTCCCTGTGATACAATTTGTAGACAAAGCTCATTGTTTGTAAGTACAGGAAATCACTTACATTCAAAAAACCTAGGCATTCCAGCATGGTTCTAATTGGTGTATATCTATCACATTTCAAAATAGTTCTCATACACTTATTTTGTAGTAACTGTAGCTCATTTATATTATTTTTTGTACCAAAGTATAAGATTGTAGGACAATAGTAAAAATTGGGATTAATTATGCTCTTATAAACTGCAATTCTATTATTCATATTTAAGTTATTGCTGATTCTATTAAAATAATTAACTTTTCCATTTAAGCTTCTAATTAGTTCATTATAATGCATTTTAAAATTCAACCTGTCATCAACAATAACACCAAGATACCTTATAGAGTCGACATATTCCAGTTTCACACCACTCAGCCAAATCGGAGATATGTTTTCCCCACTAGCACCCATTATCATTACTTTTGACTTTGCACAATTTATTATAAGTTTGTTGACATTTAACCATCTCTCAATTTTTGTGAGTATCCTATTTATTCTTACTACAGCCATGTCGATATCACTATCCTCTATAGATATTAAAGTATCATCGGCAAATAAATTTACAAAAACATTATTATCATCAATACAGCTATCTATATCATTAATATACAAGATAAACAATAAAGGCCCAAGTATACTTCCTTGGGGAACACCAACACTTTCACTATAATTAAAACGACTTCGAAACTATAGTCTCAAACAAATAAATAATATATATATTTTATATATGTGTGTGTATGTTTATTTGCATCAAGCAGAGGACAACCTCTTTGTTTCTCTCTATGAATCAACAACTCTGCTACTCTCGGAAAATAAAAACTTTTCAATTATATCTTTTTATTCATAAACCGACGTTTCGAAGGCTTATTCCCTCCTTCTTCAGGGTTTTGAAGGTCGGTGAAGGAAATTCAATCTCACATTCCCCTCTGTCTCCTTTCTCAGTAGCAGTAACAATATATTTGGCTGATACCTCCTCCTTCATCTAGTACAGTTTCATCAGAGCCACGAACTATAACAATAGTAACAATATAATATCGTATTTCATTCTCAGCAGAACTCGACGGAATGTCACATTGAATTTCCTTCAGTGACCTTCAAAACCCTGAAGAAGGAGGGAATAAGCCTCCGAAACGGAAAATATTTTTAATTAATGTCTGAATCTAAGCCTTATACTACTTATAGACTTTAACAAATAAATTAAACATATAAGTACATAGTAGCTACAGATATAATTATATTCATTTATATTTAGCTATGTTTAGAATCAAGCAGAGGACAGTCGCTTTGATTTTCTTTAAGAATCAACAACTCTGCTACTCCCGGCAAGAAAAAATCTTTTCAATTTTATTTAGGTAATTAATATCAAAAGTAATGAATATTTAATTTTCAAGGAATATATTAAGTATACATGTTAAAAACACAAAGTTTAGTTTATCTTAATCTTAACTCATTATTTGATCGAACTTATTGTTGAAGGAGACAATAAAAGAGTGTGTCTTCTGCTGGAATTATAAATTTTATTTATTTATAACGAGACTATAGTTTGAACTTATTGTTAAGAGAAATTGTTTTTATTCTTACCTGAGCCATGCTTGTATAATGATCGTCTCATAATGTGGCAGATGTTCATTAAGAGCCTGAATCACACGATCTTCAATAAGCACAAGTGTCAGATATCGTACAATAACATCGCCATGAATAGCATAACTGGTAAATTCAGTAAAAATTTCTGTGAAGTTTTCTTTACGATTACGATCTAATTCAGCAAGAGTTAATGCGGCAGCAAGATCGGCTACTTGAAATGGAGGCGATGCAACAGACGCCGCATTCCGATTAGGAACTAAAAAATAATAATTTTTACTTATAATTAAAATTGGAGTAAAAATAAGAACACCTTTTCAAAAGTCTAAACGCTCTCTACAAATTTTGGTGATTCTCTTTTTGTCAGCGAAAAGTTTGAGATAGGAAGATAAAACATGACAAATTAACAAATTTTATTTTATATTATCGTTCTCAACTTGATTTAAAAATATCAACTACTAGGAAATAGGCCATTTGAATACGCTTATTTATTGTTTAAGCAACGTTTGTTTCTTTTAATTCCTGGATTTTATCAGGCTTTGAAAATATAACATAGATTGACAGTCAAATAAGAACAAAAATTCACTAATAAATAATATCATTGTGTGATTGCAGCAATACATACCAGCAAGTGCAAAGCATTTTTGCCATTAAAGATATATAAATATCGTCGCCTAAACCTGCTAACTCCCTAGAAGGATATTTTACAGGGCAGACAAAAAGCTTCACAAAATTTAATATTGATGTTTAGGAAAGAAACCATTTTCACATTTTTTCTACAACTTACGATCGTAATTTTAAGTAGCAGTTTTGCTTGGTCGATGCTGCATCTTTTTTCTTTCGAACGGCAATAAAAAAAATGGATTTAGCAGGTTTACACTCTAAGGTGACGATATTAGACTTGTTGTTGTTGGTATACGTACTACTATCACACATGATTCGAAATATTTTTTTTTTTTTTAATGAAATTGATGTGAGAAGAAGTTGCACCAAAAAGGTGCATCCCCTAAAATCCTGGGTTGGCTCCCCGTCGTGAAAAGAAGAAGAAGAGTAGATTTTATGGGCTGGGTAGGAATCGAAGGTATCCGTGGATACGGGTCTTAAACAGCTGAAGGTTATAAGTCGCGGGAAAGACAGTGGGTGACTGGGAGCGAGTCCCAGTCTCTGGAGGTCATAGGGATAAAATAGTTGGCTAAAGCGCTAGTTCGATTTTTATCTAATTTGACAGCGAAGGGGTGCTGAGGGTTCGAAAACCGCGTGTTTCTCGTAAAGGTTGTCATCGATGGAATATCATCTTCCCCTTCCACACCAACGCTGGAGTTCCTCAGGGATCGGTTATCTCCCCTACGCTTTTTCTTATCTATATCAACGACCTTCTAAACTTGCCCTCCAATCCGGTACATTGTTACGCAGATGACAGCACCCTACATAACGCCCCTGCATCGCATAAAAACCGTGCAGACATTGCCTCTTCAATTAATTTAGACTTATGCAAACTTAAAAACTGGGGATCCCAAAACTTAGTTAACTTCAATGCAGGGAAAACTCAGTGTTGCCTTATTTCTAGGCGCGTCGACAGAAACCTCCCAAATATATCATTCGACTCAAACTCACTAGAATTCAGGGATAAAATTTCAATGCTAGGCGTAACTCTAGGGTCTGACCTTTCATGGAATGACCATATCTCAACCACTGCTAAAGCTGCAGCGCGCAAGCTTGGTCTCCTATTTAGGTCTAGACGCTGTTATACTCCCAGTCAACTCCTTATGCTGTATAAGGCTCAAATTCGTCCCTGTCTCGAATATGGCTCTCATCTGTGGAGGGGTGCCTCCAAGCATTCTCTTGCCACACTGGATGCAATTCAGAAGCGAGCAATTAAACTAATAGGAGAACCGGCTCTAACCAACTCACTCGACTCCCTGGCTCACCGAAGAGCCGTTTCTGCCCTTTCCCTGTACTACAGATACTATCACGGTGTCTGTTCAGTCGAGCTGAAATCAATTATCCCCCCTAATGCCCTCTTTGCGCGAAACACGCGGTTTTCTAACGCTCAGCACCCCTTCGCTGTCAAATTGGATAAATTTCGAACAAGCGCTTTCGCCAACTCTTTTATCCCTTTGACCTCCAGAGACTGGAACTCGCTCCCTGCCACCATCTTTCCCGCGACCTATAACCTTCAGCTATTTAAGACCCGTATCCACAGATACCTTCGACCCCCGCCCAACCCATAAAATTCTTTCTTCTTCTTTTCACGATGGAGGGGCCAACCCAGGCCCCTAGTAGGGGTTGCACCTTTTTGGTGTAACTCCTTCTCTCATCATTATCATAAAAAAAAAAAAAAAAAAAGAAGCTTTAGGGGGGGGGGGGATAATTGATTTCAGCTCGATTGAACAGACACCATGATATTATCTGTAGTAGCAGGAAAAGGGCAGAAATGGTTCTTCAGTGAGCCAGGAAGTCGAGTGAGTTAGTTAGGGCGGGTCTCCTATTAGTTTAATTGCTCGCTTCTGTATCGCATCCAGTATGGCAAGAGAATGCTTCGAGGCCACTCTCCACAGTTGAGAGCCATATTCGAGACAGGGGCGAATTTGAGCCTTATACAGTATAAGAAGTTGACTGGGAGTAAAATAGCGTCTAGATCTAAATAGGCGACCAAGCTTGCACGCAGCAGCTTTAGCAGTGGTTGAGATATGGTCATTCCAAGAAAGGTCAAACCCTAGTGGGACTCCCAACATTGAAATTTTATCACTGAATTCCAGTGAGTTAGAATCGAATGATATGTCTGGGAGGTTTCTATCGTTTAATTATGTTTTATTTTTTATTAAGTATGTTCATGTGAAAAATTCATTGAAGAAATGTTGCTTAAAACAATATTTATTATTTAGCCGTTTTATTCAAGTGTTCTGTTTTCCATTAATTCATATCGACAGGGCTTAAGTTCGACAGGATCGGTCCAGAACGGAGTTCCGGTTCTTGTTTACTCAAACAAGAACTACAGTGCTAAAGAAAATATGAATTAACGCTAATTTTTCCAGGCGCTCTGGTTCTTTTATTTTTTAGAAATTAAACCCTGCATATTTATAGAAAGCCATTTTGCGGTGTGTCGAAAAAATACGAACATCACTTTTATATACCATTAGAAAAAAAACTGCGTCTAGTGTTTTGGATTTCGTTTTCATCCGATGAATTTTTATTTAGAAACTAAGTTCAAAATTTTTAAATTTGTCCTCTAAAAGTACGATAAATTTGAAAGTTTATAATTGGAAAATAAGGACAAGTTTTTAAGTGTGACTTTTTTATTTATCAGCCAACGTTTCGTCGACTTTGCCGACTTCTTCAGGGCTTCAAATAGTCATGACACACATTCGTCTAAATTTTCTTATTATCTTTGTTACCATTGAAGACCATCAGAACACAAATTTCAAAAAATATTTGGCACATTCACAAAAACCATTTTTCTTTCTTTTCTTTTTATATTAACAATTACATTAGATATAAAACAGAAATAACATATATAGAATGAGGCAAGAGCGTTTAATTTGAAACCCTGAAGAAATCGGCAAAGAGGACGAAACGTTGGCTGATAAATAAAAAGTCACACATAAAAACTTGTCCTTATTTTCCTATTATATACTTTCAAATTAATACAAATTATGGACGGAAATGATAAAAATAAGTACGATAAATGTTATAAAAAGATCAAAATCCGCTATTTTTAAGAATTAAATAGAAACGTAAAAATTCCTGCCAATTTTTTTAGTAACATTCATACCTCGTCCGTGTTTAACTAGTACAAAACAGTTACAACTTTCTCTCTTTTAAAACTTTTTTGATTTCCCAGTAAAGTTCACTTTTTCGAGATACATCAAGATTGCTTTCTAGCTCCAATATCATTAATAAACAATACTAAAAGCTGATAGGCCAAATTTCAGTTCATTAGATAGAACCGTTCAAGTAAAGTAAAATATTAGTTAAATTTATAATTTTCACATCAATATATCAAAGAATAATAACACATTAACGAGAATTGTTTTTGATCGCGCTTTTTAAACAATATATATATCAAAGATATTAATTTGCCGATGGTAATAGATTCAAATTTACTAGAAAATCATAGATCAAAGATGGTGTCATCTATTAATTCCGATG
This sequence comes from Forficula auricularia, assembly GCA_024734495.1. Classification (NCBI taxonomy): domain Eukaryota; kingdom Metazoa; phylum Arthropoda; class Insecta; order Dermaptera; family Forficulidae; genus Forficula; species Forficula auricularia. The sequence goes on along the minus strand of JALMQS010000113.1, from coordinate 226,123 downwards.
GAGTGGAATATTTTTAATTATATGTCAGAGGGGTTGTTACTGGCACTCGGGTTCGATTCCCGAGGGGGTGAAAAACAACCCCTCTGACATATAATTAAAAATATTCCACTCCATCGGAATTAATAGATGACACCATCTTTGATCTATGATTTTCTAATATATATATCGCGAGACTACTGGTGGTTGAGACTATTGGAGTCTGCTGAGTCTTAAGTCTGGACCAAGAGAGAATGAAAAAGATATGATCCATTTAGCTATAATCCAGCATCATTTCGCGATTAGCCCGCATGACGCTTTTTATATCAAACACTGATATGGATCACAAATTTATTTAACTTTATTATTTCAAGTTAGAAATATATAAATTCGGATATTTTCACTTAATATTTGACAAAAATCACCTGCTTTCGATTCGCGATCGAATCAAATACAGGAAACTTATGATTAAAATATTAGTTGTTTATTCATTGATATATTTACCTGGAATATTTAGAGAGTTCGCTGTATTTCGTAAATAAGGCAAAATATGATTGATAAGGGCATCGTGCAATGGTTCATTTAACACGGATAATGTGCGAGTTAAGCGTGTGGCTGCAAGAAGACATATGTCAAGAATACGACACTGCTCAGTTAAGGTGACATTTGATAAATATTGTGGAATCCAAACACCTAAGAAAAAAATATTGTATGAATAAAAGTAGAGATAATGTAAGTAATAAATAAGCTGACGTGTTCTGATGTGGCCATCCACTTGACTTTACCATACAACCTGGCCCCTCACTTATATTTAATAAAATTATTTATAATCATGTAGGGGAGGGGGTTAGTTTTTCCATTTTTAGTCTCCTGGGGGCCCACTGATTATGTATACAAAATTTGGTTGAATTTGGTACAAGGGTCTAGATTTTCATTTTTTAATCCCCCCTCCCCATTTTGGGCGGTTAGTTTTTGCATTTTTATACTTCTGGGGTCCCACTGATTATATATACAAAATTTGGTTGAGTTTGGTAAATACCCAAGATTTTCATTTTTTGACCCCCCTCCTTCCTCATTTTGGGCGGTTAGTTTTTGCATTTTTAGACTTCTGGGGTCCCACTGATTATGTATACAAAATTTGGTTGAGTTTGCTCAAATGGCCTAGATTTATAATTTTTAACCCCCTTCCACCCCCCTTAATTTTGGGTCGATATGCGGCAAAATCTAATCAGCTCTTAATCTCAATGGACCAAAACTACGTGTGAAATTTGGTTTTGATATTCACACTAGTTTTTGAGCTAGCTCGTCCACAAAAATATGTAACGCACAGACAACCAACCAGACAATTAGACAACCAGACTAACAGACATTTTGACAAAACAATTATTATCTCAAAAATATAATTTTTTCGATGTTCACTTATTAGGGCTTTTTGTAGACCGAAATGCTATGGTTGCGCTCAATTTTTTTAATCAAAATAGTTTCAGCCCATTTTGAGATATTTCGAAAAAAAGAAGGAAAAAAACCACTTTTATCATGCACGATTACAATACTTGACCATACCCTGTATGGTAAAGTAAAAAGTACAGATAATGTAAGTAATAAAAATAGATGAGGCATGATAAACTCGAAGCCAAGCGGTAAAATAATATATTAAGTTTTACTTAGAAAAAGTGGTGTAGGTTTTAGGTGAAACATGATATTAATTAACCTCTTTGAGTTTTATTCCATTCACTGTGAAACTACACTCCCTTTACTTTATTAATTAATATATTAAGGAATGAACGGCAGTTTCAGTTTAGTTCCAGTCTCATTTTTAAGTTAGTTCAGTTTAAAAAGTCAATTTCAGTTTTCAGTTCTCACTCGACAATTATAAGAATAGGAAATATTTTCAATCTGTGCCTATATGTGTTTGCTAAGAATGAATATTTATATAATGACAAATATGCAAAGAAATTAATTTGTTTGAGCCCTGTGGAAGTCAACAAAGTTGACGAAACGTTGGCATAAAATAAAAAATATTTGCATAAACTATTGTCCTTATTTCCCTACAACTTATTAATATGTGTGTATATTTATTTGCATCAAACAGAGGAAAACCTCTTTGTTTCTCTTTATGATGTTATTTAAACTAGCGCGGTTTAATTATTTAAAAATATCTTCATATGTTAGGCACCTATGAGTAGATGTTCCATTTGAGGTGAATTGGGCGGTGAATTTTCCACTACATCACGTAGTCCATCAATTAATATCCTCATGAGGGCTGATGTCTCGGAAGAGGATGTGGACGGGGAGATCGACGATGTCAGCTGACTCGCCTGCTCTACCAGCGGTTTGGTCAGCCAGCTAAGATCCTCCTCTTCGCCATCTAACATTATGACCCTCGTGGAATGATTAAGGATTAATGCCACTTGAGCTAGCCATGAAATTCGTCGCCGCGCCGCGTCCATTTGAGTAAACGGCACCATTGCAAGCAATTCATGAAGTTTCTTGGACTGAATAATTTTATTTATAAAATATATAGAATATAAAAATATAAATAAATAGAAAATAATAATTAAATAAAAACTTACAATTTCATTTAATTCAAGACTGATAGAGAGGGTTAAGAAGAGAGATACAATATGATACAATCCTAATTCTCGTAGACTAGCAATTTTACTTGTAGATAATTTTATATATATTCTACCACGAATCTGTTGAAAAAGTGTAAAAATATATTATTTAGTTTTTAAAATTTTCAATTGAAAAAATCTTGTTTTGTCGACCGTTGTTGATTCATTTTTCAGCGCTGATCTATTTATTTTATATTTTACCCACTAGCTTAACGTATTTTTCGCCGTATAAGATTCTACCGGCATATAAGACGCACCCAATTTTAAAGGAGGCAAATCTAGAAAATGGTGGGTTTTTGTATTTGCCGTATAAGACATGAGCACTTTTTCCCCCCGATTTTGGGAGAAAAAGTGCGTCTTCATACGGCAGAAAAATACGGTATATTCCCAGTGAAATATTTTTTTTTTTCTTGACCATGGCGGTTTCCTGCCTATTTATTTATTCCCATATCATATTATTCACATATCCCCTTTTTTTTATTCCTTGACTATGGCAACTTCCTGTCTACTTATTTATTGGTCTGTTTTTTAAATTATTTATTTTTACTTAATTTAACTACAATTTCTTCAAACCCAGTGACATATTCTAACTATTTATTTTTTATTTTATATATTTATTTTTCCCAGTGTATTTATTTATGTTTTTATTATTTGGACGACATGCGGTATTCCTTTTGGTTTTTTATTATTTTATTCTTGGTCGCAGCATACTAAGGTTTCACACCGTTCTGCTATGGCCACACCCTGAGCCACTCAACCGGATCCTGAGTTGGACGATCCCAGGGCTATAAGGGGAGATGTGGAGGGCCTTAAAAAAAAAAAAATAAAAAGAAATCAATGAAGTTGTCATAACCTACTTAATTTTATTAAATATGTTTCACCTCAAAACAACGTTATGCTCTCTAAATAAAATTAAAAAGAAAAGCTTAATCTTGCTTATATATTATAAGTTTCCTTCGTCCATTTTGATTTCCTAGTAACTAAATATTAAGATTAATCTCCACAGTTGTTTTCTCCACTTGTTAAAATAAAGTTAAGTGGTGGTCTACGTCTACTCCGATTATATACAGTAATCGGGTCGAAGGAGTTATCAGAAATTGAACGACTGGTATAATGGTACAATGCTCATTTGTCCATTCGAGCAAATGGATTTTACTATTGCCAAAAGCAAATTTATTTAGCCAATGACCCAACAAAAACAATCATAAAACGTTTATTAAAGCAATTTGAACCGCGATAGTTAAATAATATGATCAATAATTTCTTATGTTAATTCTACATTTAGAAAATTATTTTATTATTTTTGATTTCTTTGAAAAGGAAAAATAAATTGATCCGTGGGCTAGTTGGTTAAGCCGCTCTTCGCGTAAAGGAGAGAGACATGGGTTCGAGTCCCGTCGGATATTCAATTTATTTTTCCTTTTCAAAGAAATCAAAAAATAATAAAATAATTTTCTAAATGTAGAATTAGCATAAGAAATTAGTGATCATATTATTTAACTATCGCAGGTCAAATTGCTTTAAGAAAAAAATAAAACTAAAAGTTTAAAAGTTAATTTGTCTCAAACGTTTATTAATTATCCAAAAGTTTAGGGAGGAATTCTCCCTCTATCAATGAAAAAATATATAGTTATTTTATGAAAAAATAATAAAGCAACTAATTTTTTCATAAAGCGATTATATATTTTTTTTTTGTTAAGGGAGAATGGTGCAGGTTCTTGGTGAAACATTAAATAAAGTAAAGAAAATTTTTGAAAAATTTTCTTTACTTTAAACAAGTATATTTTTAATTTTTTCATTGATTGAGGTAGAATTTCTTCCGAAACATTTGGATAATTAATAAACGTTTTATGATTGTATTTTAACCATAACTTTACTCACTTATGTATTTATAATATATAAATAAAAACTCATCATAATAATTAATTTCTATATATACCTGTTGCCAGAGACGAGAATCTGAGATTTCATTTCCATATAATCTTCCTTTTAATTGGAAAATGATTAAACGTAAAAATAATTCAAAACTCGTTGCATTATCCAAATTTACATCAGAATTTAAATAATCACGCACTTGGTTTAATAATGCATAACCACTATTACTGATGAAATAAAAACAAATGTGATCAATATATTTAATTAAGAATATCATTTAATTATTTAATAAGTATGTATACCATATAACTGCCATTGCATTTAGCGGCGCACCTTGCAACATAAAAGCACTATTTAATTTTTTATGATAATATTCCCATAAAATTGTCACTGGTTCACTTCTTGAAGGCCAAAGTTGGACAATATCTAATAATAAATGTAGACAAGCCCTCATTTGTAATTCTTGTGTATCTTGAGAAGCAATTTGTTTCAATACACGATCTAATATTTGCCAATTAGTGTTCATCTAAATAAAAAACAAATTAAATTTAATTATATTTATCTAATTTATCGAGTTATTCTATGAAAAAATTAAAACTAGGCTGGTTATCAGAGTCTAGATCAGTCGTTCCCAACCTAGGGGCGATCGCCCCCAAAGTGGGCGATTTGGGTTATCAGGGGGGCAATAAATCAGTGGGGGGCGATGAGTATTCAAAGGGGGAAATTTAGTTCTGTTGTCCAGCTCCTCACAAAACAAAGAAATAAGTTGGACATTTTCCTCAAAGGAGACTTGCGCCTGAACTTGAAGAACATAAAGCCGGATATTGAAGCTTTAACTGAAATCCACCAAGCAAAAGGCATTGAAAGGTAAAATAAAAACAATAACAAAGTTTTCAAACATTCATTTATTTTTTCAAATTTTAACTTTGTCAACTTTCTTAATTTTGTTAGAGTTCGTGGCTGTGATGAAACTGTACTAGATGAAGGAGGAGGTATCAGCCAAAGATGGAATCACTGGGTTCAATAAATTATTTAATTTGAAATAAAGTGTAAATAATAAAGCAGTTTTATTATTTTAAACTAATTTTATTAGCGTATATAAAAACAACCAAAGCAGTTTTATCCGGTCACTCTATAATAAAATAGAAAAAAATTAAAATTCGACATTTTTTACAGATTTTTTTTAAGAACAAAGAAGTGAAATAATTAACTAAGATCATGGACGTACATTAATTTATTGAACCCAGTGATTCCATCTTTGGCTGATACCTCCTCCTTCATCTAATAAACTTTCTTAATTTTTCCAGATTCCAATTTAAAAATGAAAACATGTACTCCAGTTTTTTAAATGTACGTCCATGATCTTAGTTAATTATTTCACTTCTTTGTTCTTAAAAAAATCTGTAAAAAATGTACATTTTAATTTTTTTTCTATTTTATTTAAGAGTGACCCGATAAAACTGCTTTGGTTATTTTTATATACGGTAATAAAATTGTTTAAAATAATAAAACTGCTTTATTATTTACACTTTATTTCAAATTAAAATTAGGCATACAATGAAAATGAAAAGGGGGCGGTAGGTGTTAGTCAACCTCCAGAAAGGGGCGATGGGCCACAAAAGGTTGGGAACCACTGGTCTAGATGAACTAAGTAAGCTCTTTCAATTGAAACAGGAGCATTTCAAATACTGAAGAAAACCTGTAGGAAAAATATATATTTTATTATAATTTTTGAAATAAATTACATTAATAAGCACTGCTTAATATGCTTAATTAAAGAATTATTTAACTAATATATTTATTTGTTTAGTTTATAGCCTACTCATGCAGAAAAAATAGAATATAATATATAAAGTAAGACTGAAAATGAAGGTCAAACCTTCTGAAACTATAGTAAAGTTTATAATTATATAGATATAGATATAGGTACAAATATATATATTTAAATTTAAATATAAGTGCATGTTTATTTGAATCAAGCAGAAGACACTCTCATTGATTTCCTTTTCAACCTCCACAACTCTGCTAGTCTTGGCAAGAAAATTTGTTCAAATATACGAGGGAAGTCCCAGAAGTGTCCGATCTGCTGTATAGAAAGAGGTTGTTGTTTGAAAAAAATTACTATGTAGAAAGTATCAACCTTCTAAAGCTTAAGTTTGAAGTTTGAAGACGCTATGTTGTTTGGTATTTGTTTGGCAGCCATCAGTAGTGAACGCTCTCAGTGAATTTGTAAACATGGAAAAAAATGGTCATCGTTATGTGATACAATATTTTCATTTGAAAGGTCTCAGTACAACTCATATCAAAGCCGAGCTAGATTCTACTCTTGAGAAGTCTGCTCCTTCGTTCACAACAGTAAAACATTGGGTGACAGAGGTTAAAAGAGGCCGGATGAGCTGCCAAGACGAACATCGCAGTGGTCGACTAAATGAGGTGACCACGCCAGAAATGATGAAGAAAATCCACAATGGTATTGGATGACCGTCGACTGAAAGTGCGCCAGGTAGCAGACATGGTAGGCATTTCAAAAAGCGTTATACATCGCATTTTGACTGAAAATTTGGACAAGAGAAGATGGGAAAAAATGGAAAAAACAGCGTCGTGAGAATGTTGCAATCGAGTGTTTCACAGCAACAAAGGCGAGTTTTTGCGTCGATTCATAACCATGGATGATACATGGGTCCATCACTTCACATCTGAGACGAGGAACAGTCAAAACAATGGACTGAAAGGGGAAAATAGGTTCCAAAGGCGACGAAGACAGTTCCATCTGCAAGCAAGGTCATGGAGTTGGTTTTTTAGAATAATTTTCATTGATTATCTTTAATAAGGAAAAACAATCAACGGCGAGTATTATTGCAGCGTTTGAGTAATGAAATCAAGAAAAAAGGGCCGCATTTAGGAAAGAGAAAGTGTTGTTTAATCAAGACAATGCACCAGTTCACACATTCGTTATCTCGGTGGCCAAAATCAATGAGTTAAAGTTCGAGTTGCTTCCTCATGCACTCTATTCGCCAGATTTGAGACTTCTAAACTTGAAAAAATGGCTCATGATGAAGAGGTGGATGACTATTTTGAGGAGCTAGACGGTTCCCACTATAAACAAAGTATTGAAGCTATTAAACTTCGCTGGGAAAAGTGTATCGAGCTAAAAGGAGACTATGATGAGAAATAAAGATATTTTTTATTAAATTTTTTGTTTTTTATTTGTTAGGTCGGACAATTGAGACTTCCTTCGTATATAGATATTAATTTGTGAGTGAAATGAATTCTCTACCTGTGCAAATTGACTTTCAATCACAGATCCGTCATCATCATAGGCAAATAACTCTGCAAGATGTGATAAACACCACAGAACAAATATAGATGGATTTGAACATTTATAAGATGTAGGAAGATTAAGTTCACCACATTGAGAAGCTTTCTGTTGAGAACTAATAATGTTGCTGTTTGATGTTGTGTTTAAGACCAAATCAAGAACTTCATTGATATATATCCAGAATGGCTGAAAAAATAGTAAAGAATTAGTGATATTTTTATAGAAAGTGAAGGGGGAAAATAAGTAATCGAACTACTGCATAATATAATGAAGTTTTCTGGGTGAAACCCTAATGATAAAAATGTTTATAATGACTTCAATTGTCTATGTAAAAAGTGCTTCCTTAAGGTCGCCTAAACAAATTTTCGATTTACCACTACCCTTTTTTTTTAATCGAATCGATAAAAATATTAAGCCTTTTTATGAAATTATATATAAAGACATGTTTTTGCTTAAATTACCTAGATTAGATATTGTAGATTTTATATCTCATTATTAAAATGTTACTTGAAAAGTTTTTGTTTTGCCGAGAGTAGCAGAGTTGTTGATTCACAAAGAGAAACAAAGAGATTGTCTTCTGCTTGATGCAAACAAACATATACACATATATATCAAGATGATATATCTGTATATATATATTATTTATTTGTTTGAGACTATAGTTTCGAAGACTTGGTCTTCATCATCAGTCTTTCTTCAATTATAAATGTTTTTCATGGAGTCAATATCATATGGATATTGAAAACTTGGTGTTCCTTCGTCACTGGAAAGCTAGCAACCAATAAAGACACTCTCTCCGGGCTCACACTCAAATATAACCATATGTTTCCCTTTCTCCTTTTTCCTTAGAAAGGAGGAATTTTTTCCCTTTTATCTTTTGTTAGCAAACATCTTAAGTAGATTACTATTGGATAATTCAATTTGATTGTTTAAACAGAGTTCTGAATTTCTATTGAATGACTTCAAAATTTCTAAAGATTCGATTGCGCTAATCAATTTTGGGTCCCTTTCTCCTTTTATTAATCTAATACCTTCTGGGAAGGAGTGATTGTTTGAATTTAAATGTTCTGCAAAAGAATTTTCGTACTTTTTTATTTTTATAATCTCTTATGTGTTCATTTAGTCGAATTTTCAGATTTCTCTCCGTCTTTCCCATATATTGCTTCGCAATCTTTGCATTTCAAACTATAAACCCCTTCTTTTTCTATATTTGGTAATTTGTCTTTTTTATTTGAACCTAAATCTTTTCCTAGAGTAATTGGAGTTTTGAATACTGTTTTGAATCCTAATTTTTTCATTTTTTGTTTTAATTTTTCCGAAATTTGTCCATAATATGGAAGAACTATAGTCTCAAACAAATAAATAATATATATATACAGATATATCATCTTGATATATATGTGTATATGTTTATTTGCATCAAGCAGAAGACAATCTCTTTGTTTCTCTTTGTAAAATGTTACTGTCTGTCTATAGATTTGTGTTCACAAGAGAGGCCCAAACGTAAGGCTATATATTCTCCAATTAGTCTATCAAATATAGAAGTGTTCTTGTGAAGGACTATCTTTATTTTTTGACGCCAAAAACTAAACACCCAAAATAGAGCGGAGGGGTCAAAAAATGAAAATTCTAGGTCTTTGGACCAAAATTTGTATGCATAATCTGTAAGACCCTAGAAAACTATAAATGCAAGAGTCAACTACCCAAAATGGGGGAGGGTCCAGGGGCGAAGCTCCTTGTCTAGCAAGAGACCCATCGAAGATGGGCGTCGCAGCTAGTATATATGTTACGCTCAAAGAACGAAAACACTCAATGAGAGACAAAAATGTCCACAAAGCGTTGTGCCCTCTTTAAGACATCCACAACGCGTTATTCGTGTTATGGCACTTATAAAAATAGTCAGAACGCGTTGTGATTAACTCAAAAGACCACAATACGAAATTCGCGTCGATTTTAAATCACAAGTGCTGTTTGATCCATTCAATCAATTTTTCACAGTCACCAATTTTTAAGATATCATCAAAGACATCATCAAAGACGACGATACTCCTTTTTGATAGAGATTGGTTGTTTTGTTTTTTTTAAAGCTGAGCCTGTTTTTTTTTTTTTTAATGCAACCGAATGCAAGAAAGGGCGCACCAGTAAAGATGCAGCCCCTTTGAATCTCGAAAGACCCGTTTTGTTTCTTGAAGTAACGTTTCGTGTTGTTGGACAATCAGTTAAAAACTGCCATCAGAACTTGTCTTAATTAACTCACTTCATTTATCATAAAATATGTTCATTTTACTAGCCATGATTAGCGCGCAGATGTTCATACTCGGAAATGACAAACTTAAAGGGTGTTTGAATGTTCTCGTTTCAAGTTACAGCCTGTCCGTCGTATCGTGGTTGCTTCAGCTAACGCTCAGAACGCGTTGTGGCTTTTCTTAATAACCAAAACGCGTAGTGGTCAAATATCATGAGAGCCACGACGCGAATTTCGTATTGTGGTTTTTTGAGTTAGCCAGAACACGTTGTGGAGGTTTTTTCGCTCAATGAGCGTTTGCGTTCTTTGAGTCTAACATATACATTTATTTATTAAAATATTTTTGTATTAATATCTAGGTCAGTGATTTTCAACCAGTGTGCCGCCATTGCTAGGCACTAGTCCCTCCCGAATTAAAAATTATCTATTTTTTTATATTTCTTTATCAATTGACACTACATTTAATGCAAATATTCGTTTGATCATTTGAAGTGAAGAAATAGTATTTTACTGGATTCAGAATGTCCTATGATAATTCTATAGGTACATCAATTAATAAATCAAATAAAATTCTATTAATTTATTTTATTAGTGTGTCGTCAAATTTTTAAATTATTAAAAGTGTGCCGTAACGAAAAAAAGGTTGAGAATCACTGATATAGATAGTTAATAGCTATTTCAAATGAACTTATTAGAACATTAAGTTAAAGGATTTTCTGATTCTTAAGGAGAAACTAATGAGATTTTTCTGATTGTTTTTAAAGAATTGTATGATTTATATGTGTGGATTTTAGATATCAAACGAACTTGGTTAAGAGAATAGACTTTCTCTTAACAGTCGTTGTTATCAAAACTAATGTTGACCTCAAAACTAGAAAATGAAATATTGTTAATAAAAACCACTTTTAAAGCTCACCTGTAATTTTTTATCCGAATGTAATTTATCTATAAACAATAATATTAATATCCAGAGTTCTTTTATACAAGTACAATTAAAAAAACTTTTTTTATGAATTTCATTTAAATTTATCTAAAAAATAAAATAAATTAAATATACATGTATTGTGACAAATGTGAAAATATATATATATATATATAAATACCTTATCAAATCGAGCAATGGCAATACTAATTAATTCTTCAATTAGATGTTTTAAATATTTTTCTACAATTGGCATTTGTTGATTGATAATCAATTCAGGTTCATCCATTTGTGATTCAAAAGCAACCAGTTTACGTAAAGAGACACTCTCTTGGAGAAGATATGTTATAGTCAAATGAAGCCATCGCAATTCCAAATGAAGATGAAATAAATGATACGAGGCTAAATGAGTCTTGAATTGAGGAAAATTGAAAAAAGATTAAAAAAAATACAATAACACAGGTTTAAGTATTTTCTTAATGATAAATATAAAAATATTTATATAATTTATTGGTCTTTTTGAATGGTGACGTAGGAAAGATAAGGGAAGAAGAAAACCTGAACTAGAATATTTTTCCCTGATAATGGAGGATATGTGGGACTTTTAGGGCCAGTTGTATTTCGGTTGGTAAAGTCTTTGTAAAAGTAGACAAAGGGTAAAACCTTAGAATTCACCTTGCGCCCAGCCGGATGGCCAATCAGATGACAAGCACTTTCATCTGATTGGCCATCCCGCCGGGAACAAGGTGAATTCTAAGGTTTTACCCTTTGTCAACTTTTACAAAGACTTTACCAACCGACATACAACTGGCCCTTAGAGAAGTGAAAGAGGTGGTAGCTAGGGATTAAAATCCCGCTGAGTTTTTAATCCCGCGGGATTATTGCGGGATTGGTGCTAATATCGCGGGATCCCGCATAGGTATTTTACATTTTAAGAAATTCAATAAATAAAACGTTTATTTTGTCACTAATCAAACCAAGTTTAATAAAAAGTACAAAAATCAACAATTGATAGTACTTTAGTTAACAAAATTATTTTAGAGTTTGCCTTCTTATTAGTTAACTGCAAAACACATCATATAAAGTGTATAATGACTATGACTTTGTTAGCTTTTTAAATTCAAATAACTTTGGGCGAATTAACTTATTTTTATATATCTAATATTCTCTATCTAGTCTATAACTTGTCTAACAGAGATAATTGTAATACATTTTAATAGTTACTAAAGTAAATTGCAATAATTATCACATTAATTTGTATGTAAGTAGGATTTGGATAATTAAACAGTCTTTTCATTTTCAACTCCATATTTATAGTTTTAAAATAATTTAACATCAAATTTGAAAATAATTATAAAAGTATTTTAAATAATTAAGTCACTCTTCTTTTTTGAAAAAATGATCTTAAAAAAAATAGCAATCATCATCAATTGTGACTTTCTTCAACACAAATTTCGACATCCAATTTAAAGGGGTGCAAGCTGTAAATTAATTCTTTGATTTACTGGATTTTGGGCCATTTGTCGACGAGTTCACGACTTTGCGGATTCGCGTGCGGATCGGCAAGCTAGTGCGGAATCCCACTTTGCGGGATTGCAATCCTTAGTGGTAGCGTTAAAGCAGTCTTGGGTCTGTATACTCTATGATGATTACTAGTCATGGGGTCTTTAGGCTTTCCTCTGCTGGTCTGATAGAGAATAAATTTATCTATCCCTTTTTAAGTTTTTATCTTTAATCCTAAATGCTCAGTCTTCTGTATAATAGCATTGGGAACATCTCATTAACAAGTATTACAACGTTGTATTAGTCGACATTTATCCCTTTTAAAAATAGAACAGTATATATACTAGGGTGGCCCTTATTTTGGGTATTTTCGAATTTTTACGCTGGCAGAGGCTCATATGGTTCGAAATAAATAAATAAAAATATCTTCCAGGTTTCAAGTCTCTATCTCAATTTTAACCTGTGCCTCAGAGCGATGCAAGTTTCCCATCTAAATAACATGGGGTTTTTGGCATTGAACGATCAATTTTTTATTCCGGCCAAAGTAATATTTCAAAAAATTTAAAACTCTGTAGACTTTTCCCTTATAATAGTAGCTATCCTTCAGAGTTATTTCAGATTTTTAGTTATTATAATTTTGGAGTTACAGCTAGATAAAATACTGCCATATCTTAGTGTTAGTAAGTTATAGACTCTAAAATTATAATAGCTACAAATCTGTAAAAATTCTGAAGGGTAGCTACTATTATAAGGGCAAAATCTACAGTTTCATTGCTTTGGCCCGAATAAAAAATTGATCGTTCAATGCCAAAAACCCAATGTTATTTAGATGGGAATCTTACATCGCTCTGAGGCACAGGTTAAAATTGAGATAGGGGCTTGAAACTTGAGGAATATTTTTTTTATTTATTTCGAACCATATGAGCCCCTGGCCAGCGTAAAAATTCGAAAATACCCAAAATAAGGACCACCCTAATATATACATATTTAAAAATTAAATTACCTTGTTTCCTGAGCTTGATGCAGAATGATGAAGAACATAATCAGGTAAGTTTATAAGCTTACCAAGAAGTAAGCGTAAGGAATGTAATTTTGGTGATAAAATTTCCATCATAGAATCGATAGAATCATAATTTGCTTCGTCCATTATAATACTTCACAAATATATAAAAAGTTATTAGATAAATAAATGTAATTTATTCAAATTAATATATTTTAATAATTTACCTCATAATATAATTTCTAAGAAATAGAATCCATTCATCTATTTGTTTACGTATTTCAAAATAATTTAAATCATCGTTTTGTGTTGGTATTGAAAATGTTCCAGTAAGTGTACGACTGTTTGTCTTTGTAGCAGAATCAAGATAGATGAGTTTCATCCTAAAATTTTAATAGATATTTGAATAATTTAGATGTTGGTTTCTAGGTGAAACATATTTATTTCTTTAGCTTAAATGGAAAGATAAGTTTGATATACATCCATTTGGACACTGAAGGAGTGATGAATGTGTGAAATTCGTGTGAATCGGTGTTAGAGGGAATAAGTAACTTTAACTCGTTAGAATAAACGCATTGGTTTTTTTTTGTTTTGTTTTTTTATAATGATACTGATACAAAAAGAATTTGCACCGAAAAGGTTCAACCTCTGAAGTCCGCGGTGGACCCTTCTATCTTGGAAATAAAAAGAGATTTAGGGATTGGGTCTGAGTCGAAGGTGTTCGTGGATGCGTGTCTTGAAAGATTGAAGGTTATATGTTGCTGGGAAGACGGTCGGAGGAAGAGAGTTCCAGTCTCGAGATATCATAGGGATAAACGAGTTGGAGAATGCGTTTGTTAGGTTAGTATCCAATTTAAGCGCGTAAGGGTGTTGAATCGTAGAAAATCGTGTATTTTGCGCAAATGAAGCCTTTGGAGGGATTATTGATTTTATCTCTTCAGAACAAAAGCCATGGTAATATCTATAAAAAAGAGAAAGGGCGTGGACAGATCTACGATGGGCTAGGGTGTCGAGAGTGTTGTTTACTTGTATATATGTATAATAGAGGAAAAGGGCGGAGACAGTTCTAAGATGGGTCGGGCAATCTAAATTGCATCCATAGTGGCATGAGATTGCTTGGAAGTCCCTGTGCATAGATGCGATCCATGCTTAAGCCAGGGTCAAATCCTCAGTTCAAATCTTCAGTTTGGAAGAAATCACCAGATGAAAAAAAGACCAAGAGGAAGACCTCGAGATGGCAGAATAACATCAAAAGAGACCTGAAATCCTCAGAGTTCAAAATATGGAAACGGCAGCCCAGAATAGGACTGTATGGAGGAGGATCGTCCGTGAGGCCAAGAGACCCACGAACGGTTGTAGAGCCCAGGAGTAAGTGAGAAAAATTATCTTTCCTTAAAAATGTTTGATAAATATTAGAAAAACATTCCATAGAGAGCTTTTTTTTAATGAGATTGATGTGAGAAAGAGTTAGACCAAAAAGGTGCATCCCCTAAAGGCCTAGGTTGGCCCCTCCATCGTGAAGAGAAGAAGAGGTGATTTTATGGGCTGGGTAAGAGTCGAAGATATCTGTGAAAAAGCTGAAGGTTATAAGTCGCGGGAAAGATGGTGACAGGCAGGGAGCGTGTTCCAGTCTCTGGAGGTCATAGGAATAAAAGAGTTGGCGAAAGCGCTTGTTCGATTTTTATCCAATTTGACAGCGAAGGGGTGTTGAGCGTTCGAAAACCGCGTGTTTCTCGTAAAGAGGGCTTTAGGGGGGATAATTAATTTAAGCTCGACTGAAAAGATACCATGATAGTATCTGTAGTACAGGGAAAGGGAAGAAACGGTTCTTCGGTGAGCCAGGGAGTCGAGTGAGTTGGTTAGGGCCGGGTTTATGGGCGCTTCTGAACCGCATCCAGAGTGACAAGAGAATGCTTGGAGGCCCCTCTCCACAGATGAGAGCCATATTCGAGACAGGGACGAATTTGAGCCTTATACAGTGTAAGAAGTTGACTGGGAGTATAATACCGTCTAGACCTAAATAGGAGCTTGCACGCAGCAGCTTTAGCAGTGGTTGAGATATGGTCATTCAAAGAAAGGTCAGTCCCTAGACCCCTAGAGTGTCGCCCAACATTGAAATTTTATCACTGAATTCCAGTGAGTTTGAATCAAATTTTATTGTTCAAAATTTCGATCATTTCTAAAATTAGTATTTTTTCTAAATTCTGCTCTTAAGATTAATTTTAAAAATGATCGAAATTTTAATCAACAAAAGATCAGATTTAGACTGTTTTTCTAATATTTATCAGAAATTTTTAGAGAAAAAATTAATTTTTGTAAATATTTATAAATTTTATTTTTATTCAATGTAATTTCATCGCCAAGAGAATCTGTATCAATCTCTTTTAAGGGTATAGGTGTTGGTTCAAGGTGAAACATTTTTTAATAATAAAAAATTAGGTAAAATTACGAGGTGGGTTTCACATAAAATCTATTTTCAAAATATTTATTTGTTTATATGTACTCGTAGTTGCTTTAGCATTCCTTTTTATGGCAACTATTTTTTCAAATTTCCACTGATAAAGTGAGAATTTCTACGGAAACATCTGGATTTTTAATAAACTTTTTAAGATTTGTATTTATTTATATAATTATTACCTTGTGAGACTAAAGAACACATCAGAGTTTTCAAGGGCGGCGTATGTTTTGTCATAAACACTTCCAAATAATTCCACATTTGATGAAGACTGATTTTGATTTGGAATTTCATTGTCTTTAAGAAATAAATATTTAATTTCACCTAATTTTATAAATCCATTTAAAGAGAAATCATTTTTATTATCTTTTATTATAACATTGCCAAGACAATCGAAACATTTCAACTGATTTTCAATATATATTTCTAAAAAAATTATTAATTAATAATAAATAAAAGATAGTTAAATTTAAGTTGTCATTCTTACTCTCTTCAAAATCTTCAAATAGAATTTCATCTTCAAAAATATTTGACGACTGTGTCGGTGAGAACATGCTCGATCCTCTTGTCAAATGTCAATTCGTTTCCCGCCAAATTATGTTAATCATTCACGAGCAAGTTGAGTCATGTGACCAAATACTCGTCTCTGATTGGCCGGCCATAAATTTGGCGGTGCGTTTGAAATTTAAATTCATTCCGTTTTTTTTTGTTATAATTAATGATATTGATACAAGATGACCTCTGTAGTCTAGAGTGGAACCTTGCATTGTGAAAAAAAGAAAAGAGAATTCTGGGACGTCTTGAAAGAATGAAAATAATTCATTGTCCGAAAGACGGACTCAGATACATAGCCCCCGCAAGGGGTGTCCAAGTGCACCTGTGGGTTCTGGGCCCGGGGCCCTCACAGGCTCTGAGCCCGGATGTGCCATGCATTTTAAAGGGCTATGTTAGATAAAAAAAAAGCGTAGGGTGACCAACTTTTTCCACTTCATAAAACACATTCTTATTTCATCTTATAACCCAGAAAGAAGGGATTATTGCAGCAATATTACATTGCAATATTAAACCTTGCAGCAATATTCCTATGTCGGCCTCTTTTACATTCCAGTAACATTGCGGCAACATCGCAGCAATATTGCCAATGTTTCAGGAACATTGCAGCAATATTGTCACTGCAATATTGCCACTACAATATTGCCACTGCAATGTTGCCACTGCAATATTACCAATATTGTGCAAGGTTCGCAATATTGCTGCAATATTCCAGTCTGTCTGGGAAGGAGACCGGTTCAGATTTTGGGCCCCGGCCCGGAAATTTGATGCTGGGGCTATGCTCAGAAAGAAACTACAGGGATGGTTTAGCCGAAACTTCTCTTTTGTTAAACACTTACATATCAAATATCTTATTTTTTTACGCTATTCTAATAAGATTCTACCTTGCAGTGATAGTTCATCTTTTCTATCTCTTACTAAACTTCTCCCATACAAAACATCACAAGCCCTTTTAAGGGCTACCTAAACTGAGTATCTCAAATCGCAGTAGCTACAAAATTGGTACACATCCGCTAATAACAATAAACTCTTCGAGAACTTTTATAGGGTCTCTTTAAATTATTTATTTTTAATTTTTGTTCCACATCCCTGTGAAAATTTACTGTACATTAAATTTAATTAAATTAGAGAACAAAGAAAATATTTTTATATTATAGACAAAAAAGGATCAGCCGGAATTCGAACCCGGGATCTTCGCATGTGCGCTGCGATGCCTTTATAAGAGGTTTAGCTCTTATCCTCTTGGCCACCGATCCTCGAACCTAAGCTGATACTCAATGTCTATATGAATTATGGAATTTCATTTTTATTTAATATTTTAATCTCTTCCTCGTTCATTTTTCGCAGCTTTTGTAGTCGGCTTGACAATTAACAATTAAATTTAATGTTATGGAGTTAATCGAGCCTCTCATTTAGAGGTTGGATTTTACGATATTCAAGACACTCGATTGTTATAAAGAGAAATCAATTAGGTTGTCCTCTGCATGATGTAAATAAACATATATACACAACAAATATAAATAAATAAATTAAATGTTTATTTTCATCAAGTAGAGGACAAACTCATTGATTTCTCTATATGAATTAACAATTCTAGTACTAAATTAAAATTAAAGAGAGTTTTTGTGGTGTTTAATCAATTAAAGGGAAATATAAACCAAAACCGGCTACTGTCAGCAAACAAATATTTTCAATTACCTCGCTAGTTTCTATATCTATTAAAAAATTGGGCTTTACACTAGATAGTTGATATTCTCTTTCCAGCGAAATTTTACAAAAAAAATGAAAAGCATTTGAAATGGAATATTTAATTGATTAAAATTCAATTTTCTAGATTCGATTCCTTTTTCTTAAGTACTATTAGGTCTATCGCTATTTTTTCTTGGGAGGAAGAAATCCTTGAATTATTAATGATCTTTATAGGAGGCCGTTTATAAGTGCATAATCAGGAGAGTGTTTGTTCTTCCGTTTAAATTTAGGTAGTTAAGTTGATGTTTTTTCAGGTTAGACCAAGTTTCAAATGATTCGGCTTCTATTCCTGGACCAGCGTGAATTAATCAGCTGATTTCCTGAAATGCTTAAGAAAATATGTCCCATGATAATATCTATGAGAAACAGTGACTTAAAAGAAATAGAATATTTCAAATTATTTTCTATTAGTTGTTGTTCTTTCCTAGATAAGAAAGACTAAAGCGAAGACCAGATGCCCTCTGTCAAAAAACAACTTTCATAGGTTCGGTTTATGATCTCGGTTCGATTAGATAAAAAAATGCGTTCCCAAAGAAACCTTGTAAGGTTCGGTTAAGATATATTCAGTTCGGTTCGGTTCGTATACCTTCATTTCGGGCTGGCATTTAAGCGGTTAGGTTCCTTCATTTCGGGCTGGATAACGCTAACCTAACCGCCTAAAAAAAAGACAAATCTGATATGTTTTTCAAACTAAGACCTTTTTTCAATAAAATAAATGAACGGTAC
Organism: Forficula auricularia; assembly: GCA_024734495.1. Classification (NCBI taxonomy): domain Eukaryota; kingdom Metazoa; phylum Arthropoda; class Insecta; order Dermaptera; family Forficulidae; genus Forficula; species Forficula auricularia. Next base: position 207,186 of record JALMQS010000113.1, on the reverse strand, counting down.
ATGCAGTTTGGCGTGCTTTCACATCAAATATCAATTGATGAAGATATTGGAGATGAGCAAAGAGAAGCCAAAATAAAAAAAGGTGTAAGACAAGGATGTGTGCTGTCACCCATGATTTTCAACTTATACATAGACGAAGCGATAAAATAATTCAAAGACAAAATTGATACAGGTATCGAAATCCAAGGTCAAAAGATGCTATGTTAAGATTTGCCGATGTCATTGTCCTTCTAGGAAGCAACAAAAAAGAATTAGAGGACGCTCTGAATGGAATTAACCAAATCCTAATAGAAGAAATCAAAATGAAAATAAACAAGAATAAAACCAAGGTCCTAGTTTGTACAAAAAACAAACGAGACAGAAATGCATCAAAATTAACCAAGAAAACCTAGAAGGAGTTAAGGAATTCCGCTACTTGGGAAGTAAAATAACATGGAATGGGAGGAGCGAAAACGAAATTAAATCAAGAATTGCCCAAGCAAAAATGGGGTTTAATTCAAAACAAAAACTACTATGCTCCTCCTCAATCAGCTTAGAAAACAGGAAGATGCTATTGAAGACATATGTATGGAGCATAGCCATGTACGGGTGTGAAACCTGGACAATTAGAGAAGCGGAGAGAAAGAGAGGCTTTCGAAATGTGGTGCTACAGAAGAATGATGAACATAAAATAGATGGATAAAATTACAAATGAAGAAGTTCTTGGAAGAATCGGAGAAAGAAGAACCTTGTGGAAGAGTCTGAAGAAGAGAAGAGGTCAGATGATGGGGCACACACTGAGACATGGGGGTCTGCTTAGGGATGTCTTGGAGGGGGAGGTGGGAAAGAAAAGGGGAAGGGGAAGACCCAGATTAGAATATTTCAACCAAATAATTGGGGATATGGGATGCCAGACATTTAGAGAGGTCAAACAGCTGGCGGGGGACAGAGTCGAGTGGAGACGGATTGTTGCATCAAACCAGTCTTAGGACTGTATAATCAATGATGATGATGATGAAGACATGGTGCCATATTTTGGACGTCATTCTGCTAAGATGTTCATACGAGGGAAACCAGTGAGGTTTGGATTTAAACTGTGGTGTATAGCCTCGGCTGTGCTTCAGTTTGATCCTTATGTTGGAGCATCACAGACTCTGGATTTACATGACAATGACATTGTAAATTATAGAATCAGATTTAGAGGAAAGAAATGGTGATGGCCATTATTCTCCAATGGAATTGACAGTGCTATTGTCAATGCTTGGAAAATGTACCAACTGGCAACAGCCTCTACTATCAATCAAATTGACTTAATATCAGAGATTGTATAAACTGAAGAAGAATCTGAACTGAAGGTAAACCACCAACCTCAGAGCAGAAATATCAACCTTGAACGATCCAGCAGAAACAGATTGCCAGGAGCTGTGAAGGACAAAATTGACCATATTATAATCCGCAATTAACAAAATAGAAGGAGGAGATGCAAGATTTGCAAAAGCCAGACGATATACATATGCAAGAAATGCCAGGTTCACCTTCATACAGAGTTTTTCAAAATTTCATGAGTTATGCAATCAATTTTGGTCAGTTTTTGTATATATTGAACAATGTTGTACATTTTGAGCAAATAAAATCATGTGATTGAAATAATTTTTTTTACCAAGAAACAACCCCCATATTTTTTCATTATTTTTATGTTTGGGAAGAAATGGGTTAAAGATGTTTTTTGACAGGAGGCATCTGATTTTCCCTTATACCGATAGAAATCCAAACTTCATGTTTTATTTTGAATAGAAATCAAAAATAAGAATTAAGATATTTTGTTTTAGTGTTAATGTTTTGGAAAGTTTTTTTGAAAAAGGCTTCACATGTCAAAAATAATTGAGTCATTGTCAATTGAAGTTGATTAAATAATAATTAATAACTATACATTTTAAAAATAATTATAAAACAACTTTATTTATCATCTATAGAAATAACATGTTTATTTTATTTTTCTCAGATCTAATTTTTTTTTTTAAATACTTTAAATTATTCTAAATATATTTTTTGTTTTAAATGACAGAAAAAAATATAGGTATAATACAAAAATAATTTTAAATAAACAATTAAAAATGGATCTATCATAGTTTAGTTAAAAATTACTTATTTTTAATAAATCATTTATTTAGATTTTCAATTACAAGTTTATCTATTGAGTAGAGATTGCTAATCACAGCCTAAAAATAAAAAAGTGTCATTAAAATGAGAAAATATAAAAAAAAAATAGAATAATTCGAAAAAGGTGTCTGTGATTTCAAGGTCAATTAACAACGAAGCTTATATATAATTAATAAAGTTGTTGTAGGGAAATGAGGACAATAGCTTATGCAAATAATTTTTATTTTTTGACAACGTTTCGTCAACTTTGTTGACTTCCTCAGGGCTCAAATAAATTAACTTTGCATATTTGTAATTTTATCAATATTCCTTCTTAGCAAACATATCAGGCCAGTCATCAAAGGGATTGAAAATTATATATAATCTCAAACAAATTGAATATTCTATGTTTAAAAACATTTAAATAAAATAAACCTGTTTGGATAATCTATATAATAAAAATGAATTTCTGTTTCTTCGTAAGCGCAGATCTCTTAAATGCCTGGACCGATTTGGCTAATTTTTTTTTAAATGTTCGTAATAGTCCAATTCAGGTTAATACGTAAAAAAAAAAAAAAATTGGAAAATTCAGGAAAAACTAAAAAAAATTCAGGTTAGCTGAAACGTTTCTTTTTCTGTTACAATTAAATTAACAACCAAGATAAGAACAATTTTTTATTTATAGAAAATTCCTTCTGTCAAAAACTGATATCCTACATTTGATCTTAACTTGTGACTATATACCTCGCATCGTTTGAGAGAATTTTAATAAGAAATTTTGTTGTAAAGTAGAAATAGGAAGTGTAAAATTGTGGATATTTTCTAATAAGAATAAAATTGTAAGAAGTGAAATAGTCCAAAGAAAAGATGATGACAAATGTCAGTCGAAACGTTTTTATAAAATAAATAAAAATTATTAATTAATTAATATGTGAATTTATTTGTACAAAAAAAAATTAAATCTAATTCATAGAAGAATATCAGCTTAAAAAGAAAATTGACAATAAATATTTTATCTATGCTTTTGCTAAGAAAGAAGAAAGTTTAAAACACTGCTGTGGAGAGAGGAAAGAAGCAATATATTTATTTGTTTCCTTCATTGACCCCTTGAAACCCTGAAGAAGGAGGGAAAAAATCCTCCGAAACGTCGGTTTGAAAGGAAAGGAGGAAGGAATCCAATAAATTACACCTTATTTGGATTTGTGTTAATTTTTTCTTTCCTCACTACCCCTGGGCTGCCTTCCATTACTTTCGATTAAAAATTTTTACCAGTCGGTCTCTCTCCAGAGAAAATTTTGTGCAAATGATTAAATAATTTTTAAGATTTTAAACCCAGACAGGAATCAAACAAGAAAATTGTCCCAAAACTATGTTAAAACTTTTAAGTATTCATGATGAATCCAATTGATGATGAAAACTTTCTGATCGATGGAAAAAGTGGCCGTTTTGAGGTTAATGATATTAAGAACAAATTCTCTGCGGAATCTAAGTTGATTAAAATCACTACTATGACAGTGATTTTAACGTCATCTTTCAATCACCTTTCAAATATTCAACTAATAAATAAGAATCGAAGTTTTTCTTGTTTCCCTGAAACATTTTATTTTGCAAACTTTTCTCTACACTCTCAATTAGAGTCCACTAAAAATAACCATACTAATTTTAATATAGTAGCAATTCTTATAAAAAAACATTGGTTTATGGACATAATAGGACTTTTCTCTCAAAAAATGTAGCTGAAGATATGCAGAGACGTTTTCATAGGATGATTTAAATATTTAAACTCAAGGCTTCATTATTCATTATTAAATCTGAGACACCTTTTTCGATGAAGCTGAATATATTTAATTTTTATTAATAAGAGGGAATAATAACCTGTCTTCGAATGATAGCAAGATTCTTTTCGCCTTCTTGGATAAAGTTTTTAATTTGTAATTCATCTGTTAGGCCTTTATTTTCCTTAAAACTGTCTTTTATACGCCTTAATGCATACATCCTAATTAAAAAATAAAACAATAATCACGAATATATATTAATAAAATAGATATATAAGTATAAATAAAGTAATTTTCTTACCTAAAATTATATGAATCTAAACAATTTGATTCTCTTAATAGATTTTTATATAGTTTTAATACTATATTTCTTAGAGATTGCATCATGAAAATTTTATTTTATTTTTATAATTTTATAATATAAATTTTCTTAATTGTATTTCTGCTATTTCATATTGAAATCAAATTCTAACCTCTCAAAAAAAACCTAAGACAGAAACATTACTTTTTTTTTGATAAATTGGAATGATGAATTAAAACAAAATAAATTTAATCGTTTTGAATAATTTCAATTTGAATATGAAATAATTGTGCTTTTTGTTAAATAGTTTATTTTTTTGCAAACTTGTGGTTTAACCGATTAACTAAGATCAAGTGCCAAAATTCAAATTTTATAGAAAAAACCGAAAAATGCATGTACCATTAGCATTTGCGGTTTTAATAGTTCGGATGTTCTGCAGCAAGTTTATGACCAAAGAAACAAAATAAAGAATTTTGTCAAAAAATCATTGTTTTATTGTACAATTGCACTCACACTATTATTTACTTTGAGTCAATACTAATTGACTTCATTGAAACTATCTTTAAATTCTGCTTTGTGAGATTGACATTAAGCTTTTTTCGTGAGATTGCTGATGTTAGTAATGAAAAATAATACTTCAGAAAAATTTTTAAAAATTCATCAACTAATATAATAGTATAGTGGTTGTAAAATTAGTTTTAGTAAATGCTTTTCTATGTATTACTATAGAAATGCAAGAAAGTTGGACTATAGATATCTTAGAGAGGGGCCTCAAAACATTCTCTTGCTACCCTGGATACAATTCAGAAACGAGCTGTCAGCAGGATAATTGACAATTCTACCCTCACCGACTCCCTCGACTCGTTAGCTCATCGAAGAAATATTTCTGCGCTTTCCCTATTTTATAGATACTATTACGGCAGATGCTCTGATGAGTTAAAATCAGCATGCTTGGACTATAGATATCTTAGAGAGGGGCCTCAAAACATTCTCTTGCTACCCTGGATACAATTCAGAAACGAGCTGTCAGCAGGCTAATTGACAATTCTACCCTCACCGACTCCCTCGACTCGTTAGCTCATCGAAGAAATATTTCTGCGCTTTCCCTATTTTATAGATACTATTACTGCAGATGCTCTGATGAGTTAAAATCAGCATGCTTTGCGCGTAGTCAGCAGGTTAATTGACAATTCTACCCTCACCGACTCCCTCGACTAGCTAGCTCATAGAAGAAATGTTTCTGCGCTTTCCCTATTTTATAGATACTATGAGGGCAGGTGCTCTGATGAGTTAAAATCAGCATGCTTTGCGCGTAGCACGCGTTTTGCCGATTCCCAACACTCTTTCATGGTTAAATTAGAAAAGTGCAGGACCACCTCATTCGCCAATACGTATATCCCCATGACTTAAAGGAACTCGAACTCTCTCCCACCCTCCATTTTTCCCAGCACTTATAATCTTCAAACCTTCAAAACTGGGTGCAGAAACACCTACGCCTCCACCTTCTCACTTGATCAACTTTCCCTCTTCGGTAATATAAGGGTCTTTCGAGATCTATAGGAGCTGCATCTTACTGGTGCGCCCTTTCTTGCATTCGATTAAAAAAAAAAAATATTGACAGAGTGATGAGATAAAAGTGGATGTATCCAGGGCCAGCTGTGGGTTTTTCGGTGCCTTCCAAAAAAAAGGAAGGGACATAATTTTATTAATTGTTTCTTCAAATATTTATTTATTTATCTATCATAAAACATACATTACTATTAGGGGTTATTAGAGAAAGGTGGATGATCATCATCAGATAAATAGTCTGCGAATGCTGAGACACGAGGGGTGATCCGCGATTGGAAGTAGGTGTACACCTCTTTGGAAGTACTTGGAAATATTTGAAAGTACAAGTGGAAGTAGGTGTACAGCATATTAGGTCGCGGTTCACCCCTCGCTGAGATACATAATCCAATGGTGGTTACTATACTATATTGTCGCTGTTTACTTGTAGACGTCTAAGGTCTAAGGCAGCGATTCTTAACAGAGGGGACGCGAAAATATTAGAATTTTTAAAGTTTTTATATCTTTTCCAATAAAAAAAAATATGTTACTAGTTTTTTAAGTGATACACGAGGGGTGAACCGCGACCTAAAATCGTGTACATCTACTTCCACTTTCATTTCCAAGTAGGAAACAATAGATGACAATAGATTATCTAATGAATTCCAAAGTAATTCCAAATAATTCCAAAGACGGTGTACACCTAATTCCTATCGAGGTTCACCCCTCTGTGATACATAGAAAGTGACAGATGAATTTAATGACATCTCAATATTCTTACACATGGTTATACTAAATGAAAACATTGAGTGCATAGGTAAATTTGACCCAGACAGACAAAATTACAAGTTGAATAAAACCGTGTAGATATTTTTTATAAGTCTAGATTTACAATTTTTATACTATACTATAGCAAATATACTTTCATTTGCAAATATACTTATTTTCCAAGAAATATTTTATTACTAACAATCTGATAAAGCATTTTTTGTTGATTAAAAAACGTTAAAAAATATACATATAAATGTTATGTTAAGTTCTGCTTTTTTATTTATTTATGAATTATTGTTATATACGAGGCATGTTTCTAAAGTAAGTACCGATTTGAAATAAAAAAAAAAAAAACAAGTATACTTTTAAATTGAAAGTTTTTGCCGAGAGTAGCAGAATTTTTATATATTGAAGGAGACAATAAAAGAGTGTGTCTTCTGCTGGAATTATAAATTTTATTTATTTATAACGAGACTATATTTTCGAGGGCTTTGCCCTCTTCATCAGTCTATTACAATGTATTCACAGGAATTAATTTATGAATCATATACTTTTCATAACAATTTTATTTTCCCATGAAAGCTTGTATCTTAATCTACATTTCGACATAGTTTCCACCAATATTAAGGCATTTATTGTATCTTTCCACGAGGTTTTGTATTCCCTCCTCAAAGAAGTCTGCCGCCTGATTAGACATCCACTGCAACTTGCGAAAATTTAGTCGTTCTCTCACAATTGTATAAAGAACACCTCTTGACATTAGAGGAAACAAATCAGATAACGACGAAATCGTAAACCGTCTGTTCTCTCTCACTTTTTAGTCAACTTTATGCACCAAATCTTCAGTAATGACAGAAGGTCGCCCACTTCGTTCCTCGTCATGAACATTCCTAAGACCATATTTAAATGTTTTAACCCATTTGCGTACCATCAGATTTCTTTCATCTAATGTCAAGAAGTGTTCTTTATGCAATTATGACCGTAGGACTAAATTATCGAAAGTTGCAGTGGATGTTCAATCAGGCGCCAGACTTCTTTGAGGAGGGAATACAAAAGCTCGTGGAAAGATACAATAAATGCCTTAATATTGGTGGAAACTATGTCGAAATGTAGATTAAGATACAGGCTTTCATGTGAAAATAAAATTGTTATGAAAAGTATACTTCGTTTTTTTTTTTTTATTTCAAATCGGTATTTACTTAAGAAACATATTTCGTACATTTGAGTTTTTTTTTGATACGAGTAATTATGAGTACGTTACCTTATGGTGGTGGGGAGGTGGGTACTGGCCGCGAATATACTTTCGGATTTTAAGGGGGCCTCGACTAATAAAAGGTTAAGAAGCACTAAGGGATATCTTATGGTCTGAATATCGTTCTTAGAAGGATCTCCCATAAAGGGAGGGGTCCTGAGCTTTCATATCTCTAACAATTATTGGCACATATTATAAACAGTTGTGTATCCGTGTTTTTTACGGGGTTTATTTTTCCAACCCCTAATGATTGTTCATATACTCACTGCACTCTTTTTTAATACGTACCTATAGTTGTAAGAGCTATGAAGGGGCTCGAAAAAAATTCCGAAGTCCCGACATCTGAGCCGGCTCTTTTTCTTCTTTCAAAGATCTCAGAGTAATGTTTGAACCTTCGCTCAGTTTTACTCATGGGTGTTTTATCTCACAAATATCTATAAAAAAGGAAAGGACGGGAACACTTCTATAATGGGTCAAGGCTTGATGTGTCCTTAATATCGAGACGAAACGAATCCTGAAATAAATATCGTGTTTTATTTAAAAAGTCCAATTTCCCACTACCAATCTTAGGCTAGGAACACACAGTGGATTTTCAGTCGAGCGATAGTTTAGTTGATGAACATAAATAAATTGAGTTTAATGTAGGTGCCTACACAACACAACTGCAGATCAACTCGATTGTTTAATCAAAAGTGATCGATGAGCACTTATGATAATAAAATTGAGCTTAGTTAGTTATAAATTGATAATGCATCACGATTTCAAACCAACCCAACTAAATTGTTTCGTCGATTGAAAATCGACTGTGTGCCTAGCCTTACTAAGCTCGATTTTTTCTTCAACCACCAAAACACAACCATACGAACCCCAACTCTCTCTTCACGGTTAACAGATTCAATGGAACTCAATGCAACCCCATTAATCAATATTCACGCACATTTCCCCCTGCAAAAGCAAAAGACGCTGAATAAACACTTTCATGTTTTCTGCAAGCATATAGGTAAAGTCTGTAACCGGCTGCTAAAAAAGACATTATTATTAAAGCTAACATGCTAACGTTGGCTCAATTTACTACCCCCACTAACAAACTCACTTCGCCTAATAAATTGATCGAGGGGTGCCGCCATGCTACATGCACTTAAAAGGAACCACCACATAGCCATGTTGGGTATAAAATTCATCAACCCTCGATTGATTAACAAACTTCGACTTCCTGAACGTTCATAGACTACGTTCGATTTGGTGAACCTAGTCTATGAACGTTCAGGAAGTCGAAGTTTGTTAATCAATCGAGGGTTGATGAATTTTATACCCAACATGGCTATGTGGTGGTTCCTTTTAAGTGCATGTAGCATGGCGGCACCCCCTCGATCAATTTATTAGGCGAAGTGATTTGTTTGTGGGGGTAGTAAATTGAGCAAACGTTAGCTTTAATAATAATGTCTTTTTTAGCAGCCGGTTATAGACTTTCCTATATGCTTACAGACAACATGGAAGTGTTTATTCAGCGTCTTTTGCTTTTGCAGGGGAAATGTGCGTGAATTTTTATTAATGGGATTGCATTGAGTTCCATTGAATCTGTTAATCGTGAAGAGAGAGTTAGGGTTCGTATGATTGTGTTTTGGTGGTTGAAGAAAAAATCGAGCTTAGTTAGGCTAGGCACACAGTCGATTTTCAATCGACGAAACAATTTAGTTGGGTTGGTTTGAAATCGTGATGCATTATCAATTTATAACTAACTCTAATTAACTAAGTAAGCTCGATTTTTTTATGATAAGTGGTCATCGATCCCTTTTGATTAATCAATCGAGTTGATCTGCAGTTGTGTTGTGTATGCACCTACATTAAACTTAATATATTTATGTCCATCAACTAAACTATCGCTCGACCGAAAATCGATTGTGTGTGCCTAGCCTTAACAACAAACAAAGAGGAATATAAAGAACATATTTTATTTTGAAAACAATGTTTTATTTAACATTATGCCACAATATATACATATTTATAATACAAAATTAAATTTGTATTCTAACCGTATATTTACATTTTATTTAATTATTTACAAACGTTTCGAATTTTTTGTCATACATTCGCTTTATAAGCTAATATGTATAATCATACATATAGTTTATCAATTATCACATATTTGTATCACAATATCTGTATTTAAAGAGAAAAAAACATTTAATTTAGAAGAAAAACATAAATGAGTTAGGAAGAACACATTCAATTAAATTTGAAATCTAAATTTTAATGTTGGAATTTAAATTCTCTATATAAAAAAAAAAAATTATAAAATTAAACTTAAATTATAAATATCAAGAGTAAGCGTACAATATCTATTGTTTTTGATTGTATATTTGAAGGAGTGAAAGCCATAATGACGTCGCTTCTTTTTTTTATCTATAGATTTGGATGGTTTGAGAGATGCAATCTACTACATAGGCGAATATGTTGAAAGATATAGTGAAGTCAGCAATAATCAGTTTTTTTAATGATATTGATTAATTCAGCCCCTTTGTATCGTGGATGAGGGTCTTAAACAGAGGAAGGTTGGCAGAAAGCTCTCTTAGTCATAGAGACAAACGAAAAGTGTTAGTTCGATTCTTATTGACAGTGAAGGAGTATTGAGAGTTCGAACATTTTTCTTACATTGTCGAATTTGTCTTGTCAGAACAAACACCATACCATGGTATCTATACCCAGACAGACTGGAATATAGAAGCAATTTATTTATTTATTTGCGAACCTTGCGCAATATTGCAGTGGCAACATTGAAGTGACAATATTGTTGCAATGTTCCTGCAAGGTTTAATATTGCAATGTAATATTGCTGCAATATTCCTTTCTGTCTGGGTAGTATTGAAAAAGGGCAGAAACGGTTCTACGGTGGGCCAGGGAATCTACTGAGTGAGACATTGTCGTGTTTCCTATTTGTTTATTTGCTCTCATCTGAATTACATCCAGGATGAAAGGAAATTAATGGAAGCCCCTCTCTACAGGTACGAGTCAAATTCGAGACAGAGGCGATTTTGTGACTTAATTAGGTTAAGAATTTGATAGGGCATAAAATAGCCACTGGACTTTAAGAGTAAGTCAAGCTTGCAAGGAGCAGCTTTAGCGGTAAACGTGATATGGTAATTCCAAGAGAAGTCAGACTCCAGAGTAACTCCCAACATTGATAAGTAAATTATCAGATTAATACTGAATTTCACTGAGTTTTTTTTTATAATGATACAAGAAATAGCACCGAAAAGGTTCAACCTCTGAAGTCCGCGGTGAACCCTTGATTCTTGGAAATAAGAAGAGAATTAAGGATTGGGTCTGAGTTGAAGGTGTTTCTGGATGCGTGCCTTGAATGATTGAAGGTTATTGCTGGGAAGACGGTCGGAGGAAGACAGTTCCAGTCTCTAGATGTCTTAGGGATAAACGAGTTGGCGAATGCGTTTGTTCGGTTAGTATTTAGTAATTTAAGCGCGTAGGGGGTGTTGAATCCTAGAAAATCGTGTATTTCGCACAAATGAGTTAGAATGGAATGAAAGTTTTCTATTGACGCGCCTAAAAATTAAACAAAATTGTGTTCTGAATGCATTAAAATAAACCAACTTATAAGATGACCAATTTTTAACTCTACATGAATCTAAATTCAAGAAGCAATGTCTATAGGTTTTTTTGTAATGAAGGGGCCTTATGGAGGGTGCTGTCATCTGCGTAACAATGAATAAGACTGAAGGGCAAATTTAGAAAGTCATTAATATAAATAAGAAAGAGCGTGGGGAAGATGACAGATCCTTGAGGAACTCCAGAATTAGTTTAGAAGGAAAATGACTACATTTCTTCAATCACAACCTTAATATTACGGTTTGAGAGAAAGCTTTCACACTACTTGGAGAGCCTCGGGGTAAAACCAAAAGAGGCCAGTTTGGCAAGAAAATTTTTGTGCCAGATCATATAAATGTAAAATAAAATATGACTTACTTCACTGTTTCTTTCAATATATTTGCCTATGTATACTGTATTTAAGAAAGAGAGTCACAGATTAAAAAAGATGACTTGCAACATTATGGAAATCATTTACATCTCTTCATTTATATAAATAAATAGGACCATTCCTGGGCTAGTTAATGTTCTGGTGCAAATGAATTTAATTTTCTGCCCCTTATAAGAAATACAAGGTTGCTGCAAAGAAAATTTATTTAACTAAACTAATTTTGTACTTTTATTTTTATTGTTTTTAAGCATCATCAGTATTTAAACTAAAACAACATAATATACCAAAAAGCAAGAGTGGCATATATGTATTTGGTACCCTTAGAGATTTTGTACCCTTATTTCTTGAGCCACTTGAACCCCTGAGTAAAAATGGCCCTGCAAATAAATACAATTTCCTTTATAAAAAAAATAATAAATTAAAATGATTAGTTAAATTTCAAATGCTTTGAGTAAAATATTAACTTTATCAATGAGTATTGTGAATATAAAGTGGATTTGGAGAATCTATAACTTCATTTATGAATTTATAGGTAAGAATATCTTTATGTACTTGTTTCAGTTAAGTCTTACCAGGAAGTGATTTTAATCAAATCTAATCTCATGCAGAACATCTTAATTCTATATACTAACATAAATGAAAAAATACAAATCTTTTATAAAAAACAATCCAAAACACTTCCATTCAAAAGTCAAACGTTTCAATGGTAATTTTTTCAAAAAAAAAGTTGCTTTCTCTAGAATTTAGAAAGATAAAAAATTTTTTTAGAGAAAAATACATTTTCATAAATATGTATATTTTTATTTAAAGGTAATCTGGTCACCAAGACAATCTGAACAATTGTTTATTTATAAAAATATTTAATATCTTAGTGTTGCTTTCTAAATTCTAGAGAAAGCAACTTTTTTTTGAAAAAATTACCATTGAAAAAGGGAGAAATTCTACCGAAACGTTTGGCTTTTGAATAAACTTGTTTTGGATTGTTTTTTATAAAAGATTTGAATTTTTTCATTTATATTAACTATCAATAACATTTTTTCTTTTCTATACTAACAAATATAGGACTTAAAGTAAATTTAATATTGAGCAAATACATCCAATGAAGGTGGAATTTCAGAGAATTTTATATTCTTCAAAATTAAAAAAAATTCACTAGTTTTCAATCATTAAATATCTATAGAAAAATCTATTTCATTTTTTTTTTAATATAAAACTTGAATAAATAAAATTTCAACTTGTGAAAAAATCTTATCAAGTTTAAATGGCACATCATTTGTGTTTCTATTGGAGAAAGAGATTCCTTCCTCGCAGTATTTCCTTGGTTTTCTTTCTCTTCGGATGTTGGCATTCAATATGCCGAAACAGAAATGAACTCTGTTGAAATTTAAGTGGGAGATAAATTTAACCAAATTTATCGCACGGAGAATTTACCACTGCTTGAAGCCCTTAAAAAAAACTTAGTAAATTGGATTGTATCTAACTTTCTGAGATTTGGCTTGTGATCCCGGCTTCTTTCCTTCTACTCTGTTCTTATCACGATAGAGGGGCCATCCCATACAGGCCTTAAGGGGATGCACCTTCTGGTGTATCTCCTTCTCACATCAATATCATTAAAAAAAAAAATGATAGTAAACCATTTTAAACGCTTGCCCTAATTTAGGGAATCCGGAGCTCCTTTTTCCTGCAATCTTCCTTTTAAAATGAAGATTTGCTTCAGTAGTGTTTATCAGTGGAAAAGTTTCGGCTGAAACCACCTTAATTAGACATAAAAATGTATAATTAATACGTATCGATCCTTAATCCTGAAGTCATTTTCAAATGATGGAGATACCATTCTTAGTGACTGTGACTATATAAATTTGAATTCCCATGATGATGGTTCACAAAGATATGGTTTTTATTTCTGATGACATTTTAGCTTTCTTATCTTCAATTCAAATCTCCTTTATATCAATTTCAATAGAATGCAGCTATTATATAATAATAAATGTACAATAAGAATTGATTGTGTTATTAAAAATTATTCTTATTCGTTTTTAAATTTATATAATTATTGAATTAATGATAATTAGTATTCAGTAGCTTGAAATCGAGTAACTGCGGGAGTTGTGTTCGGCCGGACAAGTCCTATTCTTTCAGATGGGTCAACCCTTTTAAGTTGACAGGAACAACACGAAGGAAGAATAAATGAATCGGAGACTGGGTTGCCATTTTCGTCTAAACTTAATAGACTGCGATATGAATATTTCTGCTCACATGAAGTTACAAAGCCGGAACTTGCTTCAACAAAGCCGCAGGGTTTATTCATTTGTTTACATATTTCAACTCGCACTCCTTGATCATAATATTCCTTTTGATTGATGATATATTTCCACTTACCTTCTCTGTTCTTGGCAGTTTTCGGATTAGAAATTTGTTCATCAGATTCACATAAATTATATTGATTTTCATTTAGTCGATCTTTAACATCAATCTGCAATTCATCATGATTGACGAAAAGATTACTTTCAAGATTTCGAATTAGATTTTGAACATATTCAGTGGGATATGAATTGTCCTCTACACAAAAAGTAGTAGTCCCGTTAGCGCATTTAGGGTATTCTCCTTCCATTATAGGAACAAAACTTTTTACTTGGATCGGTCGTACAGTCGTTGAGTCAAATCCGGGGAACACAATACCACCGCCATTGTTGGGTCGCTTTTGAGAATTTGGCGGCCGACCCTGGGCTGTTGTCACCATGTAGAAGCAGCAGAGGGCTGACAAAAAAGCCCAGTGGTGAACGAGCATCCCGCAATCTGGAGCCAGCACCAACGGAAGAAAGAGAACGCCGTCTTCTAATAAACTAGTTGGCGAATATAAGCAGTCGCAATAATTACGTATGCACAGCTGGCGCTCGTTGAATCAACTAGTTGCCAATGTCAAGGATGCATGCCGTGAGTGTAGAGTGAATGTCTGCTGGGCAGAGATAATAAATATAAATAAAATAGATAAACAACTGGAATTATTATTTTTAAATCATATTAAGGCGCCATCAGTAATTGAAATCTTGTACTATGTTATTATTAAATGAGCAATTCTTATATTATATAATTAGTACCTGGAGCCACCGAGCGATGCACTGTAACCAAGCTAAAAAAATACAAATATATATAGTACACGCACCCTAGACCCCCCGAAACCACGCACCCCACCCCGCCCCGGATCCCCCACAACCGCAGCCCCCACACCCACCCCACCCCGCACCCAGTTTTTGCATTTCTAGCTTTCTAGTGGTCCACATATTATGTGTATATTTGTTTACTCGTACACCAATTTGCCCGCATTCGTTCATATTGATAAACATTATAAAAAAATAAATAGGAAAATAATAATAAAAAAAATAATCGTATAGGATCTTTCTGAAATAAAAATATAAAATTAAATAAGATTTGTTTCCAAGTTATATAAAAAAAGCCACTTCAACCACTTTATTTGTAAAAACACCTGTTTTGTTATGATTTAGACACCTGTTAATTAAAATTTAATTTAATATATTAATATTTGTTATATCCTATTAGTGGGTTTTAAAATTAAAAAACTAATTAATAAATAAAAGATAATTGAATAGAATGTAAACAAACTTTTTTATTGAGATTTTCATCTATAAATCTACTCTTATTAAACGAGCAAAAATTGTATATATATTTGTATCTTGGTTCTATTTTGAAAACGACTCTACCGATTTTGATGAAATTCACGGGTTAGGGGGTTTTGGGGTGACAATTCGATCTGTCACGGTCTCATCTTCGATAAAATTGTTTTTGATGGTTTTTTTCGTAATCAAATTAATTATTCTCAGGTAGACAAATCCTATTCTTAGAGTTTTAAAAAAAGGTTACTCTTTTCCTTTTGTACCCAGGCAGACATTGGGTTGACTTTCATTGTTCTCAAAGGCCTTGAAGAAATATTGTGATTGTGGTTTTTAACATATTTTGTTCTCCCTAAACGTTAGAACTATTAATAAACGTTTTATAATTGTTTTTATAAAGAACTTTATTTATTTAATAGAATAAAAAATAATCATGAATTTATTTAAAAATATATTTCGCATAAGCAGGTCTCAATTTTCTGAAAAAACAACACATTTTGATAGGTTTTATTTATTAACAATTGGATGAATAAAAATGAATCATATGGTTGAATCAAAACAGGTGCAGGAGGTGGGGTGTAGTGGTGGGGGACCCGGGGGTAGGGCGAGGTTTCGTGAGTGGGGTCGAGCGGCGTGGAGGTGTGGGGGGGAGGGGTACAGTGAGTGAATATTATATATTGAAGGAGACAATAAAAAGAGTGTGTCTTCTGCTGGAATTATAAATTTTATTTATTTATAACGAACGTTATAACGAACGTTATAAATAAATAAAATTTATAATTCCAGCAGAAGACACACTCTTTTATTGTCTCCTTCAATATATAAAAATTCTGCTACTCTCGGCAAAAACTTTCAATTCAATTGAATATTATATATTTTTGTATTTTTAACGCCTATAACTAAAGCAAAAAATTACCGAGCAACGCTCGTCCCACCTGGTACTATATAATATATAAGGTGTACAAATAAGTTTCCGCTGTTTTTAATCAAAAATTGGACATTTATTGTGAAACAACGCAACCTTAAGTTTTATCGAAGTATTGTCCATCGCTTGCCTATCTTTTGAGGCTGTTCACGAATCGACCCAATTTTTGGTATCTTCATATGATGTGAAGTGCTGCTTAGACAGGCCATGCTCCATCGATCGAAACAACATCAGTTGACATCAGAAGAAGTTATGTCTGGTGAATATAGCGGGTGGTGTTCCCAAAACTTCCCAATTGGGTGTTTCCAAATAGATTTTGACCGGTTTTGTGGAAAATTGGCGTTCAATGTTTCTCGGCGTCAGTTCATATGGAACCCAAATTTCTTGTTTTTGAATCATTCCCAATGATTTCAACTGATGTGAAATTGCTTGCTGAGTCACTCCTGATGTATGTGCAAGTTCTTCTAGAGTTTGGCACAAATCTTAGTCCGATAATGTTTTCAATTCCGCGTCTTGTTACACTTTCGGCCTTCCACTTCGTTCTTTGTTAAATTCACCCTTCTTAAACTTTTGAAACTTCTCTCACTTAAAGCAGCTTCGCCACATGCTTCTACAAGCAATTGAGATCTTAGCAGCAGATTTTTTCAAATTGAAGAAGTAAATCAAAAGTTCCCACAAATGACGCTTATTTGTGTCAAAACTCGACATTTTCGCAGACAAAAAAATCTAATATACTGAAAGGCAGTCCATAAATTATTTTATTTTATTTTTATTAAATTTCCGACGTTTCGGAGACATTTTTCTCTCCTTCTTCAGGGTACTGATTAGTCAGTATAACTCGGTTCCCATTTGTTTCTCCTTTCAGTGATAGCAACAATATTACAATATTTTCCAACATTATACCATAGATATCTATATAACCAAGTAGACTTAAGGTATAATGTTGGAAAATATTGTAATATTGTTGCTATCACTGAAAGGAGAAACAAATGGGAACCGAGTTATACTCATCCATCAATAACTATTCAATACCCTGAAGAAGGAGAGAAAAAAGTCTCCGAAACGTCGGAAATTGAATAAAAACAAAATTAAATAAATTATGGACTGCCTTTCATTATAACCTACTTATTTCGTTAACCAGTCCGTCTTTCTAAGAAAATAAATAAAATTATATAATATACTGATGAAAATTCACTAAGATTTCAAGGTTATGTTGTTGACAAATATACAGCCTTAAGATAATTAAGTTTTAATTCTGACAATTTTAATCATAACTTACTGGTGGGACCAACTTTGTCAAACGGCGGAAACTTATTTGTACACCCATTATAAAGTGAAATGAAATATATTAATACTTTAATAAGTTGTTGTAGGGAAATAAGGCCACTAGATTAAGCAAGTATTTTTTATTTTATGTCAACTTTGTTGACTTCCTCAGGGCTCAAACAAATTATCTTCTTTGCATATTTGTCAATTTATAAATATTCATTCTTAGCAAACACATATAGGTCAGTCATTGAACAGATTGAAAACTATTTGTTTGAGCTCCTGAGGAAGTCAACAAAGTTGACGAAACGTTGGCATAAGCTAGTGTCCTTATTTCCCTACAACAACTTATTAATTTAATCGATCGACATAAACAATCAAAATATAATAATACTTACATTGAAAATAATTTATAAATGAGAATATCCCTATCGGTTGGTTTATAACATATAGAAATGACTATATGAATAACATTGCGTTGACTTGACTGAATCCTGGTGTAAGCGATAGTGTATTAACTTGATATCATACATTGGAAGGCGTTTTAAACATTTAGGCTGAAAACAGATGGGTATTAATGATTAAAGAGTAAAGAATATGATAATTTCAACAATCTCACATTATATTTTAGTAGCTGATAAATAATTATATTTCGCCAGGCTTATGCCAAAAGCACGAAAGTGTAAATGTTTTGATTTAGTTTTAGTGGTTTCTTTATTGATGATACCGAATAATAATAAAGGCACAAGTATAATAAGTTCTAATCAGAAAAATATATAATATAAACAGAGCAAAAGAATAGTTAAAAATAACAAGAGAAAATCAAAGAATATACAACTGTAAACAAACAAAGAGAATAAATGGAAATTTAATTAACATATAAAATGTCTAGTCTTCGGGCCACCACAGTCATTTAGACATTTTTCAATACAATTTTGACAAACAAGATACGAATGTGATGGAATGACTAAATCAAACTCAAAACTTGAGATCTATATTCACTGGAAAAGGTTATAAAAATTTTTAAATAGCAATAATTCAATCTATCAAAGGACTTCTTACACAGCAGTTGAAAACAATTCGAAAAAAATAGGTGGCGAAACGTTGTGGTGATGAATTTTCTGAATATATTAATTCTGGGTCATTTTAAGTGAAACTTTTCTTTAGATTAATTCAAAATAAGGTTTTTGGAACTTCATGGTTTTGGCATATGGGTTAAGATATAATATATAAATATAATATAAAATGAATAATACTTACATTTAACTTTATTTAATCTTTTCAAAGGATTTTCCTTTATATATGTATTTAAAAAATTATGTAAATCCTTTTCTATCAATAATAGATAATATAAATAAATAATATTTATTATTTTTCAAAACAATTGGATTTGGACATCAACAAGGTTAATCTTTTTTGAGCCAGTATGCGCTGCGGTACACTAATCTGAGCGGACTTTTCAAAATTTGAAATCAAAAACAAAATAAATTGAACTCTATTTTAATAGAAAATTTACTATTATTCGAGCCCCAGCTGATTCTTTTGTCTTTAATATATTTTTGAAGTGAGATTTATTTAGCGACGTATATGTATCTAAAAATGAGTTTAGTTTTTTGAAAATTAATATTTTTGGCACTTTTACGGTAACTATGGCGCCATGATATGACGATGGATTCTTATAGAACTCACCAAAATAAGATGAAAATGAAAAATACTATTTTTCGAGATTTCAGTTAGTTTTCGAGATATCGAGTTTAAAAAATACTGTTTTTTTTTATTTATTTTATTTTATTTTTCAATTGTTTTTTATAGAAACCACGGAAACAGTAGTATCACGGAACCCGTGTGGTTCCGCTACTGACGACGGATTCTTTTAGCAAATGAATATTAATTAAAAACTCATTAGTAAAATTCAAAAAAAAAAATTCGAATATGTAAAAGTCGTAGCCGGTTCGGTTTAGATATATTCAGTTCGAACTGAATCTTAACCGGACCTTTCATCAAAGTTTGTTCTGGAACCCATTATTTTATCTAATCGAACCGAGATGATGAATATAGCCCAAGAGTCCGCGACGGCCAGATCTTCGTTATTTTATAAAAGCTGAAAGTTTTTCTGTGCATGTCCCCTATACAGATAAGAACGACCAGCGACTATAGAGTTTGGGTTGTGGTTACTTTGGCAGATAACAGGTAATAAAGGTGTATAAAATAGTACTTTAAATTCGTTAAAGTATAAAGCTCAATTTTTTTATATTTTCTTCGGGATAACTTTAGAAATCTCGTCATCCATTGCCGGACACTTATGACAGTTGCTACCCCTGCCAGACACCACTAAACTTTAATAAATTATAATTCTACTTTCGTTATAATATAAAAGATAAATTTTATATATGTTACTTGGCGACCTATAAAAAATGTTACCTCAATAGGCGGACAGTTTTAATGGTTTCTACATAGATTTTTGACATTTCAGTTATTATTGATAATCATTGGTGAAGACCTGGAGGAATCGACTTAAAATCAAAAATAAACATCGATTCTTATCTAATACTAGAGGAATAACCTTATTGCATTCCATTTTTGTTGTTTTGACTATTAATGGCAACCTCTACTGAAAACGTGGAAGAATCGACTTAAAATCAAAAAGACTAAACTCTTTTATGGCAAACCACTCAAGCTTGAGTTGTTTAACAAAAAAGAATTTAGTCTTTTTGATTTTAAGTCGATTCTTCCACGTTTTCAGTAGAGGTTGCCATTAATAGTCAAAACAACAAAAATGGAATGCAATAAGGTTATTCCTCTAGTATTAGATAAGAATCGATGTTTATTTTTGATTTTAAGTCGATTCCTCCAGGTCTTCACCAATGATTATCAATAATAACTGAAATGTCAAAAATCTATGTAGAAACCATTAAAACTGTCCGCCTATTGAGGTAACATTTTTTATAGGTCGCCAAGTAACATATATAAAATTTATCTTTTATATTATAACGAAAGTAGAATTATAATTTATTAAAGTTTAGTGGTGTCTGGCAGGGGTAGCAACTGTCATAAGTGTCCGGCAATGGATGACGAGATTTCTAAAGTTATCCCGAAGAAAATATAAAAAAATTGAGCTTTATACTTTAACGAATTTAAAGTACTATTTTATACACCTTTATTACCTGTTATCTGCCAAAGTAACCACAACTCAAACTCTATAGTCGCTGGTCGTTCTTATCTGTATAGGGGACATGCACAGAAAAACTTTCAGCTTTTATAAAATAACGAAGGTCTGGCCGTCGTGGGCTCTTGATCTAATAGAACCGAACCTATGAAAAGTTCTAAAAGTGAAAATTGGCAACGCCCACTGGCTCTCACTTGAGACAATTTGAGATATCACGGTCCATAAACTCAATTTCAGTTCAAATTTGTGCTTTAAAATTGTTTTTTTACTTTCCAACTTATTTTGTCTAGTTCTAAAAGAAAACGTCAAGTCAGTAGCGGCGCCACACAGAACCCGTGAAATCTCGAAAATGGGGTTCTTCATTTTCGTCTTATTTTAGTGAGTACTATAAGATTCCATCGTGTCAGATCGTGGCGCCACAGTTAACGTAGAATCCCCATATTTTTATTTCCCTTGAAATTATCAAAAAAGTTGAAAAGGGTCCCCCCTTTGTATCATCTACCCCATCGAAGAGAGGCTTCAAAAAGTAATTTTTTTCGAGATATTCCAACGAAAGTATACTCTTTTAACTCTTAATAAACTATACTATTAAAAATGAGTTTAGTTTTTTGAAAATTTATATTTTTTTCTCACTTGAAATTCTCAAACAAGTTGATAAGGGTCCTCCCTATGTATCATCTACCCTTCGAAGAGAGGCATCAAAAAGTAATTTTTTTCGAGATATTTCAACGAAAGTATACTATTTTAACTCTTAATAAAATATACTATTAAAAATGAGTTTAGTTTTTTGAAAATTAATATTTTTTTCTCACTTGAAATTCTCAAAAAAGTTAATAAGGGTCCCTTCTTTGTATCATCTACATTTACATAGAAGAGAGGTTTCAAAAAGTAATTTTTTTTGAGATATTTCAACGAAAATATACTTACTCTTTTAACTCTTTATAAAATATACTATTAAAAATGAGTTTTTTTTTTAAATTAATATTTTTTTCCTTGAAATTCTCAAATAAGTTGATAAGGGTCCCTCACCCCCCCCTTTGTATCATCTACCCTTCGAAGAGAGGCTTCAAAAAGTAATTTTTTTTCGAGATATTCCAACAAAAGTATACTCTTTTAACTCTTAATAAAATATACTATTAAAAATGAATTTAGTTTTTTGAAAATTAATATTTTTTTTCCTTGAAATTTGCAAACAAGTTGATGAGGGCCCCCCTGTGTATCATCTACCCTTCGAAGAGAGCCTTCAAAAAGTAATTTTTTTCGAGATATTCCAACAAAAGTATAGTCTTTTAACTCATCTTAATAAAATATACTATTAAAAATGAGTTTAGTTTTTTGAAAATTAATATTTTTTCTCACTTGAAATTCTCAAAAAAGTTAATAAGGGTCCCTTCTTTGTATCATCTACATTTACATAGAAGAGAGGTTTCAAAAAGTAATTTTTTTTGAGATATTTCAACGAAAATATACTTACTCTTTTAACTCTTTATAAAATATACTATTAAAAATGAGTTTTTTTTTAAATTAATATTTTTTTCCTTGAAATTCTCAAATAAGTTGATAAGGGTCCCTCACCCCCCCCTTTGTATCATCTACCCTTCGAAGAGAGGCTTCAAAAAGTAATTTTTTTCGAGATATTCCAACAAAAGTATACTCTTTTAACTCTTAATAAAATATACTATTAAAAATGAATTTAGTTTTTTGAAAATTAATATTTTTTTTCCTTGAAATTTGCAAACAAGTTGATGAGGGCCCCCCCTGTGTATCATCTACCCTTCGAAGAGAGCCTTCAAAAAGTAATTTTTTTCGAGATATTCCAACAAAAGTATAGTCTTTTAACTCATCTTAATAAAATATACTATTAAAAATGAGTTTAGTTTTTTGAAAATTAATATTTTTTTCTCACTTGAAATTCTCAAAAAAGTTAATAAGGGTCCCTTCTTTGTATCATCTACATTTACATAGAAGAGAGGTTTCAAAAAGTAATTTTTTTTGAGATATTTCAACGAAAATATACTTACTCTTTTAACTCTTTATAAAATATACTATTAAAAATGAGTTTTTTTTTTAAATTAATATTTTTTTCCTTGAAATTCTCAAATAAGTTGATAAGGGTCCCTCACCCCCCCCCCTTTGTATCATCTACCCTTCGAAGAGAGGCTTCAAAAAGTAATTTTTTTCGAGATATTCCAACAAAAGTATACTCTTTTAACTCTTAATAAAATATACTATTAAAAATGAATTTAGTTTTTTGAAAATTAATATTTTTTTTCCTTGAAATTTGCAAACAAGTTGATGAGGGCCCCCCCTGTGTATCATCTACCCTTCGAAGAGAGCCTTCAAAAAGTAATTTTTTTCGAGATATTCCAACAAAAGTATAGTCTTTTAACTCATCTTAATAAAATATACTATTAAAAATGATTTTAGTTTTTTGAAAATTAATATTTTTTTTTCCTTTAAATTCTCAAATAAGTTGATAAGGGTCCCTCCCCCCTTTGTATCATCTACCCTTCGAAGAGAGCCTTAAAAAAGTAATTTTTTTTCGAGATATTCCAACAAAAGTATACTCTTTTAACTCATCTTAATAAAATATACTATTAAAAATGAGTTTAGTTTTTTGAAAATTAATATTTTTTCCCCTTTGAAATTCGCAAACAAGTTGATGAGGGTCCCCTCTGTGTATCATCTACCCTTCGAAGATAGGCTTCAAAAATTATTTTTTTTCGAGGTATTCAAACGAAAATACTGTTTCAACTCTTAATAAAATATACTATTAAAAATGAGATTAGTTTTTTGAAAATTAATATTTTTTTCCCTTGAAATTCTCAAATAAGTTGATAAGTGACCCCCCTCTTTTTTATCATCTACCCTTCGAAGATAGGGTTCAAAAAGTAATTTTTTCTAGATATTCCAACGAAAGTATATTCTTTTAACAAAATATATTATTAAAAATGAATTTAGTTTTTTTTAAATTAATATTTTTTCCCCTTGAAATTCTCTAACAATTTGATAAGGGTCCCCCTCTGTGTATCATCTACCCTTCGAAGAGATGGTTGAAAAAGTAAGATATTCCATCGAAAGTATACTCATGTAGTAAAAATTATAAAATAATTATCTAATTTAATTACAACTAAACGATGAAATATTAACATGAAATCACTTTTTGAAGTCGGTGCTAAACAAACTATATAAGCGATTCATAAAATGTATATGTTTGGCACCGACTTCAAAAAGTGATTTCATGTTAATATTTCATCGTTTACTTGTAACTAGTTTAAATTAGATAATTATTTTATACCTTTTAGTACATTTTATTTTATTTTTGAGTTCTTATTATTTTATTTGTTGCATTTAATTTTTTTGAAGTCGGTTATATTTTATTTTTTTATAAAATTTTTTTTTTAATTAACATTTTTTCCCCCTTGAAATTCTCAAATTTGTTTGGTCTGGATCCTCGCCTGATATTCCGGTGCCAGTTAGACGTATATTTTTTTTCGTGCCGCCCTTTGTGAATTGCGTATCACATTATAACGGATAATTTCTTAGTTGGAAATCACACATGACTATCGACTTTCACTTTTTCTTCCAGTAATGACATTTTATGAACCTACACTCTACTCTCAGGCAAAAAAAGAAGGATTTAAAGCACTAGGATCGTGTTGTTTGTTGCCATTGTCCTTTTACTTTTGAAAAGAACCATAAAACAATCTCCCGGCATAGATACATCTAAATCTTTCATTTTTCTCGTGGCCATACTCTGAAATGTGGACCATAAATTCATAAATAATATTAAAATAAATTATGACTTGCTGAAAGAACATATATACCTGCCCAGAAACCAGGAAGCTGTTCAATTTTGCCTATTGTGTTGGTGGGTGGTCTATATACCGTAATCTACCCTTCATCCTCCGAGTCTATTTTGCCTTTGTTTGCATTTCATCACAACTTTCTCTTTTAGATCTTTTTTGCATTCCATCACTTTCTCTTTTAGATCTTTTCGCAGGCACTAATATTTATTTGTAAAATTATGCCTGTTTAACTTGGAAGCAAATAATTTACATCAATATTTTATTTATAATTAATTAATTTTTTGGAATTTCATTTAAAAAAGTAACTGCTTGTAGAAATATTAAATACAGTATTGAATCAATACAAACACCCATGTAAATATCATCAATTTATAAAATATTAAATTTTTACCAGATTCCAGGCGGTTAGTCAAGTTTCCACGTTTCCTACCTCTACTGCGGATGTCCATGGGTCTAATAAGGTAACAAGTTTCTAAATCGTATGTTTACTGTATTTGATTCCAATCGCGAATCGAATGCAGGTGATTTTTGTCAAATATTAAGTGAAAATAATATCTGAACTTATATATTTCTAACTTGAAACAATTAAGTTAAATAAATTTATAATTTTCTCATTAATATATTAAAGAATAATTAACATATTAACGAGAAAATCGTGATCAAAACAATTCTTAATACAATTTTTTAAGATATTAATGAGAAAATTATAAATTTATTTAATTACATTGTTTCAAGTTAGAAATATATAAATTCGGATATTATTTTCACTTTATATTTGACAAAAATCACCTGCATTCGATTCGCGCTTGAATCAAATATAGGAAACATACAATTAATTAATACCAAGCACCTAACATATGTATTATATAAGTGCTAACATTATTTTATTTTCTGTTTGTCTGAAACGCTATGTCAAGAATAAAAGATCGTAAAAAGTTCGCTCTGGTGCAAAAATATTTGTATTTTTTCAAACTTAAGGTCTGATATTTGGGCTTTTTAAATTTTAATCTTTCCGTTGAAAAATGCAAAAAAATAAACCAACTGGTGTGGTCTCCACACGACTTTGAGATTCTCATTTATTTGAAATCATCGCAACACTCTTAATTTGCACCCTCCTTCCTTTATTTCAATCAGATTAAAATTTATGCACGACTAATAACTCCTAAGACTTGATAAGTACACCAATTTAAAATAAATTGACAGTGCCGTTTTTGAGAAAATAAAAAAAATCTTTCATGTAAATGTCTACTTCCGGTGTTTCGATTTCAACCAAAAGCTTGCTGTACTCCTTCTAATATATATCGAGCTTAAGTTTCGAATTTCGTAGATCTGAGACTTATGGTTGCGAAACGCAGGGTAGTACATACGCATTGACCAAATTTTGGCCTCTGGGGATCACAATATTCGGTTTTATGTCCTAAATCCGGTTTCCAACTATTAAGGGCATCGATTCCTTACACTGAGAAGTTACAAAATTAAATTAACTTTTTTCTTCTCTGAGATAGAAGCTCTCAAAGTGTCAGGATCCAGGCAGGCGATCGAAATTCTTCACATTATATTCTATAGAATATAAATGTGAAAATAAAAAATGAATTGTTATATGGAAAGTAGTTAAAGTTTAATTAAAAAATAAAAAAAGGTTGTATTAATAAACTGCACTTTTATGCCATATTTCGATTTTCTTAGTCAAGCCGTTAGCAGACAAACAATTTCCAAAATAATTAAATTTACAAATTTTATACTGAATCTTTAAAAAATTTTATTATTTCCTCCCATTTAAAATTGAATTAATTAATTTAGTAATGAAAATAAAATTTGCAAACTTTATCTAGTTTATACATATAATATACAGATAATTTTTATTTCAATATTGAAATTAAATTGGATCTCTAATAGGAAGAGCCCCAAGACGTTCCTTGACACGAGTTATTCGTTTTTCAAGATCGCCAATTGACTTGTGCTGCATTTGAATCCGATGAGTGAGTTGTGACGTTTTCGACATCAGATCAGCCACTGATTAACACACACACACACACACACAACATATTAATTATTTGAAAGGGTTTTCTTGCAGAGAGTAGCAGAGTTGTTGATTTTTAAAAGGAAATCAATGAGGGAGTCCTCTGTTTGATACAAATATACATCATTTCCCTTCTCAATCTCCCTGATAACGCACTAGCCAATTGACCCTCTTGATAAAGCTGAAGTATTCGCTTCCTATTTCGCATTCAATTTAAACTTGGACATTAACAGATTTGAGCCACCTACATACATAATATATTCTCTTAGCATTGACATCATGTCCGATATTGTCTTCAGGATACCAAAAATCCTAAAAATTATTAAAAAATTAAAAGCCAATTCTTCCGTTAGCCCTGACGATATTCTAACTATTTCCTGACTCACCTTAGAACCATTTGCACCCATTTTATGCACTATAGATAATACTATGGGCAGGAGCGTTACTGCCCCATTGTGCGCTCCTGGTGCAAGCAAATACTGTATATCTAAAATATTTGGTTCAAGTTAATATTTGCCGCCCTTTCTAAAAATACTCAAAAACTAGTGTGAATATCGAATTGAAATTTCACATGTAGTTTTGGTGCATTGAAATTAAGAGCTGATTAGATTTTGGTTGAAATCGAACCAAAAATTAAGGGGGGCGGGGTTCTTTCGTAAATAATTATAAATGATTTTATTAAATTTCTCTATATCTTCTCCCAAACAAATTTGGACCTGGGTTTATGGACAATAGAGTTCGCCGCCCTTTCTCAACATATACAATGGAACAATTTGTACCATCAAAATTCCAGACGACGTTTCTCTTCGATTAGGGCTCTCTATCTTGTATTGATATTTTATTGAAAATAAATAAAAATAATATTTTCTTAAAATTCTTTATATTATAACTAAATTTAATTTTCCGGCCTAGACTTTACAAGTCCGCCCCCCAAGCTTGAGCGCCGTGGTGTCTTGAACCACCTGAATCACCCTGTAGGCACGGCCCTGACTATGCGGGTTTGTTCTGACGAGTTTAAATTAATAATTACTCAAAGCCAATTATTTTCGAACCCATTGGTGTCAAATTAATAAGAATCGAACCAAAGCTTTCGCCAAATCGTTTATCCCTGTAATCTCTTAAGATTAGACAAGCGCTCTGCCAGGGTCTATTCCGCAACCTATAATCTTCTTTCTGCCCGATAAAAACTCTTCCTCTTCTATTCATGCTTTATAGGCTAATTTAGGCCTATAAGGGCTATACCTAGTGAAACTCCTTCTCACATCAATATCGATTTTTCACATCCCTGCAACTTCACCCTCTAAAAGGCCCAAATCCCCTCCTGACTCGAATAAGGCTCGCATCTGTGCAGAGAAGCCTCCAGCTTGCCACACTGGATGTAATTCAGAAGCGAGGTGTCAGGGTAATTACGGATTCAACCTCACCGATTCTCTCGACTCGCTATATTAGTTCAACGAAGAAATATTTCCGCACTTTCTCTTTTTTATACGGAAGATCCCCCGATGAGTTAAAATCAGTAATTCCTCCCAAAGCATGTTTTGTCGATTCCCAGCACTCTTTCGCGATTAAATTGGAAAAGTGCCGGATCAATATGTTTGTCCCCATGACTTCAGGGAACTGGAACTCTCTCCCGGCCTTCAATTTTCTCGTCACTTTTATAAACTTCAATCCTTCAAAACCCGTGTGCATAGACACCTGCGACTCCACCCTTTCACTTGATCCCTTTACTTCTCATCGATAATGAAAGGGTCTTTAAAGATCCATAGAGGCTGCATCTTTATGGCCTAAATTTTATAGATACACATACATTGTTTACAAAATATCCCCTTCTTGCGTTCAATTCCATAAAAAAAAAACCTATTTATAATAACTATTTTACCTATGCCGGGGTGAGGGGGAATATGATACCTGAACAAATCAATTGCTTCAGTCACAAAACCCCGTCCCCCATAAAAAATCTATACCTATGTCACTGTCTCCTTGACATAAATGCCTGAATGAATGAAAATTTGTATACAAAATAGTTCATTCACCTTTCAACGAATTTTCGTATGTTTTTTCGCATTAACGAGCGGACATCCTCGTAAATTTCCTCTTAAAAATATATTATTACAAAAAAATTAAAATAAAATAAAAATATGTCTGATTCATTCACATAAGCTCACGGGAAAAGTGAAACTTCTTTAGCCGTAGACGTTATTGAAGTAATTTAAATTTCCTAATTTTAATAAATAAAATTTTGTCATTAAATATTAGTGGGTTTTAAAATAATAATTTAAATTTCCTAATTTTAATAAATTTCATTTGCCATGAAATATTAGTGGGTTTTAAGAAATTATTTCCCCTCTATTGAGTCATTTCCCTTTTATTGTAACAAAAAATAAAACGGATACTTCGCTAAAGAAGTTTCACTTCAAAAAAAATCTTAATGTTTTAATGAAAAACTAATTAGCTATTGTGTGTATTTTTGGGATTATAATAATAAAATATGGCTATTCATTTGATTACTTGTCTTTTGTTGTTCTTTAAGAACTCCACATTGTTCAGGTAGCGAACTTGCTAAACGGTCTGCGTCGGAGGCCATTTCTTCAGGTCACAACCAAACACATACAGATTGTTTGGGATATTAGAGAAGATTATTTTGTTTTGTTTTCCTTGTTTTTCTAAGCTTAATGGATATTAAATTACAGAATACAATATTTAATGATTATTCTATTACTGTGGACTAAATGGACTTGTTGTATCCATAACAAATGGCTCATTCATCCCAGGAGGCTTGCCCAACAACCTCACCATAAAACTGACCAAAAGGATTATACCATACATGAGAAAGAAATCGATTTCATCTATCTGGAGGCTTATTGTACCTTTTTAATATAAGAAAATAGCATTTTGATTAAGAATATTATAGTTTAAATGAAATTTTATAAAGAGATTCAAATTCTTCTCTCCGGGACCGAATCAACTAGAAATGGTAAAAAGTTTATTTTTTTTCTCATTAGATATTTATTCAAATCTATTGAAATTTCATACCTGTGTGTTAGTGTCATTTATCTTTTATATCAAATAATTATTAGAAAATTTGCATTTTAAAGGGTAGTTTATTTGAAGTCCAATTTGAAAAAACGCTAATGACTCTGTTGATTTTTTTTTTTTTTTAATATGAAAGTAATAGATATTATAAAACAATTAATTAAATTTTGAACGAAATCGATACAGTATTTTTTGAGAAAATCGTCAAAAACCATCTGAGCCTTCTAAAAAACGATGTTTTTCAAAAGCTTCGAGATCCCTTTGAAAAAAGTTAAAAATGTCATATGAAACGAAACTTTGACTTGTGACATGGAGGTGAGATTTTTTGACGAATTTTTTTTCTCAAAAAGAACTGAATAGATTTCGTTCAAAATTGAATTAAATTATTAGTAATTGAATGTTTTATAATATTTATTAAATTTCATATTTAAAAAAAAATTCAACAGAGATATTAGCGTTTTTCAAATTAGACTTGAAATAAACTACCTTTTAAAATAAAAATTTTCTAATAATAATTATTTGATATAAAAGATAAATGGAAATAACACACAGATATGAAATTTTAAGATTTGAATAAATATCAATTGAGAAAAAAATAAAACTTTTTCCCATTTCTAGTTGATTCGCTCCTGGAGTGAAGAAATTGAATCTTTTCATACTATTTCTTTAAACTACAAAATTCTTAATCAAAATGAAATTTTCTTGTATAATAGACATACTGTGAACCTTCAGATAGATGAAATCAATAAAATAAGATCTTTTTATTTTCATTTTTTATCAAGAGACTGGGTAGCAAGTCACCCGGCATCAGCGAGTCATTTGTTACGTTTTTATAGCATTTTCTTAAAAACTAATCAATCAATTTCGTTCAAAATTGAATATAACTATTAATAATCGATTGTTTTATAATATTTAAAAATTTCATATTTTCAAAAATTATTTCAAAGTATAGTAATTAGCGTTTTTTAAATTTAACTTCAAATAAACTACCCTTTAAATGCAAATATTCTAATAAAAACTATTTGATATAAAAGATAAAATTTTCCATACATATTTAGTCCCCGACATGGGGTGAACCGCGACTACTTCCACTTTAATTTCCAAGTAGAAGACAATAGATGAAGGGGCATTATCTAATGAATTCCAAAAGGCATGTACACCTAATTCAAATCGCGGTTCACCCTTCGGTTCCTGAGATAATAATGGGTGTTTTTTTTAGAGGTATAGAACTTCGAATTGAAATAAAACACAAGAAAATCGTTTTAATGTCCATCAATTTGGCTTTATTGGAAGGATAATTTTATGCCATTAATGTTTAAATATGATTTCGGGCATGTGGCCGCCGCGGCTGGCTCGAATAAATCCAATTCTACAGGTCCAATTTTCAACCACTTTTTCGAGCATATGGGGCCGTATGTTGGCAATAACGCCACGAATGTTAGCTTCCAAGTCCCCTAACGTTTCTGGTTTGTTGGCGTAGACGAGCGACTTCACATATCCCCAAAGAAAATAATCCAATGGTGTCAAATCACACGATCTTGGTGGCCAATTGACAGGTCCATTCCGCGAAATATGCGCTCATCGAATGTTTCCTTCAATAAATCGATTGTGACGTGCGCTGTGTGGCATGTAGCGCCGTCTTGTTGGAACCACAACTCATCCACATTCATGCCATCCAATTCGGGAACAAAATAGTCGGTTATCATGGCTCTATACCGGTCTCCATTAACGGTAACTGACTCTCCAGCATTATTTCGGAAGAAGTATGGCCCAATGACTCCACCAGCCCATAGAGCACACCAAACAGTCAGTTTTTGTGGATGTAATGGCGTCTCAAGGGTCTCATGTGGATTCTCTTCACTCCAAATGCGGCAATTTTGCTTGTAACATACGGCCCCATATGCTCGAAAAAGTGGTTGAAAATTGGACCTGTAGAATTGGATTTATTCGAGCCAGCCGCGGCGGTCACATGCCCGAAATCATATTTAAACATTAATGGCATAAAATTATCCTTCCAATATAGCCAAATTGATGGACATTAAAACGATTTTCTTGTGTTTTATTTCAATTCGAAGTTCTATACCTCTAAAAAAAACACCCTATACAATGAGATACAAAAACCAATCACCCAAAATGGGGAAGGGTCAAAAATAAAAATTCTTAGCCTTTAGACCTACAAGAACCAAATTTTCGACACTGTGGAAGCATAGAATACTAGAAATACGGCAATCGTCTGGTAATGACCCCCCAAATGAAAATCTGGAGTCGCTACTGCTGGAGTTGAAACATCGTGCATTCTATTTTATCTCATTAAAAATATGTACCCGACATGTTTTCAATAGAAACTTCTCTTTCTCACAATTGAACCATGAAACCAGCATCATATTTTTAATCTTATAGATTAGATAAATATTATTTAAAATCAAATAGATTTCTTAAAAAAATATGATATATAAATCATTTAAAATACATATTTTTGAATGGAAATTCTTCACTTTTATAGAACATTTTTTTTTTAGAAATTTGAAGGAGACATGACTTTCAAATTTTTTAATTTAAAAAAAATCATTTTCTAGTTGTATATAATAATATAACATTCACACCTATATAATCAAAATTATATATCTGTATAATTATTTAATTGTATTATTATATTATATATCTGTATATATTATTTATTTGTTTGAGATCATAGTTTCGAAGGCTTGAGCCTCACCATCACTCTTATTAATTATTAATATTATTACTTTACCATATGGTCAAGTATTGTAATCGTGCATGTAAAAAAGTGTTATTTTTTTCAAATTATCTCAAAAACGGCTGAAACTATTTTGATCAAAAAAATTTTTTATTTTAATAAGGAAACATTAGAATAAGGAAACATCGAAAAAATTATATTTTTCGAGATAATAATTGTTTTGCCAAAATGTCTGTTAGTCTGTCTGGTTGTTAGTCTGTGCGTTACCAAATTTTTGTGGACGAGCTAGCTCAAAAACTATGTGAATATCAAAACCAAATTTCACACGTAGTTTTGGTTTATTGAGATTAAGAGCTGATATGCATATCGACCCAAAATTAAGGGGGTGGAGAGGGGGATTAAAAATTAAAAATCTAGGCAATTTGAGCAAACTCAACCTTGGATACATAATCAGTGGAGCCCCAGAAGTCTAATAAATTAATAAAAATGAAAAAACTAACCACCCAAAATAGGGGGGAGGTCAAAAAATGAAAATCTTGGCCATTTACCAAACTCAACCAAATTTTGTATACATAATCAGTGGACCCCAGGAGTCTAAAAATGCAAAAACTAACCCCCTCCCCATACATAAATAATTTTATTAAATATTAAATATAAGAGAGGGGCCAGGTTGTATGGTAAAGTCAAGTGGATGGCCACATCACAACACGTCAGCTTATTTTTCATGGGATCAGTATCATTTGGATATGAAGTATATATATTTATTAGAAGTGTAATAGAAATAAAATTATATAATTATCAAGAGGGATGCATGCGGTCAAGTCATGGATTGTGCTTAGAGTCGCTTCAGGTTTTCTTATTTTTCATGTTTTATGTGAACGAAATTAAAAAAAATTATTTTTCCATATTAAATATATGGTATATAAATATATATTGTGATATACATAAATATTATTTTGGACTATCCAATGGCGATAATTTTTCTGTTTGATTAATTTATTTATTTAAATTTAAAATTTCATCTATTTAATGTTCATCTTGCGTTTCCATTTTTTGTAATTTCTCTTTGGCTTTAAGAATACGATTTTTAAGATTTTTTATCTCTTCAGTTTCATCATCTTTACATTCCAATAGATACATTGCTTTATTTAACAAGTTCATAACTAAATAAAGAAAAGATAAATAAATTAAGATAAAAAAATGACAATATACGTGATAATAGATATAAGATTAAAGGAATATGATCATTAACTTTTGAAAAAACCATTGTGAATATGTTTAAAGTCCTAGATTAAGTTCTAAATGTCCAATTATATTCAATGTATTTTCAAAACTGCAATTTAAAAAATATATAATTGGTCATTTAGACGTTCATTTAGGACTTTCAATAAGCTAATGATCATATTCTTTGATAATATATAAAGGCAAGAGATTTCTGTTTAAGAAGGAAAACGGGACACAATTATTATATTACTACATGTCCAAGTATTGCAGCTCGTAAATAAAATACGATAAAATCTTAAAATTTTATTTTCCCGTATAACCAAAAAATATTAAAATTGTAAATAGATGAATATTTTGGGGAAGATCAAAATATTTTTTATCATAATGGGTGAAATATTGCTATAAAGATCTATTTTAAGTAGAAATACATTTAATTTTTACTTTGACATATACTTGCATGAAATGATATAGGATATAATGTAAAGTATTGCGATCGCCTGCCGGGGTCCTGACACTTTGAGAGCTTCTATCTCAGAGATGAAAAAGTTAATTTCACTTCGTGACTTCTAGCTGGAACCCTTAATAGTTTGAAACCGGATTTAGAACATACGACCAGATATTATGGTCTCCAAAGACCAAAACCACGCCAAAAATCCATTGGTCCGTGTGTATGTTTGTTTGTATATATGTTCGCAACCATAAATCTCAGAGCTATGAAATTCGAAACTTAAGCACGATATAGGCTAGAAGGAGTACAGCACGCTTTTGGATAAAATCGGAACACCGGAAGTTGGTATTTACATGAAAGATTTTTCGTTTTTTGTGATTAACTCAAAAACAGCACCAACGATTTTTTTTAAATGGTATTTTTATTACGTGTAATAAATTGCTAGTCGTGTATAAATTTTAATCAAATTGAAATAAAGAAAGAGGGTGTAAATTAGGAGTGTCGCAAAATAAATATATTAATCGGTCAAACGAGTATATCGTATGCGGTAAGTCACAGAGCTTTGGGATTTAAAACTTAAGCTATAGTTTTAAGCTAAGTCAAGATTTGGCTAAAATAGAAGAACCGGAAGTACATGTTTACTTGAAGATTTTTGGTATTTTGAAATTTCGTCTTTTTTCAGGTTTTCTCAAAACGGCTTGGGGAAACCCAAATTGAAGTAATTTGAATGCAGAAAATTGATATGATGATTTCAAATAAGGGAGAAACTAATGTGAGAGTCGTGTGGTGCCCACATCAGTTGATTTAAATTTATGCAATCTATGCAATGTAAAAATATTTTCTCTAAAATCTATGACTGGTCCTTAAAAATAAATTTATTAATATTTTGGATCTGGGTTGATTTTTGAAATAATTTTCATCTTTTTTCAAAAAAAGACACCTAAAAAAGATACTTAAATCTTTCCTTTCACTATTAATTTATTTTTATTTAAAATTCGGCTATGAGAGCTCCAAAGTGGCAATTTTTTTGTGATTTTTCTTCCAGTTGGCGTTTAGAAAGGGCTTAACTTAAAATTATGAATTTTTTTTTTTGATTTCTCAAGTATATAATTAATATTAAATTTGTTTATGTAAGGGGACGAGAATCTAAGTACTTATATCTATATACGAGGGATGAACCGCGAATTAGTTGTACACCGTCTTTGGAATTATTTGGAATTACTTTGGAATTCATTAGATAATTTATTGTCATCTATTGTCTTCTACTTGGAAATGAAAGTGGAAATAGGTGTACACGATTTTAGGTCGCGGTTCACCCCTCGTCTATATATATACATTTTTGCAACCTGACGACCCACTTCAAGACAAAAAATTTCCTTGACAAGAGCAGACAAGTAAATATATAATAAGAAAAAGTATTCAAAAGGCTCGAGATCTTATATGGCTCATATTGTTCGATAAACAATATGCTTTGGAATGTACATAATAAAAATTCTGTTTCAAAAGATGAGTGATTGTTCGAAGAAGAATGAAGGTTTTATGATTTAGAGAAATATGCTTAATAAATAATTTTCTTTCAATTTTCGAGTATAAACTAGAATGGTAGATTCTAATCCCATTTAGGTTACCTCCTTCTACCTGAATTTTAATTTTATGTTTTACATTTGGGGTGTTATCGCCCATCTTTGAAAATAATTAGGCTGGATATTGGGATCTTGGACTTGAGAAAATAATTAAAAGCTAAATTTCAGTTGCAACACGTTTCGTCGTATATTTTTCGACTTCTTCAGGCAATCTACAACAATTACAAATTATAAGAATATGAAGTCATTATTGTATTATCTAATGACTTCATATTCTTATAATTTAATGACTTCATATTTTTATAATTTGTAATTGTTGATGATCGCCTGAAGAAGTCGAAAAATATACGACGAAACGTGTTGTAACTTTTTGAAATTTAGCTTTTAATTATTTTCTCAAGTCCAAGATCCCAATATCCAGCCTAATTTATGTTTTACTTTCAGTAAAGTAAAAAAAAAAACAAAAAAAACAATAGAGTTAAAAATTATTAAACAATTAAATATCCCAGCGCCTCCCAATCGATCGCAGACCCCAAAGATCGAAAATAATTTTCTCTTCACCCGGAGTGCGACCACGAGGCCATGTAAATTCAATCAATAACAAAGTTAAATTTAGGGAACGAAGAAAAGATTATTTTTATTATAGACAAAAGGATCAGCCTGGGCTCGAACCCGGGATCTTCGCATGTGTAGTGGGATGAGTTTTCATAAGATCTTTAGCTCCTATATCCACTAAGCTACTGATCCCTGAATAATTCATAGAGAAAATAGGTATTAGTTTGGGTTCAGGGATCAGTAGCTTAGTGGATATAGGAGCTAAAGCTCTTATGACAAAGCATCGCAGTACACATGCGAAGATCCCGGGTTCGAACCCCGGTTGACAAAATGTCTATAATAATAATAATCTTTCTTCGTTCCCTAAATTTAACTTTGTTAAAAATTATAATTACTTAAAAATGGAAAAAAAGTGAAAACTTGATAAATCACAGTTTTCTAACATTAAACTAATTAAAAGATGCTCATTGAATTGACTAATACAATATTCTAATTCCTACATCCAAATACAGTAGAAAATACTTTCTTAAAAAATTTTATCAAATGACACCTTTTTTTGTTCATTTTGAAATTTCTTCACTCTTCAATAACCCGAAAATTGAAAGAAATTTCTTCACTTCTTATATGAGCTAATAAGCATTTATGTTTTTGGTTAAATATCATTAATTTTTGAAAAGTTTTATCCTTTACTTTATCTAAATAATCACATTTAAACATTTATATTAATAATTATTAAATATTTCTCATAAAATATCTGTTAAAAACCCTGTCGGTTTTTCATAAATTTCACCCCTTCATTTCGGACCCCGAAGAAGGGAAAGTTTCGGTTTTTCAATATCCTCCTTTATTAATGTTCCAAGCTTTATCAGTATGCCAAATTTCAGAATTCTAGCTTGATTGTATTTTCACTATATGTTAATTAATAGTTTTTAAGGAATTTGGTGTTGATACTTGGTGAAACATTTTTTTAAATTATTGGATAAAAAATACTTGGTAGGTTTCACATTAAGTGAAACCTACCAAGTATTTTTTATCCAATAATTTATGTTAATTAAGCTTATAATAAAATTCACCCCACATTTTAGGTCCTGAAAAAGGGAAAGTTTCACTTTTTCTATTTTTTCCTTTAATTGTAGCCCAAATTCTACGAGTATGCCAAATTTCAATATTCTAGGATCAGCGGAAGTATTTTAGGTTTTTGATATGTCAGTCAGTGAGTGTTAAAAATAGCACTTTTCAGACCTTAATAACTCAAAACTATAATAGATGTATTCATGAAATTTGGGGATTCTAGGTGTTCTAGTGGGTCTTATTAGGCATGCAAAATTTCAAGTATAACTAGTATCGTAATTAGGCTTATGGCTAGAAGGGCCGAAAAGCCAAAAAAAAAAAAAGTCTAATAGTTTTTGAGTTATGGGGAGGTCAAAAGTAACTTGAAATGGTTCTTGTAATTATACATAAGCCCGGTGCGTTGCCCGTTTTTCCGAACTTGGCTGACACCGAGGGGTGAACCGCGATTGGAATTAGGTGTACACGTCTTTAGAATTATGTGCAATTATTTTGGAATTCATTAGTTAATACCCCTTCATCTATTGTCTTCTACTTGGAAATGAAAGTGGAAGTAGGTGTATACGATATTAGGTCGTGGTTCACCCCTCGGCTGACACACTAGAAGTAAATTTTATCATCGCAGATCTGTGTATTTTTAATCCTTCACAAAATAATCATTCACTTAAAAAATTAATAGAATTTTTGATTTTGGGGAAAACAGTGTAACGAAATCAATTGGGTTCCGTTTTACTTTTTAATTGGAATTCTATACAAGTCTTTACCATATACAAATTATGAAGTAGTATTGTATTTTATCTTACCAAGTTTTATTTTATAATTAAGCTTTTCTGGATCAGTATTAATATCCATTTTTCCCTTAAATACCTATATAAATATTTTTTTAATTTTAATAAGAGATTGTTATTTATTTTTTTAAACATTTCACTTTTCGTATTTTTTTCACCTGATTATATATTCCATGACATTTTAAGTTTTCAATTTTTTTTTCTTTTTCGAAATGAATATTAAAATATTATATTGAGTGTCATTCCTTTTTGGATAGAGAGCGTTAGGTAATATAATACATTTTTAAAAAGTATAATGAAAGAACATGATAATTTGATAATGATGATGATTTATTATTTTGATTCCATAGAAATAGACAAAAGATTTTAGAAATAAAAAAATAATATTAAAAGGAAAGGGAAAAATGAAAAATTACTTTTAAATTAATCTATAATGATGGGTAAGTAGAATTTTTTTAATTATTTTTTGTTAACTTTTAATTTCATAAGAAATCTGAGGAAAAAAGTAAAAAAAAAAACCTTTACAAGATTCGGTAATTCTCATTTTTTTGAAAATTTAAGTTTTTTTTTTTTTACTTTATCATACAGGGTATGATCAAGTATTGTAATCGTGCATGAAAAAAGTGATTTTTTTCGAAATATCTCAAAAAACGGCTGAAACTATTTTGATCAAAAAAATTGAGCGAAACCATGGCATTTTGATCTACAAAAAAGTCTCTAATAAGTGAACATCGAAAAATTATATTTTTCGAGATAATAATTGTTTTGTCAAAATGTCTGCTAGTTTGTCTGGTTGTCAGTTAGTTAAGTTTGTGGGTAACCAAATTTTTGTGGACGAGCTAGCTCAAAAACTAGTGGGAATATCGAAACCAAATTTCACACGTAGTTTTGGTGCATTGAGATTAGAGATCAGAGAGCTGATTAGATTTTGGTCCATATCGATCCAAAATTAAGGGGCTGGAAGGGGGAGGGGTTAAAAAGGAAAAATCTAGGCCGTTTGAGCAAACTCAACCAAATTTTGTATACATAATCACTGGACCCCCAGAAGTCTAAAAATACAAAAACCAACCGCCCAAAATGTGTGTGGGAGGGGGGGGGGGGGTCAAAAAATGAAAATCTTGGCCATTTACCAAACTCAACCAAATTTTGTATACATAATCAGTGGGACCCCAGAAGTTTAAAAATGCAAAAACTAACCGCCGAAAATGGGGGTGAGGGTGTAGGGTCAAAAATGAAAATCTTGGCCATTTACCAAACTCAACCAAATTTTGTATAGATAATCAGTGGGACCCAGAAATATAAAAATGCAAAAACTAACCCCCCTTACATGATTATAAATAATTTTAGGGGCCAGGTTATATGGTAAAGTCAAGTGGATGGCCACATCAGAATACGTCAGCTTATTTTTGTAAGAGGAGGAAAAATCTTCCATAATACACCCAGGATCCGAACTGGGTAGTGTCGGATTCTTACCTGGTTATTGCTAATATTAATTTGAGTGATTTGGGTAGTAACAATATAGCTACAGGCCTGTGTCTCTTCCGAATGTGAATACAATAGTTTCGAATTAAAATAAACACATTCTTTCTTCAATTCGGTTTAAAATAATTTTAGAAAAATTAGGGAAAATTTACTGTTAAGACATAATAGACTATTGTTGTCAAATCCTGGACAAAAGAGACCAAACACTCTCAACCTTATTAACAAATAGCCAAAATATATTGACATTTTAGAATTGAGAGCCCATCCTAAATCACTAATCCCTTCGGGCAGGGTAAGAGAAACAAAAAGGTTCGTAGGTAGAAATTCTTAGGGTTGAATGAGAATAATAGATTTGCATTTCAAGCTTCCCTAGTTTATTTATTTTTTTTTTTTTTTTTAAATGTTAGTTTATTCGGCAATTTGTGTACATATGTTTATTTTTTTTTTAGATCCCCTAACATTTTGGGATCTGGTATTAGTAAATTTCATTTAACTCACATTGCCTTGGATGACATTCGGGGTTATTACATTTTTTTTTTGTATATTTTTTTTCATATACAATATTATTTACAAAAAAAAAAAATTTACAAAGAATAAATTTATTAATTAAGTATTTGAATACTTTTGGCGAGTTTATTTTATTTGCTAACATACAAATTAAAAAAAAAAAAATGTAATCGATATTGATCCCAGGGGCTGTTTTTTGACAGACGCTAGTACCGGTTCCACTGAACCTAAATATATAAAAAATTTATCATTTTACGTATAATTTAAGGAGCTTTAATTTATCTAAAGGATATCTTTTTGATTTGATAAGCCGTTTTATAGTTATTCAAGAAAAACTGAAAAAAACTCCGAAATTTTCTCATTTTGAGGCGCGTAGAAAAATTTCCACAACACAGATTTGGAGTTTTTTCAGTTCTTCTTGAATAACTCTAAAACGGCTTAACAAATTAAAAAGATATCCATTAGATAAATTAAAGCACTTTAAATTACGAGTAAAATGATAATAATTTCATCTATTTGGGTTCAGTAGAACCGGTACTAGCGAATGTCAAATAACAGCCCTCGGGATCACTTGAATATTCCTAAAACTCGTAATAGTCTAATAGAGAAAAAATTGAAAACATTTTTGTTACCACGTTTTTTTTAAATGTTTCAAAATTGAAATAAAAATTATATATTTTTAAGATCAACAAATTCAACGACGAAAAGATAAGGCAGACTGTATTGGATCAGAACAACGCAATGCCTTGTTATTAAAATTAGAACGTCTGCTCAAAAAATCAGAAAACGACACGGAAAAATTATTGCCAAATCTAGATCTGAATGTTAATGATGATGGGTATACACATACAAGTACAATCCGAGATAACTATCTTCCATGCGAGAATGAAAATCGACGTATTTATTTGCGTTATCAAAATGAAAAGAAGAGAAAGCGAAACGACAACAGACCCTGGACCAATTGGGTTTGTATCTTTTGGCTCGTGCCTCTGTGACCAGAGGCGTAGCCAGCCCAGCTGGTTTGTTTGTAGGTGTTAAACAAAACCCCAAGGCCCAGAGCAAATTATTAAGTTGAAGTTATTATAAATAATAACAGGATTTTTTATGAAATAAAAACATCTATGTCATAAAATCAGTGGCGGCGCCAGATTTTTGTTTTCGGTTGGGCTACACCAGGCAGAAAAATGTGGAGGGTTCCTGGGATGGGCAGCAAAAATACAGAATACTAATAATAATATATGTAATACAAATTTTTTTATAATTTAGATATTTTGGATTTATGAAACTACAATTGAAAAATTTCATAAAAAATGACATTACTTATATCAAAGTTTATTTTACACATGATATACAGAGTGGGGCATAAAGATGTCCCACATTTTGAAGAAGTATAAAAAAATGAAAAAATTTTATTAGAAAAAAAATGAATATATTTTTGAAAATAAAATAAAATACATTTTTTTAATGTGTTTTAAACATTATATCATACAAAAAAAGGAGTTCAAAAATGAAAATTCTAGCCCTTGCGACCAATAAAAATATAAAATACCAAAATTAGGTAACAAAGCATCTAAGTTAGGAATTTATTTATTTGATAAATAAAATATTTTAGAAATTGAAAAATGTAGTATTTTTATTTGTCCCAATATTGTGGGGCCCTGGTTTGATTTTGCCCTAGGGCCCGTAACAGTTCTCCACAGGCCAGGATCGTGGTAAAAATATATCTTAAAGAAATTTTAACAAAATTAAATTTTTTTGTCTATAAAAAATACTCATTTAAATTCAAGTTAAATATTCAAAATATAAGATCTTAGAAAAGAGGAGGGTCTCCAAGTTTTGGTAGTGGTGGACTCTGCCTTAGTTATGCCACTAAATAGAAAATTAAAAATATAAACACACTAAATGAAATTTTATTGCTGGCGAGCTTAAATTAATTTTCAAATGCTAAAGTGGGATAGGAAAATTACAATGGAGAATACTCTCCATAGTAATCGCTGACGCTCGGAATCGAGTATGGCACATGAAGAAGAAGAAGAAGAGTGCTAAAAGTAAATTATAAATAAAAAAAAATAATAATAAATTGGCACGTTTTGATGTCCACTTGACCTTACTATACAACCTGTGCCCTTTCTTATATTTAATATTTAATAAAATTATTTATAATCATGTAGGGGGGTTAGTTTTTGGATTTTTACACTACTGGGGGCCCACTGATTATGTATACAACATTTGGTTGAGTTTGGTACAAGAGCCAATAATTTCATTCCCCACCCCATTTTGGGCGGTTAAATTTAGCATTTTTAGTTTTCTGGGGCCCACTGATTATGTATAAAAATTTTTGTTGAATTTGGTTCATGGGCCTATATTTCCATTTTTTGACCTCCCCTCCCCATTTTGGGTGGTTAGTTTTTGGATTTTTAGACTTCTGGGGTCCACTGATTATGTATACATAATTTGGTTGAGTTTCCTTAAACGGCCTAGATTTTTAATTTTTAACCCCCTTCCATCCCCCTTAATTTTGGGTCGATATGAACCAAAATCTAATCAGCTCTTAATCTCAATGGGCCAAAACTACGTGTGAAATTTGGTTTTGATATTCACACAAGTTTTTGAGCTAGCTCGTCTACAATAATTTGGTAACGCACAGACTAACAACCAGACTAACAGACATTTTGACAAAACAATTATTATCTCGAAAAATATAATTTTTTCGATGTTGAGTTATTTGATCTTTTTTGTAGACCAAAATGCCATGGTTTCGCCCAATTTTTTTAATCAAAATAGTTTCAGCCGTTTTTGAGATATTTCGAAAAAAAGTAGCAAAAAAACTTTTCATGAATGATTACAATACTTGACCCTACCTTGTATGATAAAGTAATAATAAAGAATTTTTAGATATTTCATTTAAATTTCCTCTTTGATAATAGAAAAATTAAAAGTCATGAACCTCTCCCCTCTGCCCTGCTTGATCATGAATTTCTGGCTACGCCACTGCCTCACTCTAATAATTTTATTATCAATGACCTTAACCTTATTAGAGTGCATTTCCCTCTCCCTCTCTCTTTCTAAGTATTCTGCGCAACCATATTACTTATTAAAAAATTGCAAAAAATGAAAAGAAAATATACTTAATATAATTATCAATTAAAATTTTGATATTTAGGTCGTTTTGATTATTTCCTGTTTTCGCAATGTTATCTCTAATTAAATTTACCTTATGAATATTATTCATTTTTTTATCACTCTCTTTAAAGACGGAACACGCCCACCTAAAATAAATTACTCACCTGGGTCGCCTGCCTCACGGGCGAGGCTAGTATTGGATTCGTGCAAAAAAATTTCAATTATTTTTTTGCTCCCTGTGTCGAAAAATATCTGAAATGTGGTGAAAAATTAATTTCAACCATTATTTTTTTCTGTCTGTGTGCCTGGATTACGATAACCATGATAACTTTTAAGTAAGAAAAATTGTAGAAAGTTTGTTCTTGTGTTAAAATGCTTGTATTTCCAACCCGGAGAGCTGATTAGATTTTTGGGCTTTCTAGATTTAAAATTTTTGGTTCCAAAATGCAGAAAATTTCATTTTTTGAATGATTTTATTGAAATTTTTAAGCGATTTATTTTTTTATATAGGCATAAATAAAAATAATTATAAAGTAAAGAAAATTTTTGAAATTTTTTTAGAAACTTTTTAAAATTTAAAATATAAAATACTGTGAACTCCTGAAGATGGGCTTATACCCCGATATATATATAGTCGTGCTAAACAAGCATCTGATCTTTTATTTATGTGAAACCTACCTAGTATTTTATATTTTAAAAAGTTTCTAAATAAAAATTTTCAAAAATTTTCTTTACTTTATTACTTATTTTTCACCAAGAACCTATACCATTCTCCCTTAACAGAACAATTTATATTTAAATTTGTTTATTATTAATTACTTTTAAGGGTGTCTCTAACATAAATAAGTTTTTTTATTATTTAATAAATGTGCAGATGAGAGATTTTTTCATTAGAAATTAACTGAGAAAAATTATTAAAAATGGCCCGGATTGAATCATCTTACTTCCTTTAGAGCCAAGCCATTGCATGAATGCCAAATACAAGTCCAGACCTGTTTTAGACTAGCAGAGAGTAATTTCTTAATTTCTATTATTCTAGGAACGGCCTTTTGACTCTAGCTATGAAAATTCAGGGTTGGGCATAAAGATCTACCCCATTTTGAAGAGGTATAAAAAATGAAAAAATTTAACTAGAAAAAAACTGAATATATTCTTGAAAAAAACATAAAATAATTTTTTTTAAATGTGTTTTAAACATTATCAGACAAAAAAAGGGGTCAAAAATAAAAATTCTAGTCCTTTCGACCAAACTCAACCAAATTTTGTATACATATTCTGTGGAGCCCCAGAAGGGTAAAAATGCAAAAACTAACCACCCAAAATGGGGGTGGGAGGTCAAAAATGAAAATTCTAGCCCGTTTGACCAAACTTCTGGTTTCCACAGAATATGTATACAAAATTTGGTTGAGTTTGGTCAAAAGGGCTAGAATTTTCATTTTTGACCCTCCTCGCCATTTTGGGTGGTTAGTTTTTGCATTTCTAGCCTTTTTGGGGCCCACAGAATATGTATACAAAATTTGGTTGAGTTTGGTCGAGGGCTAGAATTTTCATTTTTAACATTTTCCCTCCTCCCCCTTTTTTTTGTCTGATAATGTTTAAAAAACTATTAAAAAAAAATTATTTTATGTTCTTTTCAAAAATATATTCAGTTTGTTTCTAGTTACATTTTTTCATTTTTTATACCTCTTCAAAATGTGGTAGGTCT
This sequence comes from Forficula auricularia, assembly GCA_024734495.1. Lineage (NCBI taxonomy): Eukaryota > Metazoa > Arthropoda > Insecta > Dermaptera > Forficulidae > Forficula > Forficula auricularia. Next base: position 162,404 of record JALMQS010000113.1, on the reverse strand, counting down.
TTATGCCGCACCCTGTATTTGAATTTTTTGTATTTCTATAATTATTTTACAATTTGAGCCTTTGGTATGTTGTCAATAATTTGAAAGGTTTTTATTTCGGATTAGATTAAACATATGGTTAAAAATTAGAAAATAAAATCAGTAATGAGCTGTTATTATAGCAAATATATCTATGATATCATCATCTTCATCACTTGGTCTTCTTCTTTTAATGATGGAGGAGCCAATCCAGGCCTTTAGGCGCTGCATATAGGTACTCAACATCATTAAAAAAAAGTCCTATTATACAGTCCTAAAACTGGTTTGACGCAACCATCCGCCTCCACTCAACTTTATCCGAAGGCTAGTTTTTTACTTCTCTAAAAGTCTCACATCCCATATTTTTGGAAAATACTTCAATTTGGAATTTACACACATTCTCTTTCCCATTTTCTCTTCTATAACAGCGTTTTTAGTTTGCGAAAAATTAAATTCATGAACGGCAAAGAAATAAACATTTAAGAAGTTAAACGGGACCGGATTAGAATCGTTTCAAGGTCTGTCCGTCTGTCACTATGCCAGAGCATTGTAGCTCATAAATTAAATAGGATTAAAACTTGAAAAGTTAAAAGTTAAATCTATTAATTTCTCCCCAAATCGAAAATTGTATTATTAAAATTTGTGGATAATCAAATTTTATGTGGGGTCCGAAATAAAAAAAAATTCTCATGGAATCTGAAAAGTATTCCTCTAACAATCTCTTTAAGTAGATTTGGAATTTAATTTTTATAAATTTATTTCAATTTAAAATGAAGATTTTTTTATTTGTTGCCATTTAGAAAAATCTTATAACTTGAAATTATGATAAAATTCCACAAATGTACGTGTTCACTCCCTAATAACAAATTTTATATCTCAAGTATTTCAGTAGTTATAAGATAAGGCAGGCGCGAGACCGATTCCAATACTTTATCTGCTTTGCATCGGATAAAGTAAAAAATTGGACCCCACAAAAAAATCGACTCTCTCCAAAATAACCAATATAATAAAATTTTAATACAATTTTTGATTGTAGACGAAATGAATATCCATCATTGGTCTATTTAAAGTTTGTATCTTATTTATTCTTCGAGCTACAATACTATAATAAGGTTATGTTTTACTTTTTAACGGAACAATCAAAATAATAAGCACACCACCATTTTTTTCTCAAAGATTACAACATTTGTTATACCGAGTATTAAGAAAAAATCTTAAAAAGTACTTATAATTTAGGCAAATTACGATTTTAACAGGAAATAATTCCCGTTAAAGATTTTATTGCTGAAATACCTTTATTGGTACTCCAAAATTACTACCCCAAGTTTTTCCCCAAATCTGTGTTGTGGAAATTTTTCTACCCGCCTCAAAATGAGAAAATTTCGGAGTTTTTTCAGTTTTTCTTGAATAACTCTAAAACGGCTTAACAAATCAAAAAGATATCTATTAGATAAATTAGAGCGTTTTAAATGGAAAATGCTGGATATCTATAAATCTAAGAATTTTAACAAAAAACTGGTCTAAATAAACGTTCAAGTCAACATAATTTACTAGAGAATCCGACAAAAATCAAGTCTCTAGAATGAGTGGCTTTCATTTTATGAGGGAAAAACTGCGATTTTTTGCAAAAAACTGCAAACTTCAACCTCATTGCGGCACAAGTTACTATTATCCAATTAAGATGAAACTTTGTTTAAATTGTAGAAAATTTAATTTAGTTTAAAAAAGTATAGAGTAGTCTTTTTCAAAAACGTGCTCCTTCATTGTCAAAATGGGGAAAAATCGAAAAAAGTACGAGTTTTGGGGATATTCAAAAGTGATCCCGTATTTTGAAAGGCGCTAGTACCGGTTCTACTTAACCTAAATAGATGAAATTGTTATCATTTTACACGTAAAAGAGCTTTAATTTATCTAATAGATTATAGATTATTTGCAAAAAATTGCATTTTTTCAAAACTTCAATCTCATGTTAACATTATTCAAACAAGATGAAACTTTATTTAAATTGTAGCAAATTTCATCTAGTTTAAAAATATATAGAATCGTCTTTGTCAAAAACGGGCTCCTTCATGGGCAAAATAGGGAAAAAAGTACGAGTTTTAGGGATATTCAAAAGTGATCTCGGGGGCTGTTTTTGACCGGTTGTACTGTACCTAAATAGATGGAATTGTTATCATTTTATGCGGAATTTAAAGAGCTTTAATTTATCTAATAAATATCCTTTTGATTTGATTATCCGTTTTAGAGTTATTCAAGAAAAACTGAAAAAACTTCGAAATTTTCTTATTTTGAGGCGCGTAGAAAAATTTTCCCAACACAGATTTGGGCGAAAACATAGGGCAGTAATATTGGAGTACCAATAAAGCTATTCCAGCAATAAAATCTTTATCGGGAATTATTTTCTGTTTATGCCATTTTCACATAATTTGCCTGGACTATTATGAAAAAGAAAATGTTAAAAAACAAAAAATATGTTTCAATTATTATTTTTTCCAATACTTTTAGATTAAGTAATAAATATTTCATTTTAATTAATTAATTTTTTATTTTTGTGATTTTTATAATATATATCTACAGTATACATGTTTATATAATAGCAATTGAGATTGAAGTTGGAATATTAAAAGCTGAATCTCGAGTGAAAAATATAGAAAATACTAATCGTGTTTTATTAAACCGGATTCGCAACTCTACGAATATGTTCAAGGCTAAAGAATGGGTATGTGTTTATATATAATGTGCCAAGTTTAATATAATATCTCATATATCCTATATATATATATATACTTGTTACTAAGATAAGGAAAATCGAAAGAAAGACATTCAGATTCGAATTCCTACATAGTTGAGTTCGTTCGCTTTCTCTAATTTACTCGATTGCACAATAATTTATAACATATTTTCCCGAAGGTGGCAAAATGTAAAGAATCTGAAGAGAGGGAAATCATTGACTTCGGAATTTTGACCTAGTAAAAAAAATTTATACAAAAAAAAAACTTAAAACTTAGATTATAGATGTATGGTAATTTCAAAATAAAGTATCCAATAATTAATAACATATTATTACAGTGGATTTTTCTATTCGGTTGGGCAACACCCGGCAAAAAAATTTGCAGGCTGGGTCCCTGGGATGGGCGCAAAAATGTGTATTATTTCGGGTAAAACAGATTTTTGTATAATTTAAATTTTTTAGATTTGTGGAACTACACATTATTTTAAAGTTTATTTTGCAGAGAAACAGATGATTATAGAACAATAAACATTAAAAAAGAGCTATTTTTCAATTATTATGTTTAGTGGCAAAAGAATCTACAACTATATCAAGTCCATTGTTTTTACACTATTTTTTACACGTACAAACATAGTTATTTTTCAATTGTTTAGGTTTAAGTGAATCGGTCATTTTAAAAAGGGGTCATCTCCATTTTTTTTTATTTTTCGTCTCTTCATCCATGTATTATATTTGAAAACGAGTGATTCTAGCCACAAAGCAGCTAAGCAAGGTCAGTGTTTTGCGAGGTGAACCGCGATTGGAATTAAGTGTATACTCTCTTTGGAATTATGTGGAATTATTTTGGAATTCATTAGATAATGCCCCTTCATCTATTGTCTTCTACTTGAAAATAAAAGTGGAAGTGGAAATAGGTGTACACGATATTAGTCGCGGTTCACCTCTCGGTGTTTTGCCATTTCGTTTGAAAAGTGAGCCAACTCCGAGATATGTCCCGTTAAAAAAAAATCATTTTATAAAAAAATGGAGATGATCCCTTTTCAAAATGACCGATTCAAGTCCCTATAATATATACTTAATTATTATTATATTAGGTCTATAATATTGAAAGAGATGGTTTACGTTTTTTTAATTTTATCAATTTGGTTTTTCAATATTTTATTGCTCAAATATTCAATTTAATAGCTGGTTGGGCGGGCAAGAACTGGATTATTAAAACAAAACTTTATTCTATAATTTGTAGTGATAGAATTATATTATAGTTATTTTCTCAAGGAGTATTAATTAAATATAATATATATATTTTATTATATACCTATTCATAATTATTAATTTTTTACTAAATAATTAACATAAATAAAAAATAGTTTATTAATGTATAGGTACATTAGGGTGGTCCTTATTTTGGGTATTTTCGAATTTTTACGCTGATGGGGTTTTCGTCATTGAACGATCAATTTTTTATTCCGTCCAAAGTAATAGCTCAAAAATTTGAAACTTGTAGACTTTATCCTTATAATAGTAGCTATCGTTCAGAATTTTTACAGATTTTTAGCTATTATAATTTTGGAGTTACAGCTAGATAAAATACTGCTATATCTTAGTGTTAGTATGTTATAGACTCCAAAATTATAATTGTTAAAAATCGGTAAAAATTCTGAAAGATAGCTACTATTATATGGATAAAGTATACAGAGTTCCAAACTTTGTGAACCATTACTTTGACCGGAATAAAAAATTGATCGTTCAATGCCAAAAACCCCATGTTATGGGGAAATTTGCATCGGTGTTCGGCACAGATTAAAATTGAGATAGAGACTTAAAACTTGGGGGATATTTTTTTTATTTATTTCGAACCATATGAGCCTCTGTCAGCGTAAAAATTTGAAATTACCCAAAATAAGGACCACTCTTTGAAAAATATTAATATTTTTCTTTATTGTTTTATATACAGGTGAAGCCAACTTTAAAGCCGCATATAACTATGAATTTAGGACCGATAATAAGTAACAAATCACTCGGTGTCACTAAAGATGTTGCAAATGATATTCATCATCAGTAAAATATAATTTATTTAATGAAAATTAATATTATTTTGACTATGTTTATTATTCAATATTTATTTTTAAATTTTCCATCGATTATAATTTCATAATTATAAAATTTTAATTTTCATTCATACATCCTATTCCTTGACTAGTGAGAATTATGTATTTTTTTGGAATTTTTAAACAGTAATTTTTTGTTAGAATGTACTACAGAAAAAAATTAGCTTGTGTTAAATACACCACACATGGTTTACCATCCCCTACAGCCCTATAGAGGAAAGAGACACCAAATTTTTTTCTACAACAAAAAAAGTGATATCTTTTTTTGATTTTCACGTCATCTAATGAGCTCCTATTTATAATAATACCTCCCCAATTTTGGATTAGTTTATTTTTGTCACATTTACCCCACAGTGTAATCACAGTGTAATTGTGGCAAAATATTTTCATATTTTATATCAATTCAAGATTTATATAATTTTTTTATTTTCCTGTCATTTATATCATCTCATTTTTATCACATTTATTAAGCATAGCTCTATAGAATATCTGAACAAAATTTTTCTCACATTCAATGTGATTATTTATTTATTTAAGAACATTGTATCTGTAGGGCCATCTAGCCCCTTTAATGTACAATTTTAGACCAATTTAATTACACAATTTTTTTATCTTCTCCAAATTATTGATACATATTTTTTATCTAATTTATTTTGCAGGATCATACAGAGTTCTGTGGCATATTTAGTCCATTTCAACCAAATATTAAGTATTTTTAATTCCCCCCTTCAGAATCCCCTTCAAGAATTAACTTCAAACTTTCGTGAAGCTATTGAATTTCTTTCTCAGTATATAATTACTAAATATAAAATCTTGTTTTTAAATAAGCACCTATTAGTTATTGAGGTATATCGTAGAGAAAATTTAAAGTAAAAGTTAAATCTATTCATTTTTTCGATTGTATTTTATTTAGTCTACGAGCTAGACTGCTATAATAGGGTTCTGTTTTATTTTTAAACGGAACATTTAAAATAATAAGCACAACCCTATTTTTTCTCAAATTACTCTACGACATTTCAATTAAATTGAAAGTTTTTGCCGAGAGTAGCAGAATTTTAATATATTGAAGGAGACAATAAAAGAGTGTGTCTTCTGCTGGAATTATAAATTTTATTTATTTATAACGAGACTATAGTTTCGAGGGCTTTGCCCTCTTCATCAGTCTATTACAATGTATTCACAGGAATTAATTTATGAATGAAAGGTTAACATCTTTCATGTGGCCAGGTTAGAAATTACACAGGGTGCGCAAGTTAAGAAACTTAACTAGATAAATACATACATACATACATACATTAGGGTGCTCCTTATTTTGGATATTTTCGAATATTTACTCGGATAGGAGCTCATATGGTTGAACCATAACTTTGGCCGGAATAAAAAATTGATCGTTCAATGCCAAAAACCCCATGTTATTTATATGGGAAACTTAATCGCTGGGTTGCACTAGATTAAAATTGAGATAGAAACTTGAAACTTGGGGGATATTTTTTTTTATTTATTTAGAACCATATGAGCCCCTGTCCGCGTAAATATTCCATTAATATTAAATTCCAAATCCGCCGCTGGCCCGGATAACATCCCACCAATTCTCATTAAAAAATGCGCCCCTGAACTTGCCCCTATCTTATCCAAGCTATTCCAACTCTCTTACGAGTCGGGCATATTCCCCAAAAGCTGGAAAATAGCCAGAGTCACACCTATTCCTAAAAAAGGAGACACATCACAAATCTCTAATTACAGGCCTATCTCGATCACCTCTGTTCTTTCCAAATTAATGGAATTAGTCATAAACCAACACGTCCTTCATCACTTAGAAAACAATAAATTAATTCACGATAGGCAATATGGATTCAGACAAAATCGTTCTACAGGCGACATCTTAACCTATGTCACCCACACCTTGAACAATACTCTAGAGGCCGGAAAAGAAACCCTCGCTGTAACCCTTGATATCTCCAAAGCTTTTGACCAGGTTTGGCACAAAAATCTTCTTGCCAAACTGCCAGCCTTTGGATTCACACCAACACTTCGAAAATGGATAGAAAGCTTTCTGACAAACCGAAGTATAAAAGTTGTGGTGGATGGAACATCATCTGAATCGTTCTCCACAAACTCTGGTGTTCCCCAAGGCTCTGTAATCTCCTCCACTCTCTTCCTTATTTATATAAACGACCTTATTGATCAAACGGCAAACCCCACTCATTGTTACGCCGACGATAGCACTCTACACGGCAAACCCTCTCTCCCGAATAATCGAATCAATATTGCCTCCTCAATTACTCTCGACCTAGACAAACTGAATAAATGGGGCTCTCAAAATTTAGTTAACTTTAATTCAAATAAGACTCAATGTTGTCTAATTTCTAGGCGCGAAAATAGAGATTTCCCTGATATTCACTTCGATTCGAATACCCTGAAAATGTGTGACAGCCTATCCATGTTGGGCGTCTCTGTCGCATCTGACCTGTCTTGGAATGAACACATCTCCTCTGTGGCGAAATCTGCAGCAAGGAAGATTGGCTTCTTATTCAGGTCCAAGCGATTTTACAAACCCCCACAACTTCTCACCATCTACAAGGCCCAAATCCGCCCCTGTCTCGAATACGGCTCTCATCTGTGGAGAGGAGCCTCAAAATATTCTCTTGCTACCCTTGATGCAATTCAGAAACGAGCCGTCAGGCTAATTGACGATTCTACCCTCACCGACCCCCTCGACTCGCTGGCTCATCGAAGAGATGTCTCTGCCCTTTCCCTTTTCTATAGATACTATCACGGCAGGTGCTCTGATGAGATAAAATCAATAATTCCCCCCAAAGCATACTTTGCACGCAGCACACGTTTTGCCGACTCCCAACACTCTTTTGCGGTCAAATTGGAAAAGTGCCGGACCACTTCATTCGCGAATACATATATCCCCATGACTTCAAGGAACTGGAACTCTCTCCCAGCCTCTATCTTTCCCAGCACCTATGATCTTCAAACCTTCAAAACCAGGGTGCATAGACACCTACGTCTACACCCTCTCACTTAATCAACTTTCCCTTCTCTTCGGTAATGCAAGGGTCTTTCGAGATCCATAGGGGCTACACCTTTACTGGTGCACCCCCTCTTGCATTCGATTGCATTAAAAAATAAAAAAAATAAAAAAATATTCGAAAATATCTAAAATAAGGAGCAATCTAACATACATATAGGTGAAGCTAATATAAAGCGTGTATAAACATTTGTATTTCAAACATTATTAGGTCAAAGTATTTTATAATTGGTATTTCAAATACACAGTAACAATCTTGAATGCACATTTTACTCGGTACGCCGAGCCTACTATTATAGAATTCAGGCAAAAATTTTGAAATTTTTTAATTTTGCTCATTGTGTTGAAAAATATCTGGGAAGTGGGGAAAAATTATTTTCAACCATGATTTTTTATATCAGTGTGTTTGTATGTGTGACTGGATTCAGATAGCCACACGATATCTTAAGAACGAAAAGGTTTTGAGTGATATTCACTGATTTCCTCATAAATGAACACAATTTTGAATTTATTCATTTTTTAATCAAAGTTTTTTCTATTTTGTATACTATTTTGGTATTTAAAATGATTTTTTACTTTACCATACAGGGGTGCATGAAAAAAGTGTTTTTTTTTGATTCTTTTTTCGAAATATCTCAAAAACGGCTGAAACTATTTTGATTCAAAAAATTGAGCGAAACCATAGCATTTCGGTCTACAAAAAAGCCCCAATAAGTGAACATCGAAAAATTATATTTTTCGGGATAATAAATGTTTTGTCAAAATGTCTGTTGGTCTGTTAGCACGTTACCAAATTTTTTGAATTATTTAAAGGTATTTAAAATACATTTTGCAAAGTATTTTGTATTATGTATTTCAAATACCTGAAATGATGTATTTTATCCAACTCTGTCTAAGCAGCTTTTATTGCGGAAAAGTGTTCTATTTTTACTGCTATACTTTTTTTCCATCTACATCATTAAGAGAAACAAAAAAACAAACCAACTAGAATATCTGTAAATTATCCTAGAGGATAAAATGAAAATTGTTTTTTACCCTTGAAAAGAGCAGAGTGTGTAATTAACGAGGGGTGAACCGCGAGCTAAAATCTTGTACACCTACTTCCACTTCCATTTTCATTTCCAAGTAGAAGACAATAGATGGCAATAGATTATCTAATGAATTCCAAAGGGTTGGACAAGAGAACTTATAAGCCCTTACCGCTTGAATAGCAGATTAAAATAAAAATTACGAAATGACCAGTGGCGTGCGATCCATGGATGCTGTGGATGCAACGCGCCCTATAATTTCAAACATTTACGGTATTTTCATAAATATATAAGGTCTAATTTATCGAACGGAGAATTTACCACTGCTCGAAGCCCCTAAAAACTTAGTAAATTGGATTGTATCTAACTTTCTGATATTTGGCACGTGATCCCGGCTTCTTTCCTTCTACTCTGTTCTTTTCACGATGGAGGGGCCATCCCATACAGACCTTTAGGGGATGCACATGTGCTTCTGGTGTATCTCCTTCTCACATCAATATCATAAAAAAAAGGTCGACTTCAAAATTTGAGGAGGATCTTTAAAATTTCAAATTATTTTCCGTTATTTCAAATATTTCTATAAATAACATTTTTTGTTTTGAAAAGTACATATATCGTCCAGTCAAATTGTGCTCAAATGGGCCCCTATGGAGAAAGTTTTGGGATAGTTCTGATTTTTTGCATATATATGTTTTTTGGGGCGCTGAATCCAAATCTGAGGTCTCCCACCAAAATTTCGTGACGTAACATTGTAGTAAATGCAAAAAAATGTGAAAATTTCCATTTTTTGGCCGATTTTTGCTTATAACTCGAAAACTATCAACTTTTCGTAAATAATCTTCCTATTCAAAATGAAAGTTTATAAAATTCCCTACAAATTTCATAATTCAGGTTTTTTTCTTCGATCAACCGTTCGGGCTCAAGCTCAAAATCCAAGTTTTCGACCTCGGCATCCCAAAAACTCGCTCATTTTTCGATTTTTTCTCATTTTGACAACGAAGGAGCACGTTTTCGACAAAAACCACTCTATACATTTTTAAACTAGATTAAATTTGCTACAATTTAAATAAAGTTTCATCTTAATTGAATAAATGGTAATCCGTACCACAATGAGGTTGAAATGTTGAAAAACTGCAATTTTCATCAAGATTAAAATAATATTTCAAAAAATGAAGAGTACTTTTTTGGACAGCATCTCTAGGTTGAAAAATCACCAACTGCCACTGCAAATGACAACTTTTATAGGATTTCAAAAGATCTATTCAGAAGAATCATACTCGATGGAGGTGCACCAATTTTTTATTTGATTATTATTTGATCCAAAATAGGACTTGGTCTATACTATTTTTTTTTAATTCATTGTCTAAATAAATGTCTGAAACGTGGAGATAAATTATTTTCAACCATATTTTTCCTTTGCGTGTCTCTTTAGATAAATCAAAAATGAAGAGTCGTAGAAAATTCGATCGGGTCTTAAAATGTTTGTATTTCCAACACGGAGAACTGATTAGATTTTGAAATTTTTAGCTTCAAAGCTTTTAGTTCAAAAATCAAAATAATTTGTCTTTTTAGTTTTATGTTAGTTTGCCATCAACATCACTAGAATATTTTACGAAACGCCGGTTTTAAATTGCTTTTTAATAAATTATTTTAATCTGAATGTGATTTTCAATACCCTTGGGCTGCCTTTCTATCAATTGACCATTTAATCTATATATATAAAATTAAGGTTTTGTCTGTACATTGCTCTAAATCACGCCAAATTTTAATTGCACACGTTTCAAGCAAAGTTATGAACGAAAACACCCTCAACAAAATTCCTGTGTGTCTGTCTGTTTCAGTGGTTTCCGAAAAGTTGGTCACGATTCACGTAAAAACGGCAGATGGGATTGTTATAAAATTTCATATTTACATCAGATGTCTTCTAACTTACGTTTTTAGCTATATAACGTTTTGATATTTTGACCCCAGAAGGGGGTTTGGGGGGGGGGCGCTTGAATGAAAATTATCAAATAACTCCTAAACTATTAACCCTACGGCAAATTTTATAATGAACAAAGTTGTAGGGGATCTGATTTCTGACAACTTTTGTTTAAAAAAATTCCGCAAAAAACTACCCAAGGGGGGGGGGGGGGGGGTGAAAAATGTAAATTCTTGCCCTTGGAGCAAACTCAACCAAATTTTGCATACATAATCTCTGGGCCTCTAGAGGGCTAGAAATGCAAAAACTAACCACCCAAAAGGGGGGGGAGGGACAAAAAATGAAAATTCTTTCTCTTGGACCAAACTCAACCAATTTTGTATACATAATCTGTGGGTCACTAGAATGCTAGAAATTCAAAAGCTGGCTGCGGGGGTGGAATGGAGTGGGGATGGGTTAGGGCATGGGCTGAGCGGGGTGGAATGGGGTGGGATGAGGGAGTGAGACTGAGTACGGTGGGGGATGAAGGGGGTGGGTTGGAGTCTAGGGGGCGTAGCGGGGGTGGGGTCCAGGGGGCTAGGCGGAGGTGTGGTGCGCAGGGTTGGAGGGCACGGGTTGGGGTCCGGGGTGGATTGGGTGCGGGGTCCGAGGTGGGTGGGGTGCGGGTGGTGGGGTTGGGTCGGGGGTTGGGCACAGGTGCATGGTGCGTGGGGGAGGGGGGGGTCGGGGGTTATGATGCGGATGGAGTGTTGGGGCGGGGGTTAGGCATGGTGCGGGGGTGGGGGTGCTGGGTGGGTTTCGGGCGGTGTGGTGGGTGGGAGGGGGGGTGAGGGTGGGGTTCGTGGGCTTGGGGTTCAGGGGGCGTGCCCTCTGGCTAGCAAGAGGGCGGGCCTTGCAGCTAGTCTATATATATATAAAATTAAGACTTTGTCTGTACATTGCTCCAAATCACGGCAAATTTTGGATACACACGTTTCAAGCAAAGTTATGAACGAAAACACCCTCAACAAAATTCTTGTCTGTATGTCTGTCTGTTTCAGTGGTTTCCGCGAAAAGTTGCTCACGATTCACGCCAAAACGGCTGAAGGGATTATTATGAAATTTCATATTTCTATCAGATGTCTTCTAACTTACGTTTTTAGCTATATAATGTTTTGATATTTTGACCCCGAAAGTGGGTTTGGGGGAATGGGGGTGCACGAATGAAAATTATCAAATAACTCCTAAACTATTATCTCTACGGCAGATTTTACAATGAGCAAAGTTGAGTCGAGGGTTGTGGGTCCAGGGGGCGTATATTTAATTACTTAAATCATAAAAGAAATTTTGATTGTTTGGAAAGAATACAAAGTTTCGAAAAAGTTCTCAGTTTTTCCTCAAATTTATTTTACAGCAACTATTTTTTCTTTTTTTAAGTAATTATAGAATACAAAAAATCTCTAAAAACTATAAAATCTACCTAATATATAGGTATTTCTATTCTATCTAAAAAAATTCTTATTCCATATGTCAAATCATTCTTAATGAAAATGAAAATGTTTCCCCTTAGAAAGCACATGGGCCGAGATTTTTTAAATGGATAGTATATTTTTTCTTTTGACAATAAACTTAAATTTTTTACAGATAGACTAGATATATAATAATTAATTTGATCTCATGGGTTTGATAGATTTTATTATAAAGTAAAATTAAAAAATGTGATTCAAACGAAAAAATTCTAAATTCGGTACGATTTTCGTTAAAAATGAAAAAAAAGAGGGGGTATAGTGGAGGGGGATGTTTTTGGCATGTTTTCAACATGACGTGAAATCACCCAGTCTCTAACTCTCTATGCTCATGGACTCTATCGCACATTGATTCAAAATTCACAGTAAGAAAGCTTTTAATTTCTACCCTATATTAATATTATTTAATAAGTCTGTCCATTTTATTATTAATTAGTTTTTTATTTTTCATTAATTTATTTTTACATACGAAATTTTTATTTTCCTAAATAAAATAAAATAAAATTCGACCTATTCATGATTGCATAGCTCATATTTGATTATAAAATAAATAAAAAAAATTCAAACATTCATTTTTAATTTGGCAAACTGTAAAATGTTTAGGATGAAATGTTTAGAAGAAAATCGTTTTTTTCTTTTTTCAAATTGAAAAGTTCGTTTAGAAAAACATATATTTGTTATTATTTTTGAATTTCCCAATTCCTTAACACTTGATGTTTTTATGTATACAAATATATCTTATATTTTCTAAGCCAAAATGTATCAAATGAAGCATTATATTTGTTTTCATCTAGTCAATTTCAGAAATCCATTCATTACAGGTGGATGGTTGACAACAGGGCTAGCAAAATGGCGGGCAAGCCCTGATATTCCCTGAAACCAATGAGGTCACTTCAAACAACGCCAACCAGTAGGGAATAACCGACATTTTTTAGGAAATACCATCATAAAAAATTAACTTTTATTTTATTTATTCTAAATCACAAAACGAATATTATTAATTCTTATTTCAATTATCATATCGAAAGAAGTAAATTCACGTAGTTATATGTACACTGTACAGCGTACCTACGCTATTTTGTTTTTTTGTTTTTTTATAATACGCCCACCATTTTTCTAAAATTATTATTATTATTTATTTATGTAGATGTACTTTAATGGCTTAATAGAAATTTCCTGAGGGAAAATTCGTGAGGTTAATTGAGTTGGTGATCCTCAATATTTAAGGACGTTCCCTAATAAATCGATTTTCTTGTAATCCTTTTAAAACTTTGAAAACACGCGAACTCTATCCCGATTGATGTTAAAGCGACTGTTTCATTAAATAACAATCGTAATTTTCTTGAAATAATTTTGAAAAACTGAGAATCATTAACTGAAGATATAACAAATATTTTTCTGTTAAAATAATTGTATCAAGCGGTATTCGTTTTGTATGAAAAATGTTAACAGTTAGGTACTTATGATGGTTTTCATTTTTTTTCTCATGGCATAGCAAGATGGCGACTTGGCAACGTCGCACCAAAATTATTCAATTTTTTTCATATATAAAAAATTCTGCAGCTGGTGCATTTGAGATTTATAGCTAATTATCTCAACCTAACTATACTGTTCTCATCTGGAATTTCGCATTGAGATGTTTTTTTTTATTCTTTGTCTTTTAGCGTGGGTAAGAATGCAATGTTGCCAGATCCGAGACGCGACGCAGTGAAAATATTTTTGCCTTTCTGCGCATGTGAGAGTAGGGGAAAGAGCGAACTGCATCTGAGCTATATTAGGGAACGTCCTTAAATCACACATAATTAATTATAATTATTTGTTCGTGTTCAATAAATAATTATAATTAATTATGTGTGATTTAAATAAAAGTTCAAATTTTAATCAAATTAGAATTTAAATTTTTATATAAATCACAGAGTCTCGTTTTGAGCAAGCTGAAACTTTCTAATTTGATTTTTTATTTAAATCACACATAATTAATTATAATTATTTATTGAACACGAACAAATAAAACAATATATAACTACATGTTATATTGTATTATTGTTCGTGTTCAATAAATAATTATAATTAATTATGTGTGATTTAAATAAAAATTCAAATTTTAATCAAATTAATCACAAAAATACAAGCTTGAATAACTTCATTACTAATAAATGTTTCTAATTTGATTGAAATAAAAAAAGAAAAAATATTATATTTTCTTTAAATATTGAGGATCACAACTCAATTAACCTCACGAATTTTCGCTCAGAAAATTTCTATATATTTATTTATTATTAAGAAAGTTATAAAAAAGCAAAATACATATAAGTATTACTTCAATAAACTTAATATATTATTATTTTTTTAATTAAAAATTTTCTCCCGTTTTCCGTATAGTCATTATTGTAAAATGTACATATTAGTACTTTAATTTGATCAATTTGTCTTTATTTACCGGCGTGCGTTCGGGACGCCCCCTCCAGGTCTGGCTGATAGGATAATTAGGTGTCCAAAATTGATTACCCCCCAAAAAAGTATCCAATAGAGCTTTAAAGAGTAAGCGTGCTATCTATATTTGGTCCAGATCGAATAAACGATTTAGAATTCAAATAATTTGCAATTCTGCCCTTGCCCCCCCCCCCCCATTTTAGCATCAATATTATTGCACTATTCTAAAGAGTAAGCGTGATGAATTTTAAATCATTTCATTTGTTATAAAATCTTCTTTTGCAAAAAACGTTCTCGTTACAAGATATCCGTGAAATTGCTAGAAAAAAGGCTTTAGGTGTTTTTTCGAATTTAATTAATTTTAGGCTTCATCATGCACAGGGTCTAAATCGTAAAAAAATTTCCCATATATTTTAAGTTATTTCCTATTGGTGCAAATAATTATAATTTACCTCTAAATTATTTTAATTTTTAAATTTATTTTTTATTGTGTGGATATTAATGAGCAAGTCTAAAATTCAAAAAAATAAGATAATTTAAACCATCTTTTTATTCATAAACCGACGTTTCTGAAGCTTATTCCCTCCATCTTCAGGGTTTTGAAAAGGAATTTTGGACTGGCTCATCAAAATCCACTCAATTCACTTATCAGTCTGTCTCCCAAAACTACTTTAATCTTATCTTTTATGTAGGTATTTATTTTTTAACTCAAGCTATCGAGAATGTGCAGCAATTTTGTATTTAATTTATTTATTTAGGTAATGGGATTAAACAAAGTTATTTTATGTGTAATCACTTTGATTTCAGAAATTGTTCACTGATATGGTTTCCTGTTCTTTTACCCTTTATTTGATAAGACACACCCCTTTAATTTTAATTAAATTTTTATTGCGCCAGTAAATAAGTAGATATGATTAAACAAAATTCTAAAAATATTTCATTTAAAAGTAATTTTTACAGGCCCGAAATACAGAGAGCTTCATTTCTACTCGTTTTGCACTTTTCAAATCTCCAAAATTGATTCAAAAATTGAGGTATTAGTATTTTTTTATTTTTAATGCGCCAATTAATTGATTAAATTAAAAAAAATATATATATAAAAATTACATAGAAGAATTTTTACAAGCCAAGGGACTCCATTTCTACTAGCTTTTCTCACTCTTCAAACACCTAAAACTTCCTCAAAAATTAACAGTTTATTACTTGATTTTTTTTTTATTCTTCAATGTGCAGATAAGTAGTTATAATTTAAAAAATCTAAATAAAGCCATCTATAGAAATATTTTTAGAGGCCAAAATAGTATGAGCCCATAAACATCTTTAACAGTCATTAATTGTTTTTTTTTTATCAAAAATTAATGTGATATACAAAAAATAAAAATATTTTCCATTAAACAGACGAAAATCTATAAGAACTACATGAAATTATTCAAACAACTTTTTCATTGCAGATTTGTGTTATTAACTATAAAATCATTAAATACTTTATTTCACGCTTATTGACCTTTAAGATTTATTATTAACCTAGTTATATTATACCTATATATAATATATATTGTCTTATTCAGCAAGGTCATTTCATAAGGTATATAATAGTTAAAGAATTTCAAGGTGCGAGTTATACAATTCCAGATTAAAATATTTCATTTGAAAGGATAAATCAATTTTGTAGTAAGGATCGTAGGGAGTTGAATATGATATTCAAAATAAATGTGCCAAACGTTTCGGCACTGATTTCTGACTTCTTCAATAGATCATTCTATAAACTCATTTGTCAGATTTTATAACTACAAGAAAAAAACATTTCAAAGGGCATCTTCTCTACGAAACATTAACAATCTATTATTAAATTAAAGATAAAATATATAAAACAATCAAGATTGACTTTTGTTATAATAAATATATAAATAATAAATTTTTTTGACACACTATCTTCATTCATTTATAATATAAGCCACTGAAGAAGTCAGAAATCAGAGACGAAACGTTTGGCACATTTAATTTAAAAACTCTGCGTTAAATTTGAATATCTTATCCAACTTGGCTACGATCCTTCCTACAAATTTGATCATGGACACAAACAAGGATAAATCAATCTTTATTTTTTCCTATAGAAAATCTCCATTTTAATATTTTAATAAAATTTGGTTGGAACACGCGTCTTGATGTTTTTACTATTGTCATTTTTTTCCAAAATTATAAATTGGGAAATATTGATCCCGACGGGTGAACTGTGACCTAATATCGTGTACACCTACTTCCACTCAAGTAGAAGACAATATCTAATGAATTCCAAAGTAATTCCAAAGATGGTGTACACCTAATTCCAATTGCGGTTCACCCCTCGATTGATCCCAAGGGGGGCATATGCCCCTCTTGCCTCCCTCCGCGGACGCCCTTTTCAAGTATGCGACCAATGTTTGCCGCCTAATTTGTTATTCGCGCTATTTTTTCAACCATTAAATAATTTCATTTTAATAGTTAATAATACTAATTTGAGATATAAAATTATTTTCAAATATTAATGAATAAATTATTCTATATAAATTTAAAGGAATAGATATAACATTTTATATATATATTTTTTTATTAATATTTAAATATTAGTTATATATAAATTCCGAGTGTTTATTTTTTAAACTAATTATTTTTGAATATAGTTTTATTTATTAAATAAATATTTATTTCGAATTGATATCAAAAATAAGTTCTTTATTTGTCTTGTGTAGTAGCGCGGATTAATTTTCAACGCCCATGTGAATGTGAACGTGTTCTTTGACCGTGAGAGTTTGCACTCGGAGTAGAAATTCAATGTGTTGCCAACTTTATACAAAAAAGTAGTTTCAAACTTGCTCACCAGGAAGTCGATAAAGCATCACGCTTCTTTTGGAGATGCACGCTATTCAGTATAGTTCAATTTATCGACCAAGTAGGGTCAACAAGTTTTAAACTGTTTTTCATTTATATTTTACATTTGAGGAGAGGTTATATATAAATGAAGCGACCTACTTTTACCGCCACTCTTCCTCAGGACTAGGCTGAGTTTCTTCACGTGTGGTTGTGTCTCCTTCAAGAAATAGGTTACACAACCCACTTAAATTAAGTGAAATAACTCTTTAAAAAAAACCAAAAAAAAAATCATAAAATATATATAAAAATCCCAAAAAAATAGAAAAACTTGTGAAATCGTAACAAAGAAATAATTTTAAAAAATTTGTTATCTATCTTCAACGTGGCCACCTGGAAGGAAACGAAGCTTTGAAAAAGAAGACTTCACCATTGAAAACAGGAAAGATAAGTTCGTTGTTTTTTTTCAGGCCTGCTAAAGAATAAAGATCTTATTGCAAGATGAACCCTGGAGGACCCAATTACCCGATGGCCTCTCTGTACGTCGGTGATTTGCACACCGACGTGACGGAAGCTATGCTGTTTGAGAAATTCTCGACAGCTGGCCCAGTTTTATCAATCCGAGTTTGCCGTGATATGATCACCAGACGATCCCTTGGATATGCATACGTCAACTTTCAACAGCCCGCTGATGGTAATTATTTTCTTTTTTTTAATTCTCCACTTGGAATGTTTTAACCTCTCATGTGGCTGAGCCAGCCATCTCGCCATGCCCAACCAACCCAACCACATGGGCCAATCCTCAAATTTGCTTCCTTTTTCTATTATTAATTAATACTCCGCCCTTTTTTAATTCATTTTACAACAAATCTTATTTCTATTTTAAATATTAATAATTTAAAATATTTATTTTAATTAAAATTAAAAATATATATTTTGAAAACTCATTTTAATTAATTAATATATATATATATTTTTTATTTATTTTCATGGGTTTCTTGAAACTTTTCATTGCAAATTTGGAAATATAGTTTGTTTAAGCAAGGAATATAAAACTTATATTAGCTTTATATTCCTTTCTAAAAGCAGAAATTTTCTTTTTATTAATGGGATTTGTTAACAATTTTGAAAAAAATATTTGCTTAAAAAAAGAATATTAAACTTATAGTTGCTTTATATTACTTGCAGCAACTATTTTTTCAAATTTGTTAAACAAATTGGACTGATAAAGCGAGAATTTATCCCCAAAACGTTTGAAGATGGTTAAAAAATTTCTATTTATTTATATATTTAACAAGAACTATCTAAATTTTTATTTATTTTTTCGTTTAATCTAATCGATTATTAATTTTATTTTTCCCACTTGGCATTTTTTAACCTCTCATGTGGCTGAGCCAGCCATCTCGCCATGCCCAACCAACCAACCACATGGGCCAATCCTCAAATTTGCTTGCTTTTTCTATTATTAAACTATTTTAATTCATTTTACAACAAATCTTATTTCTATTTTAAATATGAATAATTTCTATTAATTTCAATTAAATTCTAAACCTATATATTTTGAAAACTCATTTTAATTAATTAATATACTTATATATATGATCTTTTTTTTTAAATTATATTATCCATGGGTTATGATAAATAATTTTATATTTAAATATAATTAATTTAGATTTATTTTTACATTTACTCTAATTTACCTATCTATTTATGTAGAATTATATATATTCTTTGAAATTATTTTCTTCTCATAATCACTAAATATATAAAAAAATTTGTAACGTAGACCATTTTTTTTCTAATGAGAATAAAAATAATTAAAAAGGGTTGTGTGGGTTTCTTTAATTCATATACTTTTAATGTAATTATATAGTATTGATACGTTTTATATAATAGATAATTTGAAATTCTGTTTTTTTTTTTAACAAATTATTTAAATTAACATTATGTAAAGGAGGAAAGGAAATTGATTTTTATAAATAAATTAAAATATTTCTTTTTTCATTAGTTGCCTATGGACCCTTAGGCTCACAAGCCTTCCTTAATTATTAACAAAAAAATGAAATAATAAATTACGATTTACTTTTTAAAAATTAATTCTAAACTAAATTCCATACTCTTTGATAATTCAATTATCAAAATTTTTCAATGGCATGCAATATTATCTTTTCCTTGAAAAAATGTAAACTCTATTAAATGGACAAATCGTAATTCGGAAAATTTTTAACAATTCCACTGATTATGCATAAAAAAATAATTTCTTAAATACTTTTTTTATATTTCAATTGTATTCTAAATATTTATTTATACACCCCTTTCGTAAAAATTTAAATAAAAAAATACAAATCATTAAATGAACTAGAATTCATTAAAAATGTTACGAGATAGGAAAAGTTTTTTTTATTAATTACTTCTAGGGAAAGCGGTGTTGGTTGTAAGTGAAAAATAGTAAATAAAAGAATATATAAAAATATATATATATATATATACATACAAATATGTTTTGCTTTTGTTTAAAAGTTTGCCGAAGCGCAGAATGTTACCATGTTGAACCCGAGGGGTGAACCGCGATTGGAATTAGGTGTACATGTCTTTGGAATTATGTGGACTTATTTTGGATAATGCCCCTTCATCTATTGTATTCTACTTGGAAATGAAAGTGGAAGTAGGTGTACACGATATTAGGTCGCTGTTCACCCTTCGGTTGAACCTCTAAAAAAATTTCTTGGGCATACAATAGATGAAGGGGCATTATCCAAAGTAAGTCCACATAATTCCAAAGACATGTACACCTAATTTCAATCGCGGTTCACCCCTCGGGTTCAACATGGTAACATTCTGCGCCTCGGCAAACTTTTAATTAAACAAAAGCAGTGGCGGATTAAGACAATATAAGGCCCTAGGCGCAAAAAAATTAGGCCCGGATAATCAAAATGTCTTTAGAAATTAATTAATAGGTATTATAAATATAAAACGTAATTGTAATTAATTACATGTAATTTATTAATCTTATTTTTATGTTTCAACAATTTATAATACTCTGTATTATTAAATTGAAAGTTTTTGCCGAGAGTAGCAGAATTTTTATATATTGAAGGAGACAATAAAAGAGTGTGTCTTCTTTTTCATAAATTAATTCCTGTGAATACATTGTAATAGACTGATGAAGAGGGCAAAGCCCTCGAAACTATAGTCTCGTTATAAATAAATAAAATTTATAATTCCAGCAGAAGACACTCTTTTATTGTCTCCTTCAACTCTGTATTATAATATAATATAATTAACGTTGAAAAATAATATCTAATAATATTTGGAACAAAAATGACTATTGAATTATATTATTTGTCTTTTTACATAAAATTGATAGCTACTCCTAATATGAGAGGAAATATAATGTTACAGGAAACATTAAAATAATGATAAAAATAAATAAATAATGACTTTTATTATCCAATACAAAAAATACAAATATTTTACAAATACAAAAAAACTTCGACCTCGAGGCCCAAAAGCCTCACCATCGAATGTCCATTTTTTTTTTTTTAATTTTTAACATATTTTTGATACTCCTTATTTTGGTAAGGGAAAAAATTGATAAAAAACCCCATACTTATTAAAATAATGATTGAATTTCATAAGTTAATTGATAAATTTTTAATAAAAATGAAATGAAATTTTATATCACGATCAAAATTAATATTATAATCAATTTTGGGGGCCCCCATATTCGACGGGGCCCTAGTGCGCCTTGCCTTTGAACCGCCACTGAACAAAAGCAAAACATTTTCTCTATAAGAAGAAAATGGACACGTCATATATGCAACTAGATAGAGACAAAAATGTATGACTCATCTCTAATGCTATATATTTCCTGTTTTTCTTTATATAATTGATTTAATCCCAAATAAATATGCGTTTTACAAAAATTTCAAAATCGTTTTTCCTCCTTGTGAAAAAACATTTTGATATTTTTAACAAAAAAAAAACTATTGAAATAGTTTTATAATAATATATAATCTCATTTAATGAATTTTTTATCTTCGTTAAATTCGTCGTTTCTCCTCCATTAGAAAATTACTTTTTATAACTTCATTTGCCTACAAAAAATAAATTTTTTCACCTATTTAATTATTTCAGCTTATTTTATAGAATCATTAAAATATTACATAATCAACTTTATTTTACTTTAAACAATCTAAAATTAGTTTTCTTAAAAATTTTAATAAATTTGATATTTTTTTTTTACAAATCTTTAATACCTTTTTAATCTTTAAAATGAATCAATAATGATTTTTCAAAAAAAATGTTTTGATAAATACTTATAAAAAACTTTTTGTTCATTTTTCAAAACCTCGCTTATATTTTTATACTTTTAATATATTATAAAAAGAAATTATTTGCCTCTATTTTATTCTAATTTATTAATTTAAATATAAATTTTTGCCAAAGACAATTTTCTCCATCTGGCTTTTTGACCTTGTGACCTAAAAAAAAGCGGTTGGCCTACCCAGAGGCTACTGACCACAAGAAGCAAACATTGAAATATTCATTTTTACTTTTACTCTTAATTGTGTAAACGTAAACTCTTACATTTTAACATTTTATCTATTATATACCATTTACTCCGAGGGGTGAACCTCGACATAAAATCGTGTACACCTACTTCCACTTTCATTTCCAGGTAGAAGGCAATAGATGACAATAGATTATCTAATGAATTCCAAAGACGGTGTACACTTAATTCCAAATGCGGTTCACCCCTCGATTTACTCTTTCTTCTTCTTGATCCTAGACTCACAATATATTTTAAAATTAAATGAAAATGATAAGGATTTTTTTATCTCAAGAGAATATATTAATTTCCACCTGATGTCAATTATTTTTTTATATAAAAATGAATCTGTACACTCATAATTCATTTTATTCAAATTAAAAACAAAAAACCTCGAATTTGAATGATTTATAGAAGACTGTTAATTTAAATTCATCATTTTTCTATAATGAAATATCAAAAAGCTTTTTTTTTGCTTGAATCAACTAAATATATTTATATACCTATATGTATATTAGAACGCGAAAGTTTTTATCCGGCCACTGCCCTATTTTGGTGCAATTGGGACGAGACTCGTTTTGGTACTGTGAACCAAGAGTTGAAAAAAGATAAGGACCCAGCCGGGTACGATCCGACATCTTCTGCGTTAGGCCCGCAGATGCCTTTTCCATTTAAGCGATGGATCCCCTGACCAGATCCTATGATCAAATTTTATATATATTCAACTCTTTAGCTCAGGCGCGCATTCTCCTATTATCCTAATAGTATGGTTCTTATAAATTTACTATGATGGGCATTGTAGTAAATTTACAAGAACCATACTATTAGGAAAATAGAAGAACGCGCCTGAACTAAAGAGTTGAATATATATAAAAATTTGATTATTTGATCTGGTCAAGGGATCCATTGCTTAAATGGAAAAGGTATCTGCGGGCTTAACGCGGAAGATGTCGGATCGTACCCGTCTGGGCCCTTATCTTTTTTCAACTCTTGTTTCAGTTTCAAAACGAGTCTGGTCCCAATTGCACCGGAAAAGTGCAGTGGCCGGATAAAAGTTTTAACTTTCGCGTTCATCTAATGTTAACATATAAACATTCTAAATAAAATGTATTATTGAAAATCCGAACAAAATTCATCTGTTTCGATTCCCCAAAGAATCAGACAGATGGGCATTGTAGTATATATATATATACGAGGGGTGAACCGCGACTTAATATCCTGTAAACTTGCTTCCACTTTCATTTCCAAGTAGAAAAATCATCAGATGTAGGGGCATCTAATGAATTCCAAAGACATGTTCACCTAATTCCAATCGCCGTTCACCCCTCGTATAGGTATATGTTGCAGTAAAAACTAATTTTTAGTAAAAACATGTTCTTACTAGTTAAAACGCGTTTCACTGAATACCTTTGTGGCAACTAGAGTTTACTTGACCTTCCGCCTCATTTTGGGTGTTTATTTTAAATATTTTTTAAACGAAAATGTCAAAAATTAGAAGCAAAGTTGTAGAGGATGTAATTTTTTACATTTTCGTTGAAAAAAATTTGAAAATAAACACCCAAAATGAAGATTCTAGACCTTTGAACCAAACCCAACAAACATCAGTAAATTCTAGTTTCCACAAAGGTATTCAGTGAAACGCGTTCTTAATAAAAATCGGGTTTTTACTGCTTCATATATATATACATCGAATATAATATACCATATATAATTTGTTAGAGACTATAGTTTCAAAGGTTAGACCTTCATATTTTTTTTTATTTATAAATATTTTATCTGTTATCTCTTAGGGTTCAATTACTTTAATGTATATAGATAATAAATTCTTTTAACAAACGATTCTTTGTCATGTGGCCAGCTTGCTAATACAAAGAATTTATTATCTATAATAGAGTAATTCATCATCATTGAGTATACAGTCCTAAGACTGGTTTGATGCAACAATCCGTCTCCACTCGACTCTGTCCCCCGCCAGCTGTTTAACCTCTCTAAATGTCTGGCATCCCATATTCCCAATTATTTGGTTGAAATATTCTAATCTGGGTCTTCCACTTCCCCTTTTCTTTCCCACCTCCCCCTCCAAGATATCCCTAAGCAGTCCCCCATGTCTCAGTGTGTGCCCCATCATCTGACCTCTTCTCTTCTTCAGACTCTTCCACAGAAGAAATAGAGTAATTAAACCCTGAGAAATTACAGATAAAATGTTTATTATTAAAAAGATTGGTGATTAAGGTCAACTCTTCAAAACTAGTCTCTAACAAATAAATTTTATATATATGTAATATTCATTTGTATGTATATGTTTGTTTGGATCAAACAGAGGACAACCTCATTGATTTCACTTTATGAACGTAATGATAAAAAAATCTTTTAAATTATTTTTATGAAGATACTTTTTAAAGAATCAAATGCATAACAAAAGCTTTACTTTTAAGGATCTAAATTTTATCAAACATGGAATTTATTTGATTTTTATATTTTATTTATCTTGATTTGTTTTATTTTCTTTTAGCTGAACGTGCCTTGGACACGATGAATTTCGATATGATAAAGGGTCGACCCATTCGAATTATGTGGTCTCAGAGAGATCCTTCCCTTCGAAAATCAGGAGTTGGCAATGTCTTTATTAAAAATTTAGATAAAAGTATTGACAATAAAGCCATGTATGATACCTTTTCAGCCTTCGGAAATATATTAAGTTGTAAAGTAAGTAATCTTATTAGAATTTATTTTACTATTATTCATTTAGGTCTATTTTGAAAGTAAATTTAACACCATATTTAAATTAAGGTAGTTCTTTCACAATTGCAAAAAATCAAGAAGTCTTTGAAACTTGGAACATAAGTCATTAAAAGCATAATACCCACACTGTTAAAATTTGAAGACGATTTTCCAAACCAAACATGAAATAATTGCAATTAAAAATAATATTTTTCACATATGTAGATTGGGAAAGGGTGGGGATATGATCATTATTTTATTTTTTTTCATTGAAGGACTTTCACCATCTTGATGAAAAGCTAATATTTGTTAAAATAATATATTCGGAGTAACTTAAAAAAAAAATTATTTACCACGTAGTTTTGATAAAAAACAAAAAACAAAAACATATTTGGGCGATTATTTTTAGTGAAGGGGATTATAAGCACAATGGCTTGGAAACGATCCGGCAAGTATGTGTGTATCCATTTAGAGATTTCGTAGTTTGACTGGACAGTCACGTTAAAAAAACATAACCTAAAATTTTAGTTCCGTTCATATTTATAGACTGGTTACGAGGCTAAAACTTTTTGTGTGGATTGTCGCGAAAGAACCTGCTTAATAAGGTAGTTCTTTCACAAATGCAAAAATTCAAGAAGTTTTTGAAACTTGGAATATAAGTCATTAAAAGCATAATACACAATACTGTTAAAATTTGAAAAATTTCTCATTTTAATAAACTAAATTGTTTTTATAATTTAAAATATTAATTTCGAAACGCTTTATCGATAAAAATAACTTTTGTCATAAGAAATTGAATCGGTGATTTCTTTTAGCTCTAGAAATATATATTTAAAAAAATTCTCATAGGTTTTCTAAAGAAAATTTTTTCAATATATATATATATATATATTCAGGAATTACAGAAAATAACTTATTTTCTGTAATTCCTGAAGATGAGTTGATAGTTCGAAATATTTATTGAAAAAATTTACCTATTTTATTTTTTTAATTTTTAACGTGAAACATGTGACCTAGAAAACCTTGCTCATAGTAAATTAATATCTCCCAAAATATTTATTTACTTTTATCTTTAGAAAAGATGTTTCACCTTGTACCAACAACACAATCTCTATTAATCATAGGTTTTCTATTAGAAATTTCTATAAAAAAAATTACTTTTTGACAAATTTCTTTAGTATCAAAGTGTAATTGAAAATTTAATTCTTTTAGGTCGCTCAAGACGAGACAGGAGCTTCTAAAGGTTATGGTTTTGTTCATTTTGAAACCGAAGAAGCAGCAACAAAGTCCATTGAGAAGGTAAATGGCATGTTGCTTAATGGCAAAAAAGTTTTCGTGGGTAAATTTGTTCCACGTAAAGAGCGCGAAAAGGAACTCGGCGAAAAAGCTAAACTTTTCACCAATGTTTATATTAAAAATTTTGGAGAAGAATTTAACGATCAACTTTTGCTGGATATGTTTGCAAAATACGGCACAATTACTTCTCACAAGGTAATGAACAAAGACGATGGTAAATCGCGCGGATTCGGCTTCGTTGCCTTCGAAGAACCTGAGGATGCTGAACGGGCTGTTGACGAACTCAATGGCAAGGAATTGATTGAAGGAAAACCCCTATATGTGGGTCGCGCCCAGAAAAAGGCTGAGCGTCAAATGGAGCTTAAACGCAAATTCGAGCAGCTTAAAATCGAACGTTTGAACCGGTACCAAGGGGTCAATTTATATGTGAAGAACCTGGACGATACAATCGATGACGAACGATTGCGCAAAGAATTTATGCCTTTTGGCACCATTACGAGCGCGAAGGTGATGTTAGAGGACGGGCGCAGCAAAGGCTTCGGTTTCGTGTGCTTTTCATCTCCCGAGGAGGCGACTAAGGCTGTCACTGAAATGAACGGTCGCATCGTTGGATCGAAGCCGTTGTACGTTGCGCTTGCTCAGCGCAAAGAAGATCGCAAGGCTCATTTAGCCAGTCAATATATGCAGAGAATGGCCAACATGCGCCTGCATCAAATCGGCCCAGTCGGCCAAATGTTCCAACCTGGTGGTGCGAGCGGATATTTTATGCCAACCTTACCTCATCCCCAACGTTTCTACACTCCAGCTCAAATGGCCCAGCTTCGAACTACCCCACGCTGGGCAGCACAACCGCAGGTGCGTCCTAATCAACAGGCTGGAGCTGGAGCTGGCGGAAACGCCCAAGGAGGTGGCGCTTTTCCCAACATGCAAGCTCCGTTCCGAAATCAGCCTCGCGCTCCCGCTCAGCCCGGCGCGATGCGCAATGCGATGTCTGCGCGACCTATCACTGGTCAACAAGCAGTTGCTGGAGGACTCCAGGGTCGGCCCATTGGAGGAGGGCCCACCGTCTCCGTCTCAAGCCAGGGACGTCAAACCAACTACAAATATACTCCGAATATGCGTAATCCACCACAACCTATGCCAGTGGCCCAACAAACCCAAGTGCAACAGGCGGTGCACGTTCAGGGTCAGGAGCCGCTTACAGCATCCATGCTTGCACAAGCAGCTCCTCAGGAACAAAAGCAGATGCTTGGAGAACGTTTGTTCCCGCTTATCTACCGGATGTATCCTGAGATGGCCGGCAAGATTACAGGAATGTTGCTCGAGATCGACAACTCCGAGCTCGTCCACATGCTCGAGCATCATGAGTCTCTTAAGGCAAAGGTATTTCCTTTTTCTTTTCTCTCCATAAATTTCTAATTTTAGTATTAGTACCTGGCCACCGAGCATATGCTCGGTAACTTCTTGCTTCAGTTAAATGTTATATATTAATCCCCGAGCCCCCACCACTTCACCCCACCTTCTGCACCCTCCACCCCACATCCACCCTCACCTACACCCCCACCCCTCCCAATTCCGCCTCCACCCTGTCCACCACTTACTTCCCTTTACCACGTCACCCCACACATCTCCCCCACCATCACCCCCACGCTCGCCCCGCCCCCTCATCCAGTTTTTGCATTTCAAGCCTTGTAATGGCCCACAGATTATGTGTATATATGTATAGGTATATAAATAAATATCGTATAATAATTTTTTTTAATTAAAAAACAATTTTTGAGTTCATCAATTAAATAGCCAAATTCTAATATAGAAAAAATACGTTTGTGGGATTTAAA
The DNA here is from genome assembly GCA_024734495.1 of Forficula auricularia. Lineage (NCBI taxonomy): Eukaryota > Metazoa > Arthropoda > Insecta > Dermaptera > Forficulidae > Forficula > Forficula auricularia. The sequence goes on along the minus strand of JALMQS010000113.1, from coordinate 134,369 downwards.
ACTCGATTTTTAATCAATTAAATTTTCTAAAATATTTGTAATGATCTATTAGTGGAATTTAAAATTAAAAAAACAATTAATAATTGAAAAGAAATTGAATAAAAATGTAAATATACATTTTTATCGAGACAACCACCTGTGAATAATTATTTCAATTAACACGAAAAACCCATCAAAAACAACTTAGCCGAAGATGAGACCGTGATGATGAAATCATCATCACGGTCTCATCTTCGGCTAAGTTGTATATATATATATATACATATACACACAATATTTGGTCGTTTAATATAATAAGATTTCATATCTAATGTTTTATTGTATTATTTATTTTAGGTTGAAGAAGCCGTTGCAGTGTTACAAGCTCATCAAGCCAAACAAGCTGCTCAAGTTAAAAAGGATTGAGAAAAGGAACGAGAGAATTAAATATTCGCGGTTCTGAAAAAAACATCAATTCAAATTGCAAAGAAGATAGATAAATAAAAAATAAAAACGAAAAAAAAACGTAAAATGAAAAAAATCACCAAATCAAACACTTTCAGTTTTCTCTTTGATTAATTTAATATTACAAATAATATCTATTAATAATGTTAAAATAAAATTAAAATGTTTTGAGGAAGACATAAAAAAAAAATAGAAAAATAATAACAAAACTACTAGTTTTGACAAAAAGAAACAAAAATAAAGTAAAAAGAAGAAAAAAAAAAAACATTCATTGATTCCTCAAGTCAATGAACGTAATTTGAAATTAAATTTTCGCTTTTAATTTTGTTTCAAAACTTTTTTTTTTTTTTAATTAAATATGACAACAACCATTCGTTTATGGGGATTGATTAATATTTTATTCAAATACTGTCTAACTCTCCCAAACCCATATTATTTTTAATTTGAAACTTATTCAAAATTTAATTTTATTGTTGTTTGATTTAGGTATATATTTTTTTTATTTTTGTTCATTATTTTTGAATTAAAATACTATTTAAATATATTTAAAAAAAAAGTAAAAATAAACTAAAAAAAAAACTGAAAAATGAATAAAACAAAATAAAATCACCATTTTTGGAAATTTAAGCCAAAATTTTTTATCTTTTAAAATTTATACAATTAATTTTCGTAAAAAATTAAAATTCATAAAAAACAAACAGTTTATTGAAAAAAAGTAAAAATAAATAAAAAACCAGATTATATATTATATACAACTAATAAAAAAAAAAATAAAAAAATAAAAAAAAAGAGCAAGTTGATTCTAAAGGATAACTTGCGATTTCATATATACATACATATATATATATATATATATATATACTGCATAAATATATATATGTATGTATGTATATATGAAAATGTTTAATTATCAATTTAAAAAATATTCAAAAACGTTTTGATAAATTTTCCGACATATATTTGATTCACTGATTAATTATTCAATACTGCATAAATAAAGAATTCCTTTTCATCAAATAGTTTTTTTTTACTCAATAACAAAAACCAACATCAAAAATAACCTTTTTTTTCTCTTTATGTTTTTGTATTTGATTAATTTCAATTGTATTATGCATTTATTGTAATTATAACATGTTTAATTGAATTAATTAAAATTTGATTTTTTTATATATCAAAAAATGTGCTTTTTATTTTATATTTTTTAAAATTAATTTGGGATCTATAATCAGAATGAGTAGAAATTTAAGATTATTATTCATTAAAATCATTGAATTATTCTTAAAATATTCTGTTATAAGAAAATACCGGTTCTCCCATTAATAATTTCCCAATCATGTTACCAAATTCTCCCTCAATTTTTTAAACACATTAGCCAATTCCTTTATCCTTATATCTTAGTTTACTGAATACTTTTACTCGATTCTCTTTTCCGGCTATTTATAATAACCTTCAATCTTCCAATAACCGCATCCCCAGATACCTTCAACTCTGACCTAATCCATGAAATTTCTAAAGATAAAAGTAAATAAATATTTTATGAAATATCCTATTACATGAGTTAGGTTTTCTTGATCATAAAATATTTATTTACTTTTTTCTTTATTAAGGTAGTTGTTCCGCCAAATGCGTTTTCTTAGGATTTTTTTGAGATTTATATAGATTAATATTAAAATACTTCTGCATCGATTGCTGGCAAAACGAAATTTATGAACAATACAGTTCCGGAGATATTAAATTTCAAAAATCGAGTGTTTCAGACTTATACATTGCACTATACGGGATATCGGAAAATTTACATACATATTTAATTATAATTAAGAAACCCTTACCATTTTTATAAAAAACTAAACCAACATTAAACAATAACCAATAGATATTTTAAGAAATTTTGATTCATAGTTACAACACAGTTTCTGAGAGAATAGTGAATAAATAATGAAAAATGTATAAAGAAAAATTTAGACTAAAAACAATTTGGCAACAACGCATTTATTTAACCTAAAAAGTAGGTTAACTTTAGTAATTTTTTGTTTTTTTCGCTTCAGCAATTGTCGCAACAGCTTTCAATCACTTATTAAGAACTTTTTGTTTTATAAATATCCCTTTTTATAATGTACTTGGTCTGAAATTTCTATCATAAAATATATACAAGGTCGAACAGTGTTTCTAGATTTGTCAAACGAGCATGGGATTGGCTAGAATCGGTACATAAACAGCAAAAAGTTTTGGGATTATGAATCCTTATTGTCTGTTCTATATACTCTAGCATTAACTTTTTGCTAGTATTGTCGCGAAACAACTACCTTAAATAAATAATGAAAAATGTATAATGAAAAATTTACACTAAAAACAATTTGGCAACATCGCATTTATTTAACCAGCGAAAGATGTATAAAGCGCACACGCGCTAGATTTTTTCGAAATTATAATTTTCATGAGGTGTAACGTAGGCGTTGATTACATTTGTTAAAAAATAAAACGATTTTTATAGAAATTTATAATGTATTTTATCCGTCATTTTAATATAGAAATATTCAATCTCTTACAATGGTGCCAGATTTGTCAAACGAGCACGGGATTGGCTGTTGGTTCTAGATGAAATATAATTGAAATAAATGTAAAAATTCTCTAAAAATTATTAATATTTATTCACAAAGCAATTACGGTCACCTCTGTTTAACTAGTTTGAGTAGTACTAAACTTTAAAAATACTTCCCTAGGTATATGTAATAAATTATATAAATTAGAAAGAGAATTCAAGGTCTTGTCCTCAGCTTGATGCAAATAAACATTTATTTATATCAAATACAAAGAGAAACAAGGAGGTTATCCTCTGCTTGATGCAAATAAACGCAAATATTTCAAATATAAATATGTATATAACATACCATATATAATTGATTTGTTTGAGACTACTTTCGAAGGCTTGACCTTCATCTCGTCAGTCTTTATTTCTCATGGGGTCAATTACAGATTGTAAATTAAAAATTTGTTCTCATAGCAAGCTAGCTACACAAGCAGAGGACAACCTCGTTTCAACAACTCAGCTACTCTCGGCAAAAACAAAATCTTTTAAATTATAAATCTATATTGAATGTAATGGAAGGCAGCCCAGAGGTGGTGAGGAAAGAAAAAATTAACACATATAAAATAAGGTGTAATTTATTGGAATCCTTCCTCCTTTCCTTTCAAACCGACGTTTCGGAGGATTTTCCCTCCTTCTTCAGAGTTTCAAAGGGTCAATGAATGAAACAAATAAAATGTTTCCTTCTTCTCTCCACAGTAGTGTTCAAAAACTTTCTTCATTTTTAACAACTTAATTAAGAAAAGGAGGGAAAAAAAATTTGTTTTTCTATGCCTTTGTTAAAAATGAAGAAAGTTTTTGAACACTACTGTGGAGAGAAGAAGGAAACATTTTATTTGTTTCATTCATTGACCCTTTGAAACCCTGAAGAAGGAGGGAAAAATCCTCCGGAACGTCGGTTTGAAAGGAAAGGAGGAAGGATTCCAATAAATTACACTTTATTTTATGTGTTAATTTTTTCTTTCGTTACTACCTCTGGGCTGCCTTCCATTACATTCAATATATATATACATAATTCATTTCACAGGAGTTTTTAAAAGGTTATAGTGCTGTTTCACAAGTAAAAATAAAAATTAAACAAATCTTTTTAATTATATTTCTGGAGTTTTATTTTAAATACTCTATACCGAGGGGTGAACCGCGATTGGAATTAGGTGGAATTATTTTGGAATTCATTAGATAATGCATGTATATCCCCATGACTTCAAGGAACTGGAACTCTCCCAGCCTCCATCTTTCCCAGCACTTATAGTCTTCAAACCTTCAAAACCCGAGTGCATAAACACCAACGACTCCATCCTCTCACTTAATCAACTTTTCCTTCTCTTCGGTAATGCAAGGATCTTTCGAGATCCATAGGGGCTGCATCTTTACTGGTGAGGGCCTTGCATTCGATTGCATAAAAAAAAAAAAAAAAAAAATGCTCCTTAATCTATTGTCTTCTACTTGGAAATGAAAGTGGGAGTGGAAGTAGGTGTACACGATATTAGGTTGCTGTTCACCCCTCGCTCTATACATATTTCAGGTTTTTAGCCCATCATCAGGAGTTTGAGTTTACAAAAGACTAGGCTAAAAACCCGAAATATGTATAGAGTATATATATTTAAAATAAAACTCCAAAAATATAGTTAAAAAGATTTTTTTAATTTTTATTATTACTTGTGAAACATCGCTATAACCTTTTAAAAACTCCTCTGTTTAATATGTTTCACTGTAAACCAACACCGCTTTCCCTAAATGTTATACTTCATTTGTTTGAGACTATAGTTTCTAAGGTTTGACCTTCATTATCAGTCTTTTTAATTAGAAATATTTTATCTGTTGTTTCTCATGGGTTCAAATACCCGATTGGATTTAGGTAATTAAAGTTATATTAAGCAGCTCACTGAACAAACAATTCGTTTTCTATATTCAAAATATTAAAAGAAATTTCGTGAACCTGAAAATTCTTTGATTTTTAAGATTATATTAAAGAGATTGATGAAAAATTGAAGGCTTAATTAAAAAAAAATATTTTTTTAACAAGATTGAAGTAATTTTTGGAGACGGACTGATAAGTTAAATTGAGCCTGCTTATGAATAAAAAGATAGTATAAATTATCTTCTTTATGGGCTGCCTCATCAATATACACTCAATTTAACTATTATCATTTCCGTCCATAATTTGTATTAATTTGAAAGTTTATAATAGAAAAATAGGGAAAAGTTTTTATGTGTGACTTTTATTTATCAGCCAACGTTTCGTCGACTTTGCCGACTTCTTTAGGGCTTCAAATAGTCACGTCACACATTCGTCTAAATTTTCTTTTTATCTGTTATCATTGAAGACCACCAGAAACATAAATTTCACATAAACAATTTTTCTTTCTTTTCTTTATATTAACATTAATATAACATTATATTTATATTAATTACATTAGATAAAACAGAAATAACATAAATAGAATGAGACAACAGTTTTTTAAAACAAAATAGAATTTTTTTTCTTTGAGCATTACATAGAGAAATTTCAAATTTAAGGAGGTTCTTTCGCGACAATCCACACTAAAAGTTATAGCCTCGTAGCCACTCTATAAATATGAACGGAACTAAAATTTTAGGTTATGTTTTTTAACGTGACTGTACCACTCACACAACGAAATCTCTATATGGATACATACATACTTGCCGGATCGTTTCCAAGCCATTGTGCTTATATCCCCTTCACTAAAAATAATCGCCCAAATAGTTTTTTTTTTTGTTTTTTATTAAAACTAAGTGGTAAATAAATTCAATTTTTTGTTGAGTTACTCCGAATATATTATTCTAACAAATATTAGTTTTTCATCAATATAGTGAAAGTCCTTCAATAAAAATAAATAAAATAATGATCATATCCCCACCCTTTCCTTATCTACGCTATGTAAAAAATGTCATTTTTAATTGTAATTATTTCATGTTTGGTGTGGTAAATCGTCTTCAAATTTAACTTTTTTTTTTTTTTTTTTTTTAATGCAATCGAATGCAAGAAGGGGTGTACCAGTAAAGATGCAGCCCCTATGGATCTCGAAAGATCCTTGCATTACCGAAGAGAAGGGAAAGTTGATTAAGTGAGAGGGTGTAGACGTAGGTGTCTATGCACTCTGGTTTTGAAGGTTTGAAGATTATAAGTGCTGGGAAAGATGGAGGCTGGGAGGGAGTTCCAGTTCCTTGAAGTCATGGGGATATATGTATTGGCGAATGAAGTGGTCCGGCACTTTTCTAATTTGACCGCGAAAGAGTGTTGGGAGTCGGCAAAAACGCGTGCTACGTGCAAAGTATGCTTTGGGGGGAATTATTGATTTTATCTCATCAGAGCACCTGCCGTGATAGTATCTATAGAAAAGGGAAAGGGCAGAGACATTTCTTCGATGAGCCAGCGAGTCGAGGGAGTCGGTGAGGGTAGAATCGTCAATTAGCCTGACGGCTCGTTTCTGAATTGCATCAAGGGTAGCAAGAGAATATTTTGAGGCTCCTCTCCATAGATGAGAGCCGTATTCGAGACAGGGGCGGATTTGGGCCTTGTAGATGGTGAGAAGTTGTGGGGGTTTGTAAAATCGCTTGGACCTGAATAAGAAGCCAATCTTCCTTGATGCAGATTTCGCTATAGAGGAGATGTGTTCATTCCAACTGTATGTGTATTATGATTTTAATGACTTATATTCCAAGTTTCAAAAACTTCTTGAATTTTTGCATTTGTGAAAGAACTAACTTAAATAAAACTAACTTTATCTGATAAATAAAAAAGTCACACAAAAACTTGTCCTTATTTTCCTATTATAAACTTTCAAATTAATACAAATTATGGACGGAAATGATAATAATAATTGTATATATACTTAATTCATTTGTTTGAGACTATAGTTTCTAAGGTTTGACCTTCATTATCAGTCTTTTTAATTAGAAATATTTTATCTGTTGTTTCTCATGGGTTCAAATACCCGATTGGATTTAGGTAAATTAAATTATATTAAGCAGCTCACTGAACAAACAATTCGTTTGCTATATTCAAAATATTAAAAGAAATTTGGGGAATTAATTGAAAACTTTATTTTGTCGAGAGTAGCAGAGTTGTTGATTCATAGATAGAAACAAAGAGGTTGTCCTCTGCTTGATGCAAATAATTCTGTCTGGCTCTCAAGCTGAGAAAGAAGGAATAAAAAATTCAATATCCATACTGATTCTGACACCATGAACAATAATATTTATAATTAAAAAGACTGATGATGAGGGACAAGCCTTCGAAGCTATAGTCTCAAACAAATAAATAATATATAATAATATTATATATATGTGTATGTTTATTTGCATCAAACAGAGGACAACCTCTTTGTTTCTCTCTATGAAATTTCGTGAAACTGAAAATATTTTTTGCTGATAGTAACATCTGTTGATTTTTAAGATTATATCAAAGAGGTCCTCTGTTTGATAAAAAATTGAAGGTTGAATTAAAAAAAAAATATATTTTTTAACTAGAACTTAAAAGGTATAGATTTCAATAAAGGAACCAGGAAGGAAATTCAAATTTCTGGAATTATTATAAGAAAAACAATTTTTTTTTGTTTTTTTACAAAAGTTTATTTTATATAAAAAAATATAATTTAAATGGGAGGAAAAGTCGAAGACCAATGTGAAATGAATGGAATAGTTGGAGATGAATTCTTATCGTCGTCGTCGGCCCCATCTGAAGATAAGATACAAAAAAGAAAACAATTTAATTAAATATGTACGAAATAATATTTATTTATTGGTTTAAATAAGAATTTATTTATCTATCATATAACCATTATATAATAATAATGGTAAACTGAAATTATAAACCACAATTAAATTATTTTATTAAATGAATTTAACTTTAAAGGACATCATAGATATTAGAGAAATATTTTTACATTGCATATCAGAGAGGTTCGTCCCCTTAGGAATCGAACCCAAGCGCTAACTAAGCTTGCCGGGCCAGTAGCCAAACCCTTAAGACAAATCTCTCTCTGACATACAACATATATAAGTATTATAGCTAAATGTAAAAATATTTCTCTAATATCTATGATGTCCTTTAAAGTTAAATTCATTTAATAATATTATATACTGGGTTGATTTTTGAAATAATTTCCATCTTTTTTCAAAAAAAGACACCCAAAAAGATACTTAAAACTTTGTTTTCACTGTAAATTATTTTAATTTAAACTAGATTGTCAGTTCAGTTTTTGTTATTTAGAAATTTTATTTTCAGTTTACAAGCTATTATTACAGACGTATAATTTTTTAAATGAAATTCCTAAATTCAAGTATTGTTTGTCTAGCCCCTTGGTTCAGATTCCTTATGACTAGAGACCAGATTTTTATGCAGTAAAAAGTGCCAAAATATTCAGTTAAAAATGCTGAAATATACAAGTAATATGCAGAATACGTTGAAATATGCAAATATATGCAGTAAAAAATACCAAAATAAATTTTTTTATGCACTAAAAAATTAAAATTGAAGACATATAGACTATATATTTGAAAAAAGTTCTATAAAAGGAATAAAATGATAAAGTAAGCTATAGACACCGAGTGTCAAATATGTACTTTTATTGTGGAAAAATTGCACAAAATTCTCATTACAATTATTAAATTAAAAAAATCTTTAAACTCAAAGAAATAATAAGTGAACTTGAATAAAATAAACATAATAAATATAATAATGTTTCAAAAAATGTGATCAAAAAATACGGGGGGGAGGGGGGGTAGTTTTATTTTATTTAACAGAAACGATTGTATAGTATTGCTTTTATTTTTTTATATTAACAAGCTTTTCTTATTGACGTACAAATAAAAAACTAATAAGATAGTGCAAATATTTGTTGGACTATAATCTGATCACTATACTGATTTACACACACTTCCACACACACACACACGAACACTAAATGGCCAAAATGGGCTATAGTTCTCGAAGACCATGAAAAAAATAATAATAATAAAAATAAAGAAATAATTAACAAAGGATCTCAAAAATAATCAGAAAAGTTACATTTTAAACATCTGTATTTGTAAAAATCTTTTAATTATGCAATTTTATGCAATATCCCTCAAATATGGAATTTTATGCAATATTACTCAAATATGCAAAAATATGCAGTATAAAATTTAACCTACAGTATCCTAGATGAATGATTCGGATAGATAATTGATCCCCTGGGTCGTATGTGGCGGCAAACAAAATATGCAATTTCATAGGAATCGGGTCTCTACTTATGACTTCTGACCTATGAGATTTTGATTTTTTCCACTAAATTCACAAACACTTAAAAAGTGCTTAGCTTTTTCAACAAGAGCCTATTTTTTCAAACCCTCAATGTTTTGAATTTCTTATCAGCCCAGTAAATAGGGGGGGGGGGGTTTAGCTCACATTAATTGCGGGAAAATATCTTTTTTCTAGGATCGTTTGATATGGTGTGGGTATGCCAATTCTAAGTTTGCACCTCGAAAGTGTGGGGGACAACTTTTGGTGGCCGAAAAAGCTCAAAATTTTCCGACTTTTCCCAGCTTTTAGGTTATAACTCGAAAACAGTTCACATTTTGTAAATAATCTTCCTATAGTAAATTAAAGAGGTCAAAATTTCGCGTCGATTAAAAAAAAGAAATGCGAAATTTGTCAAGTAGTTCGATTTTTAATGATGATCCAAAAAACAGCCCCCGGGATAACTTTTGAATATCCCAAAATCTTGCACTTTTTTCGATTTTTTCCCATTTTGACCATTGAAGGAGCACGTTTTCGACAAAGACCACTCTATATATTTTTAAACTGGATTAAATTTGCTACAAATGAAACAAAGTTTCATCTTAATTAAATAATAGTAACCCGCAATGAGGTTGAAGTTTTGAAAAAAAAACAATTTTTTTTGTAAAAAAATCAAAGTTTTTCCTTCATAAAATAAAAACCACACATCCTAGAAACTTGATTTCTATCTCATTGTCTAGGAAATTTAGTTGAATTGAACTTTTACTTGGGCCTTGTTTTTTGTTAAAAGTCTTAGATTTATAGATATCCAGCATTTTCCATGACAGGAAATGATCCATTGTTTCAAAAAATCGCAGTATTTCCTTGATAAAATAAAAACCACTCATCCTAGAAACTTGATTCCTATCTCATTCACACTTCTGAGAATTCGGATCATATCCTGTCATGGAAAATGCTGGATATCTATAAATCTAAGAGTTTTATCAAAAAAGTGGTCCAAGTAAACGTTCAATTCAATAAAATTTTCTAGAGAATGAGACAGGAATAAAGTTTCTAGGATGAGTGGTTTTCCATTTTATGAAGGAAAAACTGCGATTTTTTTTGCAAAAAATTGCAGTTTTTCAAAACTTGAACCTCATTGCGGCATGGATTACCATTATCCAATTAAGATGAAACTTTGTTTGAATTGTAGCAAATTTAATCTAGTTTAAAAATGTATAGAGTGGTCTTTGTCGAAAACATGATCCTTCATGGTCAAAATGGAAAAATATCGAAAAAAGTGCGAGTTTCTGGTTGATCCGGGAGCCTGCTGAGGTCGAAAACTTTGAATTTGTGCTTGAGCCCAAACGTTTGATTTTTTTTTATTAAAATTCGTATTTATATATATTCATAATATTTCATTTTTTAATATATCTTTTTTTTGGCTTTTCGGCCTTTCTAACCATAAGCCATTTACGATACTATTTATTTTTATTTTTAAATTTGTCCCTACCCCGGGGGTCAGATTTTAGCCGGATGCCTCGAGTCGGATTCGAACCCGGGTCCACTTGGTTAGCAGGATGACACGCTACTGACCCCCCCAAATATATCTTTAAATTCAAATTTAAATTTCAAATAATAGCAACAATTGATTATTGCGCTGTTTAATTTTTATTATAATTGATAGAGTTCTCAAGTCAACATTAACGCAGCCCTGAAACTGTAAGTTTCGATTATTTTTATATAATTATTTCTAAATTTTATAATAAATATATTTTAATTAACTTAAAATACATCCTTTAAGCATGTAATCAAATTTTGTGTGTGCTCTAGCGAATAAACCAATAAGAATATCAAAACCAAATTGCATATTTTTGTCATTCACTAGAAAATTTTATTTACTTAAACATTTACTTGGACCGACATTTTGACAACTTTGTGGCTGGTTATTGGGTACTTGGACTTGAAATAATATTAGAAGTTAAATTTTCGAAATGTTGCTACGTTTCGCAGTATATTTATTATTGTCTAAGGAAGCAGAAAAATATACTGCGAAGAGTAGCAACATTTCGAAAATTTTACTTCGAATTTTATTTCAAGTTTAAGTACCCAATAACCAGCCAGAAAGAAAAATATTCAACATGGTCGATAAGAACACAAATTTTGACTAATTAGTATCTTTTAAAATATATATTCTTCGATGTTCACTATACAAGGTTTTATTGAAGACCAAAAAAACACAATGAATTCAGTCAAATTTTTTTATCAAAATAATTTTAGCCATTCTTGGGATATTTTGATAATACGAAGGAAAATTTTTTTATACACAATTACAATAATTCACCATGCTAAAATAAATAAATTGACACGTTCTGATGTGCCCATCCACTTGACTTTACCATACACTTCTGGTTGAGTTTGGTACAAGGGCCTAGATTTTCCCTGGTAGCCCACTGATTATGTAAACAAAATTTGGCCTAGATTTTTTTTTGACCCCCCCCCCCCAGAAAAAAAATATTTTCGTTATTATTGGTTCATTTTATAGTATATTTCATTTTTCTTGATTTTTCTAGTTTGAAAATATTTAAATTTTTAACCCCCCCCTCCCCCTTAATTTTGGGTCGATATGCACCAAAATATAATCAGCTCTTAATCTCATTGCCCCCAAACTACATGTGCAATTTGGTTTTGATATTCACACTAGTTTTTGAGTTAGCTCGTCCACAAAATTTGGTAACGCACAGACTAACAGATATTTTGACAAAACAGTTATTATCTAAAAAAATATAATTTTTTCGATGTTCACTTATTAGAGATTTTTTGTAGACCGAAATGCCATGGTTTCGTCCAATTTTTTTAATCAAAATAGTTTCAGCCGTTTTGGAGATATTTCGAAAAAAAGAAGCAAAAAAAAAATTTTTTTTCATGCACGATTACAATACATGACCATACCCTGTATGGCAAAGTAAAAATATAATGTAATATATTTCATTAAGTACATAGATTTAATTGTATTTTGATTGAGAAATCGCTGAATCATCTCTCTACTTCTAGCTCGGAATTAATTTATTCTAAACGCTGAGAATTAACAGATGAGAATATATTAGAGAATTAAAAATGGGATTCCTTTAATTGAGATCTGAATCTAAATTCAAGGCCAATGACAATAAAGAAGGTGTGATAATTAAAATACTAAAATTTTCCCATACAGCTGGCTATACAGAGAGAGTAAACAAGTGCCCAGATCCCCTATTAGTTAGCCTACATCTAAACAGCCTGTCCGATTGGTTGCCTAACTACACGGCTCGCTCAATTTCCACTCATTCTATTTCCGTGAAATTCGGGTTGCCGAAAAATGACGTTTTAAAGAAATGGAATTAAGAGAATTCCTTTAATTATATTATTATAAAATTAGTTTTTACTTTTAAGGATATAAAAAATAAAAATACCTACAATAAAGAGAATTTTTTAAAAACGTTTTTTTTTTCTAACAGCACAAGAAGAGCAATATATATATATTTTTTTTTCACTACCGCCAATTAGACTTAATTTTACTTTTTTTGAAAACGACAATGTGGGAGACCTCTAAGTTGTTATTTTCAGGTGATTTTTGCACCTGCCAGGTTTTAAAAATTGCTTATCTTAAAATTATGAAAAATTCCCTTTTTTTTTTTTATCATTGACAAAAAAGAACTAATTTGATATCTCAAGTATTTTGGACTACCAAAAAAATTTCCAAACTCACATGACTAAAAATAAAAGACTGTCTTTTTTTTGAATTTTAGATAAAAGCACATGGTACACTTTTATTTTTAATCAATGGATTATGAGAATTTCCTGGTAGATAAAGATTTTTTTTTACTTTTCAGTACAGTTTGAAATAAAATCGTGTTTAAAAGGTAAAGTCGCTATTTTTTTTTTTTTTTTTGATATTGATGTGAGAAGGAGGATACACCAGAAGGTCCATCCCCTAAAGGCCTGTATGGGCTGGCCCCTCTATTGTGAAAAGAACAGAGTAGAAGGAAAAGAAGCCGGGATCACGAGCCAATTTCAGAAACTTAGATACAATCCAATATCCAATTTACTAAGGTTTTGGGGGCTTCGAGAAGTGGTAAATTCTCCGCGCGATAAATTAGGTTAAATTTATCTCCCACTTAACACAATGTCTGTCTGTCAGAGCATTGTAAATATGATACAAACCCGTACAAGTTATTTGTAATTATTTTCTCCAAAATTAAAAATCCTATTAAAATTTTTTAATTATTATTTTAGGGAGAGTCGAATTTTTTGTGGAGTGTAGAATAAAAATATTTTTTATGTCATTTTGTGAGAGCTATCCCTATAAATAAATATCTTTTTATTTCCTTTCAAAATAACACTGTGAGAGTTCTCTACGTGGCCATTTTTAATCGATTTTTGTATCTAGGTACTCAATCCTTGTAATTGTGAAGTCATGTTTACTTCCTCCTGATCACATATTGTAATGTCCCGTCCTCCATTTTTTGCGTATGTATAATATGGACGAATTTTCGGCCTCTTTGTTACCAAAAAAAGCGTTAAATTTTCCCTTCTCGAATTTCCACCCTTAAACTTTAAAAAAAATTTATTTTTCCTGAAAATTTAATAATACTTATCGTCGCAGATCTTACAAAACCTCCTAAGTCCGATTTTTGGTCAAATACGTATTATACGTTTATACCGACCAACTTTTCACGGCGTAACCTTATTAGTCTATTCCAATTTAATTTCGCGCTACGAGCATATTCTTAATTATCTTAAACATATTCTTAATTGTTTAAAATGGTTTTTCTTGTTTTCTGGCAAACTTTGAATTTAGGACTTACGAGGTTTTGTAAGATAAGCGACGTTATGTACTGTATAGAAAAAAAATAATTTTTCTTGCTTGTGTAGAAGCGAGATTTAAATACTGAAAATTGGTTTGAAGCCTATTAATTGGTGAAAATCAAGCTTAAATTAAATTTATGAATGCTTAATAAAATAATAATAATAATAGGTATATTTCAATTTCAACTTATATATCGCAAATACAATTGACGAAAAAACTTTATAAAATATAATAATATCAATAAATATTTAAACAATCTCAATTCAAATTATCATAATTGGAATGGTTCATTCTAATTGTAATTTTTGTAATCAATTTTTAAACAAAAAAATTGATTAGAATTATATATTTCAATAATAATAATAATAATAACCAAGTGTACTATCAGGGTAGTCACTGACATCTATATGGATGGCTTGGGGGTTAGCTGGGGTGGGGTTTTTGGGGATTTTGTTGTTGGGTTTGGGGTTTGAGTGGGACCAAGGGGAATTGGATTGGAAGTAGATTTTGGATGAAATCAGATCACTTAAGCTTGACGCCTTTGAAGAGAAAACAATTAAAATCTTAAATCTTTAACAGTAATAGACCAAATTTTTGAAATATTTTAAAAACTATTTCGATTAAAATAATTGGCCAAATTCGGCGCCCCGGTCTACAATAAAACCTTGTACAGTAGAACCTCGATAATCCGGCACAATTTGGGATCTGCCAATGCCGGATTACCGATTTTGCCGTATTATTGAGCTCTTTTAATATAAACTTACTTGAATAAGGAAATATGTCAGTACATAATAACAATTTAAAGAGCAAAAACGTGTACTTTATTTACAAACTAAAATAAGAAATAAACAGTAAATGTGTATTTCATTTCAAATGAGTATTTATGGGGACTTTGGTTGAAATTTCAATATTCAATCAGTCAACTGTGCATGAACAAGCACTAAATCTTTCGAATTTCGTTAAAAATCGATTTCTACCGGATTATCGCGGTTCTGCTGTATCGTGAACATCAAGCCGGAGGCCGTCGTCTCCGCTAGTAAATTAATCCTATATAATAAAGCAGTAAGCAGTCTCTTGGTTTGTCCGGTTTCGCCCACTTATGGCTCCGCCTCTTCAGGCCCCGCAACCTGTATACTCTATCTATCGTAGACTTTCCGGAAGCTTCTAGAAACTTCGTGATCATTCTGGCGGGCTTGTTTATATAATAAATAAACTATACTAGTAATACTCACGCTCCAGATCCAGCTGATGCATGAGAATAACTTCCACCATATCCGCCATAACCGCCGCCCCAGGATCCAGAAGAGGCATAACTATGAGATCCGCCCCATCCGCCGCCACCGCCGCCATAATAGGGTTGGTGGTAATAGCGGGGCTTATAGTATCCACCGCCATATCCACCTCCATATCCACCCCCATATCCACCCCCATATCCACCCCCATATCCACCGCCCCAACCTCCATAACCGCCATACCCTCTAGCGCCGCTGTAAACAAACAAATAAACACACAAATTAATTTCCAATATAAAGAAAGAGATTATGTTTCCGTGAATCTTATATTAGTCCAATTATTAGTGAAAAATTGCATAAACAAGAAATAATTCCCTGTAAAGATTTTATTGGTGGAATACCTTTATTGCTACTCTAATAATAGTACCCTAAGTTTTTCCCCAAATCCGTGTTGTATAAATTTTTCTACGCGCCTCAAAATGAGAAAATTTCAGAGTTTTTTAAATTTTTCATAAATAACCCTAAAACGGCTTATCAAATCAAAACACATCCATTAGACAAATTAAAGCTATTTAAATTACGCGTAAAATGATAACAATTTCATTTATTTAGTTTAAGTAGTACCGGTACGAGCGCCTGTAAAAAAACAGCTCCCGGGATCACTTTTGAATATCCCTAAAACTCCTACTTTTTTCGATTTTTTCCCCATTTTGACCATGAAGGAGCACGTTTTCGACAAAGACAATTCTATATATTTTTAAACTAGATTAAATTTGCTACAATTTAAATAAAGTTTCATCTTAATTGGATAATGGTAACCAGTGGCGCAATAAGGTTGAAGTTTGCAGTTTTTTGCAAAAAATCGCAAATTTTCTTTCATAAAATGAAAACCACTCATCCTAGAAACTTGATTCCTATCTCATTGTCTAGGAAATTTTGTTGACTTGAACGTTTGCTTGGACCACTTTTTTGTTAAAATTCTTAGATTTATAGATATCCAGCATTTTCTATGACGCTTTTGAGGATTCAGATCATATCCTGTCCTGAAAATGTAGGATATCTATAAATCTAAGAGTTTGAACAAAACAGTGGTACAAGTAAACGTTCAAGTAAATAAAATTTCTTAGACAATGAGATAGGAATCAAGTTTCTAGGATGAGTGGTTTTCATTTCAAAACTTCAACCTCATGTTACCATTATCCAATTAGAATGAAATTTTATTTAAATTGTAGAAAATTTAATCTAGTTTAAAAATGAATAGAATCGTCTTTGTCGAAAACTTGCTCCTTCGTGTTCAAAATGGGGAAAAATCGAAAAAAGTACGAGTTTTAGGGATATTCAAAAGTGATCACGGGGACTGTTTTTTGACAGGCGCTAGTACCGGTTCTACTTAACCTAAATAGATGAAATTGCGTAATTTAAAGAGCTTTAATTTGTCTAATGAATATCTTTTTGATTTGATAAGCCGTTTTAGAGTTATTCAAGAAAAACTGAAAAAACTCCGGAATTTTCTCATTTTGAGGCGCGTAGAAAAATTTGATAAAACTCTTAGATTTATAGATATCCTACATTTTTCGGACAGGATATGATCCGAATCCATAAAAGCGTCTTGGAAAATGCTGGATCTATTTCGGTTCTGGGATTAATATATAGCTTTTATATTGAAGGAGACAATAAAAGAGTATCTTCTGCTGGAATTATAAATTTTATTTATTTATAACCAGACTATAGTTTCATAGTATAGTATATATAGTTCATAAATTAATTCCTGTGAATACATTGTAATTGACTGATGAAGAGGGCAAAGCCCTCGAAACTATAGTCTCGTTATAAATAAATAAAATTTATAATTCCAGCAGAAGACACACTCTTTTATTGTCTCCTTCAATATATAAAAATATGCTACTCTCGGCAAAAACTTTCAATTTAATATAGCTTTTAACTGAAGCAAAAAGTTACCGAACTTTTCTCGGTGTCCAGGTAATAGAATATTAAATATGATCAAAATTGGTTAATCCTTTTTCAAAATATTTAGAAAAACTCAACAAGTACAATAATAAATTTCTAATGTTTGTGGATCGGTATGTTCCAAAAATAATCAGCGCTTCATTTTGTTAAAGTTAATAATATGTTTTCAATTTCATCGAAATCGTTAGATTCATTTTTGAGAAACTAATTCTATATATGTATATTTATATAATAATTGCTTATTTAATAATATAAGATTAGTGGGTTCATTATTTTCACTAATTCCAAATTCTAATCTTTTGTTCAAGATAATATTATTGACCTCTGTTCTTATCTAAATTTAAATAAAAAATTAATTTTGGAAAAAGAATAATCCCTAAAAAAAATACTTTTTGTATGTTTTATGAGTAAAGAATAATATATTGGCTGGTTGTTTGCCCGTCTCTTTGCGCTTATCTTGTTGGCCCACTGCTAATTAAATTGTTTGCTCACTGGTTATATCTATATTTGGAAAGATGAGGCGGAGTTTCAATTATGTATGGTATATGTACTCACTAGCCAAGTGCTTTGCCGACCAGCAAGCCCTTCGCGAAGCCAATCCCTTTGGCGAGAAGAAGCGTCCGTTTCGGTCGTTGGAGACCGTCCCCTTCATCAGCAGTCACCTCTACAAGCTCAACAGGAGCATTTCCAGCTTCTATGAGATCTGTTAATAGAAAAACAAAAAAAAAAATCAACTATTAAATTAATTTAAAAGTAAGAAACTAACTTGGTAGATTATATCAGAAGGGTATTTTGAAAACAAGTTTATATATTTTTAACCGACTTCAAAAAAGGAGGAGGTTATCAATTCGACTGAATTTTTTTTGTGTCTTTGTTACTTGATTTCTTCGCCAATTATGAACCGATTTCGATGATTTTTTTGTATTGGGTTTAGTCTACTTTCCGATTGGTCTGTTTTTTTTTCATTGTACCTTTTTTGATATGTATGTTCAGGCATAACTTCTTTGTTTATGGACCGATTTCAATGGTTTTTCTTTTATTGGAAAGAAGGCACATTAGGGGTGGTTCCATATTAATTTGGTCAACTGATGATATGATCAATGACGAAATAACGTAAATCTCCAATTCTTATGAGCAAATAATCGAAATAATAATAAATCTTAAAACCCGCATATATTTATGAATTGAATTTTTTTAATCATTTTCTGATTCATTCACCCTACGCTTACTCTTACGAGATGCATACAAAATATTATCTTAAGTCACTATTTAATAACATCACTAAAAAGAAAAATAAAAATAATTTTTATAAAAAATAAATAAAATAGACTTCAAAAAA
This sequence comes from Forficula auricularia, assembly GCA_024734495.1. Lineage (NCBI taxonomy): Eukaryota > Metazoa > Arthropoda > Insecta > Dermaptera > Forficulidae > Forficula > Forficula auricularia. The sequence goes on along the minus strand of JALMQS010000113.1, from coordinate 115,733 downwards.
ATTGAATGCATCAAATAAAATAAGAATAACTCAAAAATCAAATAAAATACACTAAAAGGTATAAAATAATTATCTAATTTTGTTAAAACTAAACGACGAAATATTTACATGAAATCCCTTTATGAATTTGTCTAATTTTCTGAAACCATGAATATTTTTTTAATATACATCAATGTTTCCCGTCAAAATCCATCAATTTCAGGACGATATTATCGTCACATCGATGATTACCACCGATTTTAACATCGATATTTTAACTATCAATGCTCATCCCTAATCCAAACCCACAGACAGAAAAAAACATCATTATTGAAAATGATTTTTCTCCACGTTTTAGACATTTTTAAATACAAAGCGCAAAAAACTTTATATAAGCTTTTTTGGAGTCCTCAAGGTACCTAAATAAAATAATAAAATTTGATCAAAATTAGTTAAGCCATTTTCAAAACTAATAAAAAAGTACTCGAATAAAGTACTAATGTTTGTCGGCCGATATGTAGCAAAAACTAATGAGCGCTTCATTTTGTTAAAGTAATGTAAGTTTTCAATTTCATTTCTATCGGTTGAATATAATTACGAAAAAAAGGAATCCATCCATCCAAAATAAAAAATCGCACTATTTGCCCTCTGGGCGATACCCCAGGTCTTAAAATTCAACCTGATGAATAAATACAATAACATTTAGGGAAAGCGTTGTTGGTTTATAGTGAAACATATTAAACATAGGAGTTTTTTCAGTCTTTTGTAAAGTACTGATGATGGGCTCAAAACCCGAAATATGTATAGAATAAAATAAAACTACAAATAATTTTTATAAAAAAAATAAAACCGACTTCAAAAAAATCAAATGCAACAAATAAAATAATAATAACTTAAAAATCAAATAAAATCCACTAAAAGGTATAAAATAATTATCTAATTTAGTTACAACTTAACGACGAAATATTAACATGAAATCTCTTTTTGAAGTCGGTGCCAAACATATACATTTTATGAATCAAATTCGACGGATCTTACTTAGTACATTTGGCGGGTAAGCTCACTTATATAGTTTGTTTAGCACCGACTTCAAAAAGTGATTTCATGTTAATATTTCGTGGTTTAGTTGTAACTAAATTAAATAATTATTTTATACCTTTTAGTGCATTTTATTTGATTTTTGAGTTCTTATTATTTTATTCGTTGCATTTAATTTTTTTGAAGTCGGTTTTATTTTTTTATAAAAATTATTTTTATTTTTCTCTTTTTAGTGATGTTATTAATAGTGACTTAATATAATACCTTGCATGCATCTCGTAAAAGAAAGCGTTGGACGAATGAATCAGAAAATGATAATAAAGTTCAATCATAAATATAGAAATTCTCTCGAAACGTTGCGGGTTTTAAATGAATGTTTTAAGATTTTTTTTATAAAAGATTTTATTTATTATAATTTCGAATATTTAATCATAAGAATTAGAGACTTACGTTATTTCGTCATTGATCTTATCTTTGGAAACAAATTAATATGGTACTACCCCTAAGGTATCCTCTTTCCAATAAAAAAAGAATCATTAAAATCGGTTCATAAACAAAGATGTTATGCCTGAACAAACATATCAAAAAAGGTCCAATACCAATGGAAAAAACGGGACCAATCGGAAGCTAGACTGACCCAATGCAAAAAAAATCATCAAAATCGGTTCACAATTGGCGGAGATATCAGGTAACATAGAGAAAAAAATTCATTCGAATTGAGAACCTCCTCATTTTTTGAAGTCGCTTAAAAATATAAATAAAGGAACTTTTTAATTTTAATTTTTACTTGTGAAACACCACTATAATCCGTTAAAAAACTCTTGTGAATAAATACAATTATGTCTTTGTAATTCCAGATATTTAATGATTTTTTAAATAATTTTGGGATTAAAATCTAACTTTGCGAAAAAATTTGCACTTACGTGATTATTTCTTCGGAGGTGCGATATATAAAATAAAAAAAAACTCTTCAATTTTGTTAAGGGAGAATGCTGTAGGATCTTGGTGAAACATATTTAAATAAAATAAAGAAAATTTTAAAAAATATAAAATTCTAGGTAGGTTTAAAAAGAAATTTGTGAAACCTACCTAGAATTTTATATTTAAAATTTTTTTTTTTTTAAATTCATAAAAAATCTTTCGTTCCGATTTCTTCAATTCAACCTTCACAAATATTTCAAATTTAAATTGTGACTTATGTCGAAAATTTAATTCTTTACAAAATTCAATTGTAAATTACTTATTTATTTTTAGTAGAAAATTAATAACAACTTTGTTTTAGAAAAATTGAGATTCAATCCCTATAATTCTTGAACGGTTGAGCCCTATGGTCTTTTAGAAGTTTTTGTGGTGGATTTAATTCTCTACAAAATATAGGTATTCATTGAAATTTTCGCAAAATTTTTTTAGTTAAATTAGAAGATAAATTAATAAATAAAAGCTGATATTATAGTTTAACTATGATACTTATGGTCTAGTTTGGGGCATGAGAACCTACGTCTCGATTGGAGGAGAAGTGTCTCTAAATATATTTTATTATCCACTTATTTTGAAACATTTTTTGTCCCAGATTCCTAAGAAACAATATTTCACTTTACACGATTGAACAGAACACAATAATTAGTAGAAATAATATTTTATAATTGAAAGGGAAATGAAATGCACACTACACTAGAATAGATACACTGTTTTGAGAGGATTTATTTATTTTTTTCCTTAAAAAACTAGGCCCTTTCCAAATCGAGATGTAAAAAAAACATCACTTTATTGTTGCCCATCCTAGGTGGTATAATAATAATCAATAGGGTGGCCCTTATTTTGGGTATTTGCGAATTTTTACGCTGACAGAGGGTTATATGGTTCGAAATGAATAAAATGAAATATCCCCCAAGTTTCAAGTCTCTATCTCAATTTTAACATGTGCCGAACAGCGATCCAAGTTTCCTATCTAATTAACATGGGTTTTTAGCATTGAACGATCAATTTTTTATTCCGGCCAAAGTAATGGTTCAAAAAATTTGAAACTCTGTAAACTTTATCCTTATAATAGTAGCTATCCCTCAGAATTTTTACAGATTTTTATCTATTATAATTTTGGAGTTCATAACTTACTAATGCTAAAATATAGCAAAAATTTATCTAGCTGTAAATTCAAAATTATAATAGCTAAAAATCTTTAAAAATTATTAATGCTAGCTACTATTATAAGGATAAAGTCTACAGAGTTTCAATTTTTTGAACCATTACTTTGGCCGGAATAAAAAATTGATTGTTCAATGCCAAAAACCCCATGTTATATTTAGATGGGAAACTTGCATTGGTGTTCAGCAAAGGTTAAAATTGAGATAGACTTAAAACTTGGGAGGTATTTTTATTTATTTATTTCGAACCATATGAGCCCCTGAGAGCATAAAAATTCTAAAATACCCAAAATAAGGGCCACCCTAATATCTAGGTGGGCTGAACCGCAATTGGAATTAGATATACACGTCTTTGAAATTATGTGGAATTATTTTGGAATTCATTAGATAATGCTCTTACATCTGTTGATCCTTCTACTTGGAAATGAAAGTGGAAGTAGGTGTACACCCTCTTAAATATTTTGAACAATAAGTTTTTATTTTCAAAGGCTAGCTACTATTATAAGAATAAAGTCTACAGAGTTTCAATTTTTTTGAACCATTACTTTGGCCGGAATAAAAAATTGATCGTTCAATGCTAAAAACCCATGTTAATTAGATAGGAAACTTGGATCGCTGTTCGGCACATGTTAAAATTGAGATAGAGACTTGAAACTTAGGGAATATTTCATTTTATTCATTTCGAACTATATGAGCCTCTGGCAGCATATAAATTCGAAAATACCCAAAATAAGCGCAACCTATTGATTATTATTATACCACCTAGGGATGGCAAACAATAAAGCGATGTTATTTTTACATCTCGATTTGGTAAAGACCTAGTTTTTGAACAAAAAAAAAATCCTTCCATAACAGTGTATCTATTCTAGTGCAGGGTGTATTTCATTTATCTACCTGTAACTTCAAAATTATAATAGCTAAAAATCATTAAAAATCCTGAAGGCTAGCTACTATTATAAGAATAAAGTCTACAGAGTTTCAAATTTTTTGAAAGATTACTTTAACCGGAATAAGAAAAATTGATCGTTCAATTCCAAAAACCCCAAGTTATTTAGATGGGAAACTTGGTTCGGTGCTCGGCAAGGGTTAAAATTGAGATAGAGTCTTGAAACTTAAGGGATATGTATATTTTTATTTATTTCGAACAATATGAGTCTCTGGGTGCAAAAAAAATCGAAAATACCTAAAATAAGGGCCGCACTAATTATTAAATCAAGCATACCTGGTATTTGTTGTGGTTCTGCTGGTCCAAGCTTCTCGGGATGGGGCACCCCTTGTTCCTCATCCCCCAAAACGACGCCTACCAAGCACACAGCCGCGATAATCAATAATTGAACCAGAGACTTCATCGCGGGGCTGCGAAATGTTCCCTCCAGCCGGTGCCGTCTTCTTTTTAAAAGGTAACGCCGTCGACGTGGGGAGCGGGGAATAGAGCCAAGTCAAGGTCATTGCAATTCTCACCCAACAAGTAACATACATCCGTTTAATTTCATTAATCTAGCGAAATCCTTTTGATTTTCCTGGAATAACGATACTTAATCTTCTTCTTTTTACATCATCATTATTAAACACACAAAATTTCTCACCATTTAGTTAAAAAAAATTGTTTTTCTTTTGGATATTAGATCATTAACAAAATAAAGAAGGAAAGTGAGTGAGATGCCAGATGATGACGGGGAAAACCCTTGTTTCAAGTTCATTGGCAGGTGGATCCCGATGAAGAGCAGCCAACGAACTTGGCGGGTTGCGCAATTTTTGTCTCCCGCCTATCGTCCAAGTCCAAGTGTCCATTCACGGTTCCCTCTACTTCCCGATGACCTCTGTTCTTCACTGAATTTTAATTATTTCGATCCGGAAAGAAAGAGAAAAGTAGAGACTTGAATGCGCTAGTGCGATCCTTGTTTTTTCGTCAACATACTGACGACAGCGACATTCGACCTGGATAAAGATTTAGATAATATATAAAAATACGAATTCTTAATTTGCTTACACTCTTACAACATATTAACTTGTGTAATAAATTATTTTCCGAAATTGTGTAAAAAAAATAAATAAAGAAAAAACACTTAAATTCTATTATATCATGCGCAGAGTGCACGGTTTTTACACGCTTCATATTAGCTTCACCTGTGTGTGTGTATTTATCTATGAATGTATCAATGTGACTTTTGTTCTGTTAAATTCCGCAAACATTTCTTTATAAAAATATTTGTTTACCTACTCAATTTAAATGAAATTATATAAAAATAATAAAAATAAATTCATTTGGTTAATGTCCATTCTTTATTTAAATAAAATTAATAAATTAATAGGTAAAATACCTATTTTAATATATTTATTAATTTTATTTAAATAAAAATAAATACATTTCATTATGTTAAATTCCGCAAGATTTTCTCTATAAAAATAATTAAGACTAAAAAGTAAAAAAATAAATTATATTAAAAAAAAACTAAAAAAACAAACTTCTAAAAAAACACAAAATAATGTATGGTAATACTTAATAAAAAAGCATGGGGAACTTTGTCGAAATTAATTAAAAGTACATGTTTCTGCGCCCCACACTTTTTGATTAAGTATTTCATTATTTTGTACTTTCTAGTGCGTGTTTTTTAGTTTTTTTAAACTATAATTTTTCATTTACTAACGAGCAAAATTTTTAACTTATTAAAGATATTTAGACAAAATATCTCAATTAATAACTTTTCCATATCATAAAAAAATGTCTGGAAATTCTCCCTAAACAAATGAGAGAAAAAGTAAAAACTTTTTCAAAACACCGTACGGTCCTCTCGATTAGAGCACTCTAGTAAAAAATATGATAAATAAAATAAGCAATTTTAAATTTAAATTTGATTAAATTAACGTGAGAAAAAATTCAATTTTTTAGTTTTAATAAAGTTTTACTACAAACTGCCGAATTTCATGCAAACCCGACTCTTGGCGCTCTCAGGTCTTCTTTCTTTATTGATCCCAATAACTCAGTGGTTCCTAACCTAGCTACTTGAAGGGGCTAATCAGACTAATTAATATAATACATTGATCAGGGGGATCTAGCTTCTTGGGAGCCCTGGGCTGGATGATATTAAAGGCCTCCCTAATACAATAAATTATAAATGCAAGTAAAAGTTTGCCTTTATCAATTTAAAAAAGGATCCATTCGAATACTTACAATACATTATCAAAGCTTGAATGAGGTTTTCAAGAGTACTTTCGAGTATAAGCCAAAATTTCGTAGCAAAACAAGAAAATTGAGCTTTATTTGTTAATTTCATAATGGGTGGGCTAACCCGAAAAAATCTCATTTTATTTGTCCAAAAGTTCCAGTCGACTGGCTCGAGCTCAGTCATTATTATTAGAGAAGATGAGTTGGTAATTTCCAGAGATCCATCATCGATCCATCCACGGGTCAACGCTCGCTCTTCCGAAATTGATAGTGGTCTACTACTTTAATTATCTAATTTTAATTTATTCTAAAAGGGCCAAAATTTAAAAACATATACTTGCCACTGTGGTTCGATTTTTTTCTAAGAAATTACCAATGTTTTGTTGTTGATATTACTGCAAGAATGTGTTACACCAAGAAGATTCAACACCTTTAGACTACCGCAGAGAAAGACATTTTATTGAAAAGATTTTGCTTTGCTGAGAGTAGTACAAATGTTAATTCATAAAGAGAAATCAATGAGGTTGTCCTCTGTTTGATGCAAATAAACATATATATGTTAACTAGATGAACGCGAAAGTTAAAACTTTTATCCGGTCACTGCCCTATTTTGGTGCAATTGGGACCAGACTCGTTTTGATATTGAACCATGAGTTGAAAAACCCAGCCGGATATGATCCGACATCTTCTGCGTTAAACCGCAGATGCCTTTTCCATTTAAGCGATGGATCCCCTGACTAGATCCTATAATCAAATTTTTATATATATATATTAAACTCTCTAGTTCAGGCGCGTTTTCTTCTATTTTCCTAATAGTATGGTTCTTATAAATTTGCGGGTTTAACGCAGAAGATGTCGGATCATACCCGGCTGGGTCCTGTATCGTTTTCCAACTCTTGGTTCAGTATCAAAACGAGTCTGGTCCCACCAAAATAGGGCAGTGTCCGGATAAAAGTTTTAACTTTCGCGTTCATCTAGTTAACATTAAACATTCTAAATAAAATTTATTATTGAAAATCTGAACAACATTCATCTGTTTCGATTCCCCAAAGAATCAGACAGATGGGCATTGTAGTAAATTTATATATAAATAAAAGTAAGGCTCTGTCTGTAAAATAATCACTAAAATGTTGGGATGACCAAAAAATGAAAATTCTAACCCTTTGGAGCAAACTCAACTAAATTTTCTAAACATAATCTGTAAACCATTAAAAAAACTAGAAAAGTGAAGGATGATCGGAGGTAGGGTGGAGATGCTTCCAAAGGGCGAGGATAGGGTTGGTGGGTTTGAGGAAAATCGCAGATGGGGGTCGAAGCCCCTGGCTAGTAAGATGTCCGCCGTAAGCGGGCGTCGCAGTTAGTAACGAATTTACATATGTATGTTATATATAATTTATTATTTGTTAGAGATTATACGTAGTTTCGAAGGTTTGACATTAATCATCAATCTTTTTAATTAGAAATATTATATCCGTTATTTCTCATGGGTTCAATTCATTTATTGAGTGGCTAGCTTATTATTACAACCGAAAGTATTTACGTGTAAAAAAGTAAAGGATGTTAATTTGTGTTAAAGGGGTAGATTCCCAAAGAATCTTAGTCCAGGCCAAAGTTAATAGTCCCTTTCGCCTTCAAATTGCCTATAGAAGTAGACTTCTAAGAAAATAGAAAGAGTTTAGTAATCTACTAGATCCGAGATGGAATGGATTATTTTTAATTATATGTCAGAAGGGTTGTCTTCCCCTCCTTGGGAATTGAACTCGATATGGTAGGTACCGGATTGCTAACTTTGGCAAAAAAATCCTGAAGTGATACAAAGGGTCCCCCCTTACCTCTCATTTTCGTATTTTTTTAAGAAAATAAAGTTTTACTTTTAAAGAAATTTTAATTTATTCTATATTATATTATATGCAGAGCTCGAATATAATATTTATTTTTATATCTCTCCTAAAAATTAAATTTATATAAACCACTCCAAAAACTCCTGGAGTGATACAAAGGGTCCCCCCTTACCTCTCATTTTCCTATTTTTTTAAAAAAATAAAGTTTTACTTTTAAAGAAATTTTAATTTATTCTATTATTATATTATATGCAGAGCTTGAATATAATATTTATTTTTATATCTCTCCAAAAAATTAAATTTATAAACCACTCCAAAACTCCTGAAGTGATACAAAGGCTCCCCCCTTACCTCTCATTTTCCTATTTTTTTAAGAAAATAAAGTTTTACTTTTAAAGAAATTTTAATTTATTCTATTCCATATATTATATGCAGAGCTCGAATATAATATTTATTTTTATATCTCTCCTCCGAATGGATGAAAACAACCCTTCTAAAATATAATAAAAATAATCCATTCCATCTCGGATCTTGTAAATGACTAAACTCTTGCGATTTTCTTAAATATTACAATTATTTTTCCTTCAAAAGCGTCAATAGAAAAGTCAATTTTTGCCTTATCCGATTTCACGAAAAATCAACAACGTTCTTAATATAAAGAACTATATTGTCAGTATTAAATGAAAGGCTTATTTTTAAAATTATTAAATATTTTTTTTTTATAATTTATCCAAATATTTCGGAAATTTTGTGCAATATTCCTTCTTCAGTTGACCTAACCCAAAAAATCACCGTACTTGTTCAATCTTCACAAAAATTAGAACACAGGACCACAGAGACATTTCAATTTGTTATTTCTAATTCTGCCCTCAAAACAATAACAATTTTTTTCATTTTTAAAAATTTCTTTTTGATCCTTTAAAGAAATTTATATAAATGAAAAAAAAATTGTTATTGTTTTGAGGGCAGAATTAGAAATAACAAATTGAAATGTCTCTGTGGCCCTGTGTTCTAATTTTTGTGAAGATTGAACAAGTACGGTAATTTTTTGGGTTAGGTCAACTGAAGAAGGAATATTGCACAAAATTTCAGATATATTTGAATAAATTAATAAAAAAAAACACCATTTAAAATTTAAAATAAGCTGACGTGTTCTGATGTGGCCATCCACTTGACTTTACCATACAACCTGGCCCTATTTAATATTTAATAACATTATTTATTGAAGGAGACAATAAAAGAGTGTGTCTTCTGCTGGAATTTTAAATTTTATTTATTTATAACGAGACTATAGTTTCGAGGGCTTTGCCCTCTTCATCAGTCTATTACAATGGATTCACAGGAAAGCCCTCGAAACTATAGTCTCGTTATAAATAAATAAAATTTATAATTCCAGCAGAAGCACACTCTTTTATTGTCTCCTTCAATATATAAAAATTCTGCTACTCTCAGCAAAAACATTGAATTTAATATTATTTATATTCATGTAAGGGGGGGGGAGGTTAGTTTGCGTATTTTTAGACTCCTGGGGGCCCATTGATTATGTAGGTATACAAAATTTGGTTGAATTTGGTACAAGATCGTAGATTTTCATTTTTTGACCATACCCCCCACCCCTATTTCTGGCGGTTAGTTTTTGCATTTTTAGATTACTGTGGGCACACTTATTATCTATACCAAATTTGGTTGACTTTGCTCAAATGGCCTAGATTTTTAATTTTTACCCCCCCCCCTCCACCCCCTTAATTTTGGGTCTATATGCACCAAAATATAATCAGCTATTAATCTCAATGGGCCAAAACTACATGTGAAATTTGGTTTCGATATTCAAACTAGTTTTTGAGCTAGCTCGTCCACAAAAATTTGATAACGCACAGACTAACGGACAACCAGACAACTGGACGGACGGACAGACTAACAGACATTTTAACAAAACAATTATAATCTCGAAAATATAATTTTTTCGATGTTCACTTATTAGGGCTTTTTTGTAGAGCGAAATGCCATGGTTTAGCTCAGTTTTTTTTAATCAAAATAGTTTCACCCGTTTTTTAGATATTTCGAAATAAAGAAGGAAAAAAACACTTTTTTCATGCACGATTACAATACTTGACCATACCCTGTATGTGCTGAACAATAAGCCTTTCATTTAATACTTATAAGAATCCTCAGCACCACCATGAATCGAGATATATTATATCAGTATCTAATTAGTGAATATAAAATATAAGAATATGACCACAGACTCACACCCCCTCCCATATTGGAGTGGCGAGCCCTCGAACAGATGTAGAATAAGCTTAAATTCACCACACAAGTGTTGTATTAACAAGATGGACATTTGGGCTCAAACCATTGCCAAATTATTAAAATTTGAAGAGAACACACTATGACTATAAAAAACTTAACCTTGTCCTCCAATTTCACGAGCTTTTAGTCTAAATAAGTGTTTAAAAAATAAAAACAAGTGTTTGCTAATTTCATGCGATGGAGGGGATTCTCTGACACAGCACTTTTAAAAAGATGAAGAAGATTCCCCAAGATTTCCTCTGTCACTCCCATGAATGCGTCATCTTTCGCTCCGTGTCAGTCAAATAATAAATTAATATGTAATCGTTTCCAAGTAGCAGCCATCGGAGGAAATTAGAAACTCATCCCTAATATGATTTCTGCTCTGCAAGGATGAAATGCATAAAAAATATTTCAGGATTATCTTGATATACATATATTAAAATTTACAATTACTTCAGGCTTTGGTCAATTAGCGAGTCATATTATTAAAATTATTACATATTATTATTATATGATACTTTGATATTACATCGTCATTTTCTCGTCATGTTCTAAACATAGGCAAAAATAGTTCGATACTCAAGTAAGCAAAATCGCATGGGAAATTCCTGTCTACGTATAGTACTTATTACTCGCTACGCTAATTGAGTGGCAGGATTATTTAATTCAAATCTTCAAAAATTCAGAAAATATATCATAGAAAAAGGGCCGTATTATCCAATAGGCAATATAGGCAACTGCCTATAGGCCCCAAACTAAATTTTGGTGTTGTTATATGGTTTAAATCGAGGGGTGAACCTCGATTGGAATTAGGTGTACACCGTCTTTGGAATTATTTGGAATTACTTTGGAATTAATTAGATAATCTATTGTCATCTATTGTCTTCTACTTGGAAATGAAAGTGGAAGTGGAAGTAGGTGTACACGATTTTAGGTCGCGGTTCACCCCTCGGTTTAAATGGTACTTACCTACCTACCTAGAGACATACCTACTTAAGGGAAGAGGGGCCCCGAGACCTACATTGCCTAGGGGCCTCTACGTATAAACAAACAAATAATAGGTGTAGTTCAAATTAAATCCGCAAAACAAAATATTTTCAATTAAATTTATTTATTATAAAACCCACAAATAGTTTGTAGTAAATAATTATTTAAAATTTAATGTAAGAGTAGGGGAAAGAGCGGGAGGATGGAGGGATGGATGGAATTGAGTGAGGAACCAATCGACTTGATTGGGGAATAATGGAATTGAAATAATTATCGGAAAAGAGGTTTTTTTATCTAATTATATTTTTCCTCTTATTAAAAACAAGGACTAAAGATGAATAAGGACACTCGATGGTGGAGAAGTAATCTCCGGAATCGAAGCAAAAATACAATGTATACATTAATTAATGTAAAATAATTGGTTTAATAAAATTTATAAATTTATAGGGGAAAGAGCGGGAGACGGATTGGATAAATAATGGAATTGAAATAATTATCGGAAAAGAGGTTTTTTTATTTAATTAGTTTTTTCCTCTTATTAAAAACAAGGACTAAAAAGATGATCAAGGACACTCGATGGTGGAATAGTAATCTCCGGAGTCGAAGCTCAAATACAATGTATGCATAAATTCATATAAAATAATTGGTTTAATAAAATTTATAAAAAAAAAAAAAAAAAAAATAGGGGAAAGAGCGGGAATTAAAATGGAATTGGAATGATTATCGGAAAAGAGGTTTTTTTATTTAATTAGTTTTTTCCTCTTATTAAAAACAAGGACTAAAAAGATGATCAAGGACAGTCGATGGTGGAGAAGCAATCTCCGGAGTCGAAACTCAAATACAATGTATACATTCATTCATGTAAAATAATTGGTTTAATAAAATTTATAAAAAAAAAAAAAAAAAAAAAAGGGAAAGAGCGAATGGACTGAGAGGGTGAATAAAGGTGAATGGGAAATAAATATTATCGGAAAAGAGGTTTTTTTTTATTTAATTAGTTTTTTCCTCTTATTAAAACAAGGACTAAAAAGGCGATCAAGGACAGTCGATGGTGGAGAGCTCAAATGCAATATATACATTAATTCATGTAAAACAATTGGTTTAATAATAAAGGGGAAAGAGCGAACTACATCTGAGCTATATTAGGGAACGTCCTTAAACACCCATTTAATGTTAGCATCTTTTTGCTTCACCCTGTATAAATATACTAATTTTTCCACGTTTAAAAAATTTGATTATTATTATTATTATTACATTAGATTTAGAAGATTTCAAAAAGTGAAGTTACGGGAAAATTATAGCAATGCCTACATACTTGATTGGTAAAAGTGAAAGTGAAAAAAAAAAAACTTGGAGGCTCATCTCCAGAGATAAAATCCGCATTCTAGAGACAAATCCGACCTTGTAAAATGTGAGAAGCCAAGCGGACGTAATATTTTCATTTCATCTGGACCCCATTTGAAAGCCAAATCTATAGTTTCCTTTAGGCGAATTACGAATATTCACTGAAATTTAACAAATTATATTGTCTATGGAAATTCGTGTGAATAATAATTTGTTTAGAGAAGAGAAAACGATGAGGAGGGACGGAGGGAAGAGAAAAATTTCAAAATCCAAGCGTAGAAAATAAATAATAATAAAAAATACAAACCTTGTCCTGTTTCGGTTTCTCCATTTTTGAAATATATTTATTATTTATTATTTAAGGAAGTTTATATGATATTTATTTCTTCAGAGTGTTTGCATACTTAAAGAATACAGAACTATTAGCTCAATCTTTAATGTTAACCAAAAAGAGAGAGATTAGAATTAGAATCAGAATTTTTATTAATCCTCGGAGAATGGAAATTCTCATAGAGCAAATTTACATATTATTGTGTTTACATGTTTTTTGATAGTACCTTTATAAGCAAATTATAATTAAAAATATAAACCAAAAACTCCAAGACGAGGGGTGAACCGCGACCTAAAATCGTGTACACCTACTTCCACTTCCACTTTCATTCCGAATTGAAGACAATAGATTATCTATAATGAATTCCAAAGTAATTCCAAAGATGGTGTATACCTAATTTCAATCGCGGTTCACCCATCGCTCCAAGATTAATACATATTTTTTATAATCAGGAACGAGGCTTTTTGAATCACAGTAGGAAGATCGAGTCCTTATAGAATGATGGTTATTTTTTATTTTTTTCAATAAAAAATTTTCATCAGGGTTTATAATTTAATTTTATTTGAACCAAGAGACGTTTCGGCATTAACTCAATGCCATCTTCAGTCTATAAAAATATTTAACTATATATCACATTACATTTCACAATGAATATATTACAATTCACAAAGATAATATTTATAAATATTATCTTTGTGAATTGTAATATAATCAAGTATATAAGTAATATGGTCAAGTATTGTAACCGTTCATAAAAAAAGTGTTTTTTTTTGCTTCTTTTTTTCAAAATATCTCAAAAGCGGCTGAAAATATTTTGATTAAAAAAATTGGGCGAAGCCATGGCATTTCGGTCTACATAAAAGCTTTTTAATAAGTAAACATCAATAAAATTATATTTTTCGAGATAATAACTGTTTTGTCAAAATGTCTGTTATTCTGTTCTATGCGTTACCAAATTTTGTGGACGAGCTAATTCAAAAACTAGTGTGAATATCAAAACAAAATTTCACATGTAGTTTTAGTCCATTGAGATTAAGAGCTGATTAGAGTTTCGTGCATATCGACTCAAAATTAAGGGGGAGGGGGGATGAAATTTAAAATTATAATTTTTCAAACTAAACAAAATAAATAAACTAAATAAAACAAGAAATAAGCTGACGTGTTCTGATGTGGCCATCCACTTTACTTTACCATACAACCTGGCCCCTAAAATTATTTATTATCATGTAGGGGGGGTTAGTTTTTGCATTTTTATACTTCTGGGGTCCCACTGATTATGTATACAAAATTTGGTTGAGTTTGGTAAATGGCCAAGATTTTCATTTTTTGACCCGACACCCCCCCCCCGCATTTTGGGCGGTTAGTTTTTGCATTTTTAGATTTCTGGGGGTCCACTGATTATGTATACAAAATTTGGTTGAGTTTGCTCAAACGACCTAGATTTTTAATTTTTAACCCCCCCCCCCCCTTAATTTTGAGTCGATATGCACCAAAATCTAATCAGCTCTTAATCTCAATGGACCAAAACTCGGTGTGAAATTTGGTTTCGATATTCACTCTAGTTTTTGAGCTTCGTCCCCAAAAATTTGGTATCGCACAGACTAACAGACATTTTGACAAACACTTATTATCTCAAAAAATATAATTTTTTCGATGTTCACTTATTAGAGCTTTTTTGTAGAGCGAAATGCCATGGTTTCGCTTAATTTTTTTAATCAAATTAGTTTCAGCCGTTTTTGAGATATTTTGAAAAAAAGAAATAAAAAATCACTTTTTTCATGCACGATTACAATACTTGACCATACCCTGTATGGTAAAGTAAAAACAAGTAAAATGAAATATACTATAAAATGAAGGTAAAATCAAGTGGATGGCCACATCAGAACGTGTTAATTTATTTTTAATTATAAATATTCATCATAGAATGAATTTGCCTCTCATAAGATAATGTTAGAAAGAAGACGTTAAATAGTGATTTCTTGGGGAAGCCATTCTATTTAATACTTGTATTTAAGGGGATTTGGTTGCAAATATCGAGCGTGAAGGGCTGCTCGTTTGTTCATTCAGAGGGCTTCTCTGAATGAACAAACGAGCAGCCAGATGCCAGCCAATTCCATCTGCTCTGCTAATTCAGCCTCTAGCTTATAATAATAATAGATTGTTTGCTGCTGGAGCTGGAGGGAGCATTCGTCCAACGGATTTCAACCTTCCAACACCTTTTCTTCTTCGACTTTGTTTCTCTATTTAACAGCCATGGACGACCGCTGTCTATTTCTCAGTTTTATCTACTAATAGATTTTCTCAAAATAAACAAGATGATATAATAAGTTGAATAATTGATCGTCAAAGATTTTACTTTCCCGAACAATAAAAATAAAGATTTTATACAATAAAGTACTATTACCTATCACTTTTGCTTCGTTTAAAAATAAAAATTCAAAATTAAGGTAGTTGTTTCGCGACAATACTAGCAAAAAGTTAAAGCTAGAGTATATAGAACAGATAATAAGGATTCATAATTCATAAGCCCAAAACTTTTTGCTGTTTATGTAACACTACTAGCCAATCCCGTGCTCGTTTGACAAATTTGGCACCATTGTAAGAGATTGAATATATTTTATCATAGAAAAATCAAATAAAGTACATTATAATGGTCGATTTATTAAACAAAAAGTTCTTAATAAACAATTAAAAGCTGTTGCGGCAATGGCTGAAGCGAAAAAACGTCAAAAAATGTACTAAAGTTAACCGTATATATAGTCCAGTCAAATTGTGCTCAAATGGGCCCCAATGGGGAAAGTTTTGGGGTAGTTCTGATTTTTTGCATATACCTATATGTTTTTTGGGGCGCTGAATCCAAATTTGAAAGTCTCCACCAAAATTTCGTGACGCAACATTGTAGAAAATGCAACAAAAGGTGAAAGTTTCTATTTTTTGGCGGTTCTTTTCTTATAACTGGAAAACTATCAACTTTTGGTAAATAATCTTCCTATTCAAAATATAAGTTCATAAAATTTCCTACAAATTTAGGTTTTTTCTCCGAGCAACTGTTCGGGGTCAAGCGCTAGATTAAATTTTGTTTACTTGAATGTTCACTTTCGACCACTTTTTTGTTAAAACTCTTAGATTTATAGGTATCTAGCATTTTCCATGACAGGAAATGATCCGAATACTCAAAAGTGTCATGGAAAATGCTTGATATCTATAAATCTAGGATTTTATCAAAAAAGTGGTCCAAGTGAACGTTCAAGTCAACAAAACTTCCTAGACAATGTGAGATAGGAATCAAGTTTCTAGGATGAGTGGTTTTCATTTTATGAAGGAAAAACTGCATTTTTTCAAAACTTCACTCTCATGTTACCATTTATCCAATTAAAATGAAACTTTGTTTAAATTGTAGCAAATTTAATTTAGTTTAAAAATGTGTAGAATGGTCTTTGTCGAAAACGTGCTCCTTCGTGGTCAAAATGGGAAATTATCAAAAAAAGTGCGAGTTTTTGGGATTTGCAGAAACCGAAAAAATAGGCCAATTTTCATCTAGCGCTTGAGGCCAGAATGCTTGGCCGGAGAAAAAACCTAAATTTGTAGGAAATTTTATGAACTTTCATTTTGAATAGGAAGGTTATTTACGAAAAGTTGATAGTTTTCGAGTTATAAGCGAAAAACCTCCAAAAAATGGAAATATTCACCCTTTTTTGCATTTTCTACAATGTTGATTCATGAAATTTTGGTGGGAGACCTCAGTTTTGGATTCAGCGCCCCAAGAAACATATTTATGCAAAAAATCAGAACTAGCACAAAACTTTCCTGATAAAAACACAATTTGACTTGACTAGTGCTATGTATAAGAGTTTGAAAAACTCTATCTTTGGAATTTAATATCTCCGGAACTATATTGTTCATAAATTTTGTTTTGTCACCAATCGATGCAGAAGTATTTAAATAATAATCTGTCTTAATTTCAAAAAAATCCTTAGAAAACCCATATGGTGAAACAACTATCTTAAATGCTACGCCAGCTAATGATACAA
This sequence comes from Forficula auricularia, assembly GCA_024734495.1. NCBI lineage: Eukaryota > Metazoa > Arthropoda > Insecta > Dermaptera > Forficulidae > Forficula > Forficula auricularia. The sequence goes on along the minus strand of JALMQS010000113.1, from coordinate 98,583 downwards.
AAAAAAACTCAATGTAAAGTATTACATAAATCTACAATTAAGAACTAAAATTTTCAAATTCTTCCACCTATTGACTCAGAAGAGCACAAATGAACGAAAAAGTATCATACGTTTCGCTTTGTTTTATCAAATCCTATTATCATTAATTATAGATCTGAATCAAGAAAACATGTCACGTGGTGGTTTTAGAGACATTGCAATTTTTTTATTTTTTATTTATTAGATAATAATACATATATCATATAATATTAGTTTTCCACCAAATAACATGAACTAAATTGATTGATGAGAATTTCGTGTTTTTTGAACCAATTTTGAAATTTAAATACATACTATATATATATGGATCGTAAAATTCTTTTATCTTTAGTTCGCACGGTTTTTGTTCTTTCCTCGTTTGTCTGTCTCTCTGTTTGAACCGGATCTGATTAAGAATTCGTAGCGTCGAAAGAACCTTGAAAAAAAAGCAATAAAATATGAAGATTATAGAAAAGAGTGAGTGAATTATAGACTAAACGGAGTATAAATCTAATAAATTGCCTAAAGGACAGTTAACAAGAATAGGAACAACCAGATGAAATAGCAATATTCTTTATGTATTATCTTCCGAGAGATGAGAGAATGCTATATAATAAATATAAAAATAATTCAAAACTCGTATGACATTAGTTAAGTACAGAGGCGTAGTAGCTATGGGGGGGGGGGTTTCGGGGTCAGAACCCTCCTCCAAGGCTCATGGGATGAGTAACAGCAACGACAAACCCTTTCTTATAGCAAACTAACCGTAATAAAATATATTTCATATGTTTAATCAAGAATTATGTTATTTATTAATTTCTTGAAATACCTTTTTAGTCCAATGAAATTGTTGTCTAAAGGGCCCTTCGCGGAAAAGTTTTTGAGGTAGTTTTAATTATTTGATCAACAGAATAATTATAATTATAATTGTTATAATAATTATATAATTATAGTTCTTATAATAATAATTATAACAACAGAATCCATGTATGAAAGAACAGGGATCGAGGACCTGAGAATAATAATTAAAAGGTACAAATGGAGATGGGCGGGTCATCTGGCTAGGAGTCAAGACGATAGATGGTCCAAGATACTAACAGAATGGTGCCCAATAACTATGAAAAGGAAAAGAGGAAGACAAAATGCGAGATGGAGCGACGACATCGCGGAGATGATGGGTAGGGATTGGTGTAGAACTGCGAGACAAAGAAGAGCATGGCAATTCCTTGGAGAGGCCTATGCCCGGAAGGGCCCTAGTTTCATTTAATTAATTGTAATTGAAGTTTTGTTTGTAATTATGTTAAATAAAAGGCTTATTATTATTATTATATGTTTTTTGATGTGCTGAATCCGAATCTGAAATTTGGTAAAAAATTTCGTGACGGAACATAGTTAAAAATGCAAAAAAATGTAAAAATTTAATTTTTTGGCGTTTTTTGCTATTAACTCGAAAACTATCAACTTTTCGTAAACAACCTTCCTTTTTCAAAATGAAAGTTCATAAAATTTCCTACAAAGGATATGAGCCGAATCCTCAATTTCCTAGATCAATGTTTTTCTACCTTTGTCTATGAAAAGAAACGATGATGAAACTGGTTTCTACTTACTGTTGCTTCCTGATTTCTTTAATTTCACCTACTCTTGAGATTGACAAAATTTTTGTTCATAAAAAGTCAATGAAAATTAAATTGACGGGAAGGAAAGTACACTGCTGTTCGCTCCTGGTACCCGGATACAAATTTTAAAAATTTTAAGAAAATCAATGCTTAACACTTGATTTCAAGGCTCCAATTGGGTCGCTATAATGTTGCTTCAACGCCAGCTCAACTTATACAGATTAAAAAAATATATTCATTGATCTATTCTCGGGTAGGAAAAATTGTTTAAAAATCCATATGAAAAGTAACGATGATTCTTGAAATGAAACTGGATTCTACTGTTTTTTTTTTGCTTATAACTCGAAAACTATCAACTTTTCGTAAATAACCTTGCTTTTCAAATCGGAATTTTAAAAAAATCTTATAAATTCGATTGTTTTAAGGCTCTCAGACTATTATTTAGGAAGCTAGAGACGTTTAAAGATTTTAAAGACAAAAAAATTGTCAGATATTTCATGAGGCATTTATTACTCCAGATATAATATGTATTTTACTCATTTTCAATTTATCGAAATTGGCTGCTCGGTTATTCCCTGATGTAGAAACTCTTTCTATGCATATTTCTCTCGAATATAAATAATATTATTGTTATTCTGTAAAATATTATTTTAGCATGATTTAACAATAATATTAATTAGATAGTTGAATCGTATGCCTGTAGGCATTCGGGCATACATTGCTAATTTGCTTAGTAGAGAAGAAAAAATAAGTAATAAAAATTCCCCAATTGAGAAGAATTATGACTGGCCATTAGAGATGGATGGATTTCTAGATCCTTCTTCTTCATTTGGGTGGGTTTTCAGATTTCACGATTTCAAACTTTCAACTTGAGAAGACCGGACGTCCATGAAGTCAGCACTCACCTCGAGGGGAATCTGCGAATTTCATTGAAAATAAACTTAAACAATTTCCCTCTTATATGTATTTAACGGAGTATAAGAGTCTCTTTAATTTTTGTTAACACGATATAACTAGGACCCCTCCCTCCCGCCCCCTAAAAAAAAAAGGTGCGTCTGAAGGTTGAAATTTCAACATGAGTTTTTATTTGTAGATACAATAAGTTAACAGTTGAGCGAGTTAATTAGTTAAACGACCGGTCCTGGTTACAGCGTGTTTGGCCTTCTGATAAGCCAGCATGTGACAAGTGTCATCACCCTTGGGAAACGGACTTTTCATCTTGGGCGATTATTCTAAACACAGGTCTTTTATCAAGCAAACTCAAAAAGTTTATTGAAATTCTCGAAGAAAATATGGAAAAATAGTTGTTTTAAAAAGAAATGTAAAAACAACTATAAAAAAAATAAATATTTTGAGAAAATAGACAATGATACAGAGATTGTCTTGGAGATGAAACTCAATAAAAATAAAAAATATAAATATTTAAGAAACAATTTTTCTCTAAAAATTTCTGATAAGAATTCGCGTAGTTAAAGGGGGGGGGCAGAGGAGGGTACTGCCCCCCCTAGAAATATCTCAATAACTATTTATGCTATGAGATTATTTTTTAACCGACTTCAAAAAAGGAGGAGGTTCTCTATTCGACTGATTTTTTTTTTTTTTTTTTGTGTCTATGTTACCTGATATCTCCGCCAATTGCGAACCAATTTTGATAATTTTTTTTGCATCTGGTTCAGTCTAGCTTCCGATTGGTCCCACTTTTTTTTCATTGGTATGGGACCTTTTTTGTTTTTGTTTGTTCAGGCATAACTTCTTTGTTTATGAACCGATTTTAATGATTCTTTTTTTATTGGAAAGAGGATACCTTAGGAGTGGTACCATATTAATTTAGTCAAGTTCTGAAGATATGATCAATTACGAAATAACGTAAATCTCCAATGCTTATGATCAAATAATCGAAATTATAATAATAAAATCTTTTATAAAAAAAATCTTAAAACATTCATTTAAAACCGGCAAACGTTTCGAGAGAATTTCTATATTTATGAATTGAATTGAATTATCATTTTCTGATTCATTCGCCCGACGCTTTCTCCTACGAGATGCATGCAAGGTATTATATTAAGTCACTATTAATAACATCAGTAAAAAGAGAAAAATAAAAATAATTTTTTATAAAAAAAATAAAACCGACTTCAAAAAATTAAATACAACAAATAAAATAATAATAACTTAAAATTCAAATAAAAGGTATAAAATAATTATTATCTTATTTAGTTACAACTAAACGACGAAATATTAACGTGAAATTACTTTTTTGAAGTCGGTGCCAGTCTGTGGCTGGCATCTGATTGGCCATCCCAATCCCTCCATTTACCATCTACCCTGTGTTAGTGGTAAAAAGCATTTACTTTGCGATATACAACCGGCCCTTAGTACGTTTGCCGTTACGCTCCCTTATAGGTATAGTTTGTTTGGCACCGACTTCGAAAAGTAATTTCATGTTAATATTTCGTCGTTTAGTTGTAACTAAATAAGATAATAATTATTTTATACCTTTTAGTGTATTTTATTTTATTTTTAAGTTATTATTATTTTATTTGTTGCATTTAATTTTTTTAAGTCGGTTTTATTTTTTTTATAAAAATTATTTTTATATTCTTGAAAAATCAATACAGATTGAAAAATGTAGATCTCAAAAAAAAATTATCTTCCCATATATTCGAGTAAATAGGGGGATTTCAGCTTATATTAATTGCGGGAAAATAATTTTTTTAGGGTCGTTTGGTATGGTGTGGGATGCCAAATTTAAGTTTGCAACTTCGAAAGTCTGGGGGAAAACTTTTGGCGGCAGAAAAACCTCGAAATTTTCGGACTTTTTCCAGTTTTTCGGTTATAACTCGAAAACAGTTAATATTTTATAAATAGCCGTTCTATAGTAAATTAAAGAGGACAAAATTTTGCGTTGATTAAAAAAAAGACATACAAAATTGGTCCGGTAGTTCGATTTTTAATGGGATCCAAAAACAGCCCCTCGGATCACTTTTGAATATCCCTAAAATTCGCACTTTTTCGATTTTTTCCCATTTTGACCATAAAAGAGCACGTTTTCAACAAAGAAGCACCTATACATTTTAAAACTAGATTAAATTTGCTACAATTTAAAGAAAGTTTCATATAAATTGGATAATGGTAACTAGTGTCGCAATGAGAGTTGAAATTTTGAAAAAATGCAATTTTTTGGAAAAAATCTCAGTTTTTCCTTCATAAAATGAAAATCAGTCATCCTAGAAATTTGATTTCTATCTCATGTCTAGAAAATTTTGTTTTCTTAAAGCATTCTTTTGTTAAAACTCTTTGATTTATAGATATCCTATATTTTATGGACAGAATATGATCCGAATCCCCATGCGTCATGGAAAATGCTGGATATCTATAAATCTAAGAGTTTTATAAAAAAAAGTGCTCCAAGTAAACGCTCAAGTCAATAAGATTTCCTACAGAATGAGATAGGAATCAAATTCCTATTATCAGAAATTTTCATTTTATGAAGGAAAAACTCCGATTTTTTGCAAAAATTGCAGTTTTTCAACAAAAATTTGGTTTGGCGGTCGCCACACCTCGCTCAACCCTTGCTCAGCCAGTGCGGCTGCCCCTCCTAGGAAAATTTCCTAACTGTGCCAATTCTGATAAGTATTAGAAAATAGGGTCAGTTTGGCCTAGTAAGTAAAATATATTCTAATAAATTCTACTTAAAAATTGCATTTGAACATATTTTTGCTAGAAGATTTTAGATATGTAATGAATAATTTGATTGTAAAATTCATTTCTTCCGGGGGGCTGGGCAATCGCATCTGCGGGTTTTCCTGTGTCTTGCAACCCTGACATTAGAATCTGATGAAGCTAACCGGTTGTTTTGTATAGCAGGTAAACCTACGACCTACTCTCATATAAATTACCATAAAACTTTTAATCGACTAATAAATAAATATGATCTAAGTAAACAAATAGGTAATATGAATGATAGAACATTCCATCTTTAGCAAGTGTGTGTGTGTGTGTGTGTTGTCCTTGGCTGAATTTCCGATCTCGATCCTCAGGGGGAATTCCCTTTTATCTATACTCTCATAAACTCTGCCTAAATTCATTTCACTTAGAATTAATTCACACTCACAAATAGAGAGATGAGTCATATATCGTCAATATTCAAAATACGTACTTAATTATTTATTTGTTTATTGAAATTTCTCTCTCTATCTCGTTCTTTAATTGCATCCTTATTGCATTCAAATCAGGAATTTGAATCTACACTGAGAACTGAGAGTTTAAAATGTAAAATTTAAAGTTCATTTCTAGAAGGTACAAAAACATCAACAGTTTTGGCCATTATCACAGATTTCAGGTGATAAAAAGAAACTAATGAGGTTGTCCGCTTCTTGATGCAAATAAACATATTATACATTAGGGTGGCCCAAAAAACGAATATTTACTTTCACATTTATATTCATAGAATATAATGGGGAAGTATTGCGATGGCCAGTCTGGGCCCTGAGAGCTTGTATCTCAGAGACGAAAAAAGTTCATTTAATTTTGTAACTTCTAGGTGGAAGGAATCGATGCCCTTAATAGTTGAAAATCTGATTTAGGACATAAAACCGGAAATTGTGGTCCCCAGGGGCCAAAAAGGGGCGTTTTTTTTTGATTTTCTCAAAAACGGCTCTAATGATTTTTTTAAAAAATTTGTGTATTTATCAAGTGTCATGAAAAAATACGGGAGGGAGGGGGTAGTTTTATTTAACAGAAAGCGATTGTATTGATTTATTTTTTTATATTAAACATCTCTTCTTATTGACGTACAAATAATAAACTAATAAAGAAATAATGCAAAATTTGACCGGCTATAATCTGATACTTACACTAATTTACACTCACGAACACTCAATGGCCAAACGAAGGCCACTAAAAAAGAAAAAAGAAAAAAGAAAGAAATAATTAACAAAGGATCTCAAAAATAATTAAAATTTGATTGTAATTGTGAATAATGTATGTTTACAAGTATTTTTTAAATTATCTTCAGGATATTATGTCTACGGTGAAAATTAATTTTTGATTTTTTGACATTTTTTAGAACTCATCAAAAAACTTTGAAATTTTTTTGATTACCGGTTTAAAAGATATCGAATTTCGGTTTTTCGCTCACAACATCTTCAAAAATCGTCCAAATTCAAATTTTTTTTGTTTTTTTTTACTTGTAGAACTGTATACTTTTTAGAAATAATACATGATTTAAAGTATTTTTATATGCAATTTTTGAGTTTGGATATTTAAATCTTGTTTTAGAAAATGTATAGTATGTAGGTACTCTTCGATTTTACTTTACCATATACAGGGTATGGTCAAGTATTGTAATCGTGCATGAAAAAATTGTTTTTTTGCTTTCTATTTTTCGAAATATCTCAAAAACGGCTGAAAATATTTTGATTACCATGGCATTTCGCTCTACAAAAAAGCCCCAATAAGTGAACATCGAAAAAATTATATTTTTCGAGATAATAATTGTTTTGTCAAAATGTCTGTTAGTTATTCTGTGCGTTACCATATTTTTGTGGACGAGCTAGCTCAAAAACTAGTGTGACTATCAAAACCAAATTTCATACGTAGCTTTGGTCCATTGAGATTAAGGGCTGATTAGATTTTGGTGAAAATTGACCCAAAATTAAGAGGGGTGGAGGGTGGGTTAAAAATTAAAAATCTAGCCCATTTGAGCAAACTCAACCAAATTTTGTATAAATTTATAATTTTTCTCATTAATATATCAAAGAATAATTGACATATTAACGAGAATTGGAAACATACGATTAAATTTTGTATACATAATCAGTGGGCCCACAGTAATCTAGAAATGCAAAAATTAACCGCCCAAAATGGGGGGGGGGGGGTGTATGGTCAAAAAATGAAAATCTAGGCTCTTGTACGAAACTCAACCAAATTTTGTATACATAATCAGTGTGCCTCCCAGGAGTCTAAAAATGCAAAAACTAATCCCCTACCCCTTACATGATTATAAATAATTTTATTAAATATTAAATATAAGTGAGGGGCCAGGTTGTATGGTAAAGTCAAGTGGATGGCCACATCAGAGCACGTCAGCTTTTTTCCATTAGGAATCCATTCATTTTTGTTTGATTTTTATCCTTTAGATATAATATATATATATATATTTTTTTTTTGAGAAATATATTTAAAATTACTTTGAAAAAAAAATTCGATGAATTTGGCTGATTCGGATTATAATATTATACAAATAGAGATAATTTAATATTTACAATTATTCTTCTCAACTTATAGCTAATTTTACTAACTTTTAAGTTTTAATTTAAATTATTTTAATCTGACTATATCTCAAATGTTATCAATTATATTTATTTTTGAAAACTTATGTTGAAATTTTATTAGCGAGATGTTGATTATGTGATGTGGAATACAAATTATATGAGAAAATTTTCTATTAATAAATACTATAATATAATGTTGCATTATAGGTATACTATAAAATTTCCACTATAAAGATAGATAGATCTTTCACCATTCTTTCCGCGTTTTAATTAATTGGATTAATTTTCTCGTACTTGGGTCATTTCACAATTTTACTATCTATTGATAGTATCTATCTATTTCGATAACTAACTTGAACTTTAAATTTGATTTCTTAAGATTTGCCGATTTCGAATTATCTAGACACACGGCAGTGTATATTGTGTATATTTACACGAGCCATTTCAAGCTACTTTCGACCCCCCCATAACTCAAAAACTATTAGACCTACACACTTGAAATTTTCCATGCCTAATAAGACCCACTAGAATACCTAGAATCCCAAATTTCATGAATAAATCTATTATTGTTCTTGAGTTATTAAGCTCTGAAAAGTGCCATTTTTAACACTGACTCACTCACTGACTGACTGACTGACTGACATATCAAAAACCCAAAGTACTTCCGCTGATCCTAGAATGCTGAAATTTGGAATACTGGTAGAGTTTAGGCTACAATTAAAGGAAAAAATCGAAAAAGTGAAACTTTCTCTTTTTCAGGACCTAAAATGAAGGAGTGAAATTGATTATAGGCTTAATTAACATATAGTGAAAATACAATCAAGCTAGAATTCTGAAATTTGGCATACTGGTAAAGCTTGGCTTTTAATAAAGGAGAAAATTGAAAAACCGAAACTTTCCCTTCTTTGGGGTCCGAAATGAAGGGGTGAATTTTATGAAAAACCGACCGGGCTTTTAACAGATATTTTTTGAGAAATATTTAATTATTATTAATATAAATGTAATAATTTAGATAAATTAAAGGATAAAACTTTTCAAAAATTAATATTATCTGACCAAAAACATAAATGTGAGAAAGGGGCCAGGTTCGCCGACAAAAGAGTTCAGATGTAAACGGGTGCCAAGTTCCATAGCAGTTGCTTAAATCATAGCTATAGGGATGAACAAAGTTCTTCAATTGATTTAAAAAAAATTTGTTACGTTCTTTGATATTGAATTATTAAACTTGGCAAGTTTTATATCCAAATAAATTGTTTGAAGTATAAAATAAGAACAATTAGACAAATTTTAAGCTTGTATTAAATATCATTACGTTAACATAAGTTATTGACTATTATAACTTGCAGAATTATAAATTTAATATGAAAGAACGTAACAAATTTTCTTTTAAATCAATTGAAGAACGTTGTACATCCCTATAGCTATGATTTAAGCAACTGCTATGGAACTTGGTACCCGTTTAGATCTCAACTCTTTTGGTCAGATTGTATTAACAGAAATAGAGATATATGGTAAACAATTATAAAATTCTTTATTTCATTAATAAAAAGTCTATTGTGGGTAGCTAAAAAGATGTGAGTCATTTGACTTTGGAATTGAAGCTTTGCTTGTCATGATAATCATAGAATTGGAAAAGTTTTTTCTTTCCGAGACGGATCAGAAAAAATTAATGCAATTTTCTTGGGAATAAACGAGCAACAAAAGGTAGAAGACCGAGAAATAAGCTGTGGCTAAAATGGCTTCAGGATCTAGAGGCGGATTTGGCAACGAGACCAGCGTAGGAGGAACCCAAGCAGGACTGAAGACAAAAAACAAAGCAATGCCCTGGGTGCTCTGCGGCTAGTTTACTTATTACTGGGGTGGGATTCCTATGCAATTGCATATTTTGTTTGCCGCCACATACTACCCAGGGATCAATTATCTATCCGAATCATGCATCTAGGATACTGTGGGTTAAATATTTTTGCATATTTGAGTAATATTGCATAAAATTGCATGTTTGAAGAATATTACATGAAATTGCGTATTTGAAGGATTTTTTGTCAATATTGCCTACTTCGCACCAAATACAAATTTTTGGAGAAAGAATGAAAAAAATGAAGAAATATATATATAAAGTTCCTTTTCCTATTAGATCTGAGGATGTGTGTGGAGTGCTCCTTTTCAACGTATAAATAATTTTAAGTGACCGTAGACACAATAACCTGAAGATAATTTAGAAAAATTTAGATGAATAAATTATACACAATTACAATCAAATTTTAATTTTTTTGAGATCATTTGTTAATTATTTCTTTATTATTAGTATTACCATTTTTTAATGGCCTTCGGTAATTATAGCCCATTTTGGACATTGAGGGCCGGTTGTATGTCGCAAAGTAAATGCTTTTTACAACTAACAAAGAGTAGATCGTAAATGGACAGACTGGGATTGCCAATCAGATGACAGTCACTGAAAGTTGCTAGTTCTAAAAAGCATTTACTTTGCGACATACAACCGACCCTAAGTGTTCATGTGTGTTTGTGAAAGTGTGTGTAAATTAGTGTAGTGATCAGATTATAGCCGGACAAATATTTGTATAATTTTAATAGTTTATTATTTGCACGTCATCGTCAATAAGAAAAGTTGTTAATATAAAAAAATAAAAGCAATAAAATACAGTCTTGTCTATTAAATAAAACTACCCCCTCCCCCTCTGTATTTTTTCGATCACATTTTTTGTGAAAGAATTATATTTCTTATGTTGATTTCATTCAAGAGCACCTATTATTTCTTTGAGTTTAAAGATTTTTTAATATATTAAATATAATGAGAATTTTGTGAAATTTTTTACTCAATAAAAGTACATATTTGACACTTGGTGTCTATAGCTTACTTTATCATTTTATTTATTACATAGCACTCCTTTAAATATAGGTAGGTATACCCTTTTTGTCTTCGATTTTAATTTTTTAGTGATTAAAAAAAAATTATTTTGACATCTTTTGCTGCATATATTTGCATATTTCAACTTATTCTGCATATTACTTGCATATTCCAGCATTTTTAACTGCATATTTTGACAGTTTTTACTGCATAAAAATCCGGTCTCTACTTATTACGTAGGGCTCGGATTTATAGTCACTAAAAATCTTTAAAATAGGCAGGCAACTAAGCACTAAATATAACTAAAATAGGCACTTAAAAAGGCATTTAAATAAAAATAGTCCCTTAAAAAGGAATTTTAAGAGCAAAGAGGCACTTGAAAATAAAAGTAAAAAATATATATAAAAATTTTGGTATAAAAAAACGTTAATTAAAATATCCCAACACTTTTTATGCTGTGTGGTCACGGAAGTAAACAAAATTATACTTATTGGCATGATTCTTTATTAAAATATTTGTCATTACAATTATTTATTATGAATTTTTCAAGATTCTCATTGGTGAAAGAGGCCCTATTATCTGAAAGAATTGTTTTATATATTGAAAAAGTGCATTCCAGTTCACAAGACGTTAATGGACAAAATTTCAAATAAGGGAAAGGGATGCATTTGGAAATTTTTCTTTGTAGGAGCTTTTAAAAATACTTTTTTAATTGAATAAATTAGAACATCAATATTTGGGAACTTATCTCGAATATGTTCTGCCATTCTATGAATAGAGTGTACAAGACAAGTTATATATATATCAATTTAGTGAAAAAATACTTTTAAAAGTCCTCCAGTTTTCAACATATAATAAGCGGCACTGTCTATCAGTAATACCAAAATTTTTTCATCATTATTTTCTGCTGGCCACAGGACACTTGTACAACTATAATTCAAATTCCCATTAAGAAAAGGACAATACATAATATTTTTAGGAGACAAAGAAATTGAAACTTAAGTAATACTTTATTTCGTTTTTTGAAATATCTCAAAAACGGCTAAAACTATTTTGATTAAAAAGATTGGGCGAAACCATGGCCCTTTGTTCTACAAAAAAGACTCAAAAAGGGAACATCGAAAAAATTATATTTTTCGAGATAATAACTGTTTTATCAAAATGTCTGTTAGTAGGTTAGTATACATATATGGTACATATAGTATACATATATGTGCGTTACTAAATTATTATGGACGCTCTAGCTCAAAAACTAGTGTGAATATCTAAATATCACACGTAGTTTTGGTGCATTGAGATTAAGAGCTGATTAGATTTTGGTTGAATTCGGACCCAAATTTAAGGGGCGGGGGGGGGGGGGGGGATTTAAAAAATTAAAATCACAAGATTTTCAAACTAAAAAAAAAACAAGAAAAATGAAATATATTATAAAATTAACTTATAATAAGGAAAAGATTATTATTTTTTCTCAGACCGAAATTGGGAGAGGAGGGAGGGGGTCAAAAAATGAAAATCCAAACCCTTGACCAAACTTAACCATATTTTGAATACATAATCGCGGGCTACCAGAAGACTAAAAATGGGCGGTTAGTTTTTGCACTTTATAGACTTCTAGGGGCCCACTGATTATGTATACAATATTTGGTTGAGTTTGGTCCAAGGGTCTAGATTTTCATTTTTTGACCCTACACCCCTAAACGATTATTAAATATAATTGAGGGTCCAGGCGTATGGTAATGTCATGTGGATGGCCACATCAGTTTAATTAATTACTTCTTTAATGTATTTCATGCTTTTTAGAGCCTTTAAAGATGGTTAACTTTAATTCAATTACAAATACTTAGATCTTAATCATTCAGTTTATTTTTTTATTTATTAATTTCATCAGCATATTTTTATTTACCTTATGGATTATGGGAAAATATTGTAATTTAAAATTCCTTAGATGATTTTCTAATGAGTGGTTGAGAAGGTGGTTTTTACGTAACCCAAGGAGGCGACTTGAGATTATTTACAACTGAAAATTATTATACTTACAAATTAGATAGAGATATTAGGTGCAGGTGGATTATTCCAGAAGGTTCGGAAATGGAAACCACAGGAATGAAGGATTATAGGATGACGAAAAAAAAAATACTTTGAATTCCTACAAAAATAGCCGGAGCATGCCTGGAAAACTTCAGGGCTGTCGAGGAGTCACTAGGGTGGTCCTAATTTTAGATATATTCGAATTTTTATGCTGAAAGAGGTTCGAAATAAATAAAAAAAAATATCCCTCAATTATCAAGTCTCTATCTCAATTTTAACCTGTCCCACAAAACGATGCAAGTTTCCCATCTTGATAACATGGGGTTTTTGGCATTGAACGATCAATTTTTTATTTTGGCCAAAGCAATGGTTCAAAGAATTTGAAACTCTGTAAACATTTATATTTATAATATTTGCTATATAGCTCCCTCATAATTTTTACAGATTTTTAGCTATTATAATTTTGGAGTCGAACAGCTAGATAAAATACTGCTATATCATAATAAATAAATAAATAAATAAAACTTTATTCCTCAACCTGCTTAAAGGCACAAGTCCTCGGTGGCTAGGTCCTCCAAACATCAATACAATCTAGCTACAATACATTAACAAACATCAATACAAATTAATTACAACAATTTAACAAATAATAAACAAGTAAAAAAATAAATAGAAATGTATGCTCATTAACAAATAACATGACCATGGATTTCCATCAAAAGACAAAAAGTAATTTAAAAATTCCGAGCAAAAACCCGATACCAGGAGCAAGCGACGCATTAGTCACTCCGGCATTTGCCATAAGTTGTTAAGGAAACCTGGTCGTTGCGATTATTGGAATCCAAAATAAATAATTGAAAAGTTTTTGTTTTGCCGAGAGTAGCAGAGTTGTTGATTCACAAAGAGAAACAAAGAGGTTGTCCTCTGCTTGATGCAAATAAACATATACACATATATATCAAGATGATATATCTGTATATATATTATTTATTTGTTTGAGACTTACCTCATCAATGTTTACTAGTCAATCTATCCATATGATATTGACTCCATGAAAAACATTTATAATTGAAGAAAGACTGATGATGAAGACCAAGTCTTCGAAACTATAGTCTCAAACAAATAAATAATATATATACAGATATATCATCTTGATATATATGTGTATATGTTTATTTGCATCAAGCAGAGGACAACCTCTTTGTTTCTCTTTGTGAGGCAAAATAAATAATCTAAACTATGATAAATTTATCTCAATGTATAATAATTCCTATAGTGGCCATGCTATTTCTGGGTGTTCCTACCTACAGATGACGTCACGTTCTCTAGTTGATGTTGGCCTCACCAAATCGACACCAGGGCGTGTCTATATATTTCATGGTCTAAGGTCAAAACCTTAACAAGGATGGTATGACCTCTCTCTACCTCAGTTAATCTCTGCCTGTGAGAAATAAATAATTTTTTTTTTTACAATTCTAGGACTTTAGGACTTGACAAAATTTATAATTGATTTAATCATAGGAGGCAGAAGACTATAATCCCAAGTAGTAATAAATAGACAGACTTACACAAATCAATGCCAGATCCTACAAATGAATGCAAACCTACATATTAATATCTGAATTAACTAACTTATAGGAACCAGACTTTATTTAAATTAATACCATTCTTCCCTATATCCTTATAATCTATATAACCATCTGAATCATCCTCATAAGAAAAATACCACCACTGGTTTCAACACCTATACTTCTACTCCCAACTCTGGATTGACTATCCCTTTTATCCATATTATCTAAAATATATATATTTTAAAAATAAACAAAATATTTACCTTCGCAACGCAGAGATTTCCTTACTCCAGCCTAATTTCAAAACCAACCCTTACTTTTCTTATCTCTAAATGGAAAGAAGAGTTAACAAACTCCCCTCCCCAAAAGAGACAAAAAAAGAACTAATAAAAACCTACCAAAAAGCTTCAAATTCGCAAGACAGCTTTTTATTTACCCACCAGACTTCAAAGAGACCTAAGATATCTTATCTTATTGTTAGGTAATCTTATTGTTAGTAAGTTATAGACTCCAAAATTATAATAGCTAAAAATCTGTAATAATTCCGAGGAATAGCTACTATTAAAAGGATAAAGTCTACAGAGTTCCAAATTTTTTGATCAATTACTTTGGAATAAAAAATTGAAAGTTCAATGCCAAAAACCCCATGGTATTTAGTTGGGAAACTTGCATCGCTGTTCGGCTCAGATTAAAATTGAGATAGAGACTTGAAACCTAGGGGATATTTTTTTTAATTTATTTCGAACCTTATGAGCCTCAGCGTAAAAATTCGTAAAAACTCCAAAATAAGGATCACCCTAGGAGTGATTCGAGAGATTTGGTCTTAGAAATAACAGCACTTTGTCTTTGATTCTGGGGCTTTCGAAGAGGATGAATAAGGTCGACCAAACTTCATTTCTCGACATATTCGGGGATCCATTTCGATAAAGGACACCTGGAAATATCTGGGAGTTCTTTTTAAATATGATGGACCTTTTTAAATCTCCGAGAGTTTCGTCATAACATCGAAGACATATCAAAAACAACCCTTAAGCTACAACAAAGGGTATACGGCCTACTGTAATATTTTTTCAAGATTTTCTACTTTTTCATTTAAAATAAAAAAACTCAAAATATTTTCGAGGTGTCAAAACGTCGTTTTTACTTTATCATACAGGGAATGGTCAAGTATTGTGGGTTTTTTTCTTTCTTTTTTTCGAAATATCTCAAAAACGGCTTTAACTATTTTGATTAAAAAAATTGAGCGAAACCATCGCATTTAGCTCTAAAAAAAGCCCTAATAAGTGAACATCGAAAAAATTATATTTTTCGAGATAATAATTGTTTTGTCAAAATGTCTGTTAATTAGTTAGTTAGTCTGGTTGTTAATCTGTGCGTTACCAAATTTTGTGGACGAGCTGGTAGCTCAAAAACTAGGGTGAATATCAAAACCAAATTTCACCCATTGTTTTGGTCCATTGAGATTAAGAGCTGATTAGATTTTGGTGCATATCGACCCAAAATTAAAGGGGGTGGAGGGGGGGGTTAATAATTAAAAATTTAGGCCATTTGAGCAAACTCAATCAAATTTTGTATACATAATCAGTGGACCCCCAGAAGTTTAAAAATACAAAAACCAACCGCCCAAAATGGAAGGGGGGAGTGTAGGGTCAAAATATGAAAATCTAAGCTCTTGTACCAAACTCAACCAAATTTTGTATACATAATCAATGGGCCC
The DNA here is from genome assembly GCA_024734495.1 of Forficula auricularia. Classification (NCBI taxonomy): domain Eukaryota; kingdom Metazoa; phylum Arthropoda; class Insecta; order Dermaptera; family Forficulidae; genus Forficula; species Forficula auricularia. Next base: position 82,492 of record JALMQS010000113.1, on the reverse strand, counting down.
CCAGAAGTCCAATAATGCAAAAACCAACCGCCCAAAATGGGGGGGGGGGGGTGTAGGGTAAAAAAAGGAAAATCTATGCTCTTGTACCAAACTCAAGCAAATTTTATATACAAAATCAGTAGGCCCAGAGTAATCTAAAAATGTAAAAACTAACCCCCCTCCCCTACATGATTATAAATAATCTTATTAAATATTAAATATAAGTGAGGGGCCAGGTTGTATGGTAAAGTCAAGTGGATGGCCACATCAGAACAAGTCATCTTATTTCATATTGAAATAATATAGGTACTTAGTGTAATAAGTTTCATTTGTATTATTTCAAATTATATAACCAGAATTTTGTACAATATAAATTTTTAATTAGTATTTCGCTAATTATAAATTTGATGCTATTTTTGTAATAAAAGATGGCATTGAATTCTAAAACAAACTAAAACAATAAAAATAACTAAATGACCAGTAATTTTATTATCTCTCCGTCTCTTTTTCTTCCTTTCCCAGAATTCCCCACAATTACTCACCAGCCTCTCTCCCAGCATCTTTCCATCTCTGTTTTGGACCAAACTCGCTTTTATTCACTCACACACACACACACACATCCCAAAGTTAATTATAATTCAAAAGACTTGACCAAAGTAGGAACCAGTATTTTCCCACTCGGGTGATTTTTTTTTTTGATTTTTTTAATAATAATAATGCAAGATGGTGCAATATCTATTGATAAGTTTACATATGTCTCGGTTTGAAGGTCAGGTTCCCGGTCAGTTTGTCATTTTGTCCCGGTTATTTGGAAATAATTATAAAGTGCAGCCTCGGTAAAGTTAATTATTAACTAAATTGTAGGGAATTTTTCGACGAGTTTGTTTGAGGCGACTTCAAAAAGTAATTTCATGTTAATATTTCGTTGTTTAGTTGTAACTAAATAAGATAATTATTTTATACCTTTTAGTGTATTTTATTTTATTTTTTGAGTTATTATTATTTTATTTGTTGCATTTAATTTTTTTGAAGTCGGTTTTATTTTTTTTTATAAAAATTATTTTTATTTTTCTCTTTTTAGTGATGATATTAATAGTGACTTAATATAATACCTTGCGTGCATCTCGTAAGAGAAAGCGTCGGGCGAATGAATCAGAAAATGATAATAAAATTCAATTCATAAATATAGAAATTCTCTCGAAATGTTTGCGGGTTTTAAATGAATGTTTTAAGGTTTTTTTTATAAAAGATTTTATTTATTATAATTTCGATTATTTGGTCATAAGAATTGGAGATTTACGTTATTTCGTCATTGATCATATCTTCAGAACTTGACCAAATTAATATGGTACCACCCCTAAGGTACTCTCTTTCCAATAAAAAAAGAATAATTAAAATCGGTTAATAAGCGAGAAGTTATGCCTGAACAAACATTTCAAAAAATGTCCAATACCAATGAAAAAAAAACGGCACCAATCGGAAACTAGACTGAACGCAATGCAAAAAAAATCATCAAAATCGGTTCACAATTGGCGAAGATATGAGATAACATAGACACACAAAAAAAAATTAGTCGAATAGAGAACCTCCTCCTTTTTTGAAGTCGGTTAAAAAATAACAAAGAAAGAGGAAAAAATAGTAAAAAATTTCAAGACTCGCTTCGCTCACCATTTAAAGCAGCAGCAAATATTCCTTTTTTTATTAATTATTTATTTGAATTTTAGAAACGTTTAAATAAATATTTTCTCTCTATAAGGTATAACGAGTATCGTTTCGGTCTAAGTTCAAAAAACAAAAGGCCCTAGAATAATAGAAATCAATAAATTAATTTTTATTAGTCTGAACAGGTTTGGACTTGTGTTTAGCATCTTTGCAATGCGTTAGCTAGGTTAAAAAAATTAAGTTGAATTTTACTTATAGAAATACCTCAAACTCTGGTTGACTAGACAATTATACTCTTGGTAGTTTGCTTTCCAAGAGGAGGCGATTACATTTATCTGCCGAGACTCATTCTCGAACCAGCATACTTCAGGCCAGCGGTCCGACACTCTGACCACTGACCCACAGTCCCCTCTATATACCTACCTAACACTTGTAAATTTCAAGTTTATATCTTATTTAGTTTAAGAGCAGCAATGGTCTGGCAGATAGAGATTTTGTAGAGACAGTATAGGATCCCGTTTTCACTCCAGAACGGAACCCTAAAAATTCTCTTAGAATGAACACTTTTTCTCTGTGGCGAAGGAAAATTGGTTTCTTATTCAGGTCCAGGCGATTTTTCACGCCCCTGCAGCTTCTCACCCTCTACAAGGCCCAAATCCTCCCCTCTTTCGAATAAGGTTCGAATCTGTGGAAAGGAGCCTTCAAGCATTCTCTAACCACCCTGGATGTAATTCAGAAACGCACTATCAGACTAATTGACAATCTGACCCTTATTATCGTCTCCTTCGACTCGCTAGCTCATCGAAGAAGCGTTTCTGCGCTTTCCCCCTTTATATATATATATATATGTTCATTGAGGCTACTGCGGATGGATTCTATGTAATTAGAGATTTTTTGGGTTTCTCCGCGTGTGTTTGAATGTTTGTCTCGACGTTTCAGTTCTCCTTTTGGAGCCATTTTCAAGAGAGGGAGCGGGTGGTCTACGTGGTCTTAGCCTCTTTGTCCAGGGTTCGTTTTGGGGAGTGTCTTCCGAGTGAATTTCTTCATTCAGAAGACTGGGTGGATTGGGAGATTTAGGAGGTTTTGGGTGTTTTGTGGTTGAGGGTGGATTACTTACGGTATGGCGGCTGACGTCTCGGCTGTCACTGTTTCGAGAACACTGGGCACTGTCGATACCTTCACTGTCACTGTTCACAAGGGAATGGTAAATTTCTTTATTATTATATAATACATTTCTTATTCTTATACCTACTTCGAATGGAAAGTCTATTTAGATAGGAAGGAATCTCCACTTTGGAGATAACTGCTTTAAAGAAAAGTGATATTTAATCGTTATTTCCAAGCTATTCAAGCAAATTTTAATTCGAGGTGATTTAGGGGTGCACCGAATTTGTCGGTGTATAGGACGAATTTTTTTTCATCGGCATACTCCTAAAATATGGGGTGTGTCTTATGCGCCAAGAATCAAAATTATGATTTGAATTTCAGTCTGTTTAAAATTTCTGGTTTATATTAATATATGTACAAATGTACATGTATTAGAATAGAGGATGTTTTGTTATACGAAGACTTTCTGAACAAGTGATACTTCATTTAGCTTTGGAGAGGGATTTTAGAATTTTGAGAATTCTAATTAAAAGGTAACATATAGTATTATCTAACTACATTGTTCCCTATTTACATTTTTTTATAGACACAAATAACTAAAAAATTAGTATAATACATCATAATGGAAATTCAAAAAAATGTTTTTTTCCCTTAAAAATGTATTTAAAAAAATGGGATGAGTCCTATAGGCTGACAAATTCGGTAATTTCAGTTTCTAGAAAATAAAATGCAACGGATCGTTCCTAAACTTTGTCCAAATTCATTTGAAATATTAATATGTTTATTCCTTTATTATTAATCAGTTATCACTTGCAATTTGCAGTTCTTGTTGATATAATAATAAAACTTGAGTAAGATACGAGGTAGGTTTCACAAAAAAAGAATTAAAACAAAATTGAGTTTTGAATTCGATATATTTCGGGGGTTAGCCCATCATCAGGAGTCTAAAAAAACTGATTATATATTGGAAAAATAGTTTTACAAGTAACAATTTTTAAAAAAATTTTTAACTGTATGTGGAGAGGGGAAAGTAGGGGAAGAGGAGAAGTTGTTCTAAGAATTAATATTTTCTATTGAGATTTGAACTGGCTGAAAGGAATCTATACGTGCTTTTATAATAACGAATGGACAAATACCTGAGAAGGTACAACTTGAAAGGTGCATGAAAGAGTACAATTACCCTAGTATATTCAATGTGCGAACAATGGAAGGAATGTTTATTTAATTTATTATAACATATAATAAATAATTGTATTTTTATACACTTCCAATTGATTATTTAAAATATTTAAATTATTAGAGAGGGCTATTTTTATTTCGGTGGATTCCAAGAGATCCAATTTAAGGCCTTTTCTTTCGAAATGAATGGGGATAGGGTTATTATTAGAGGTTGAATGGTTAGATTCATGTAAGTGAATTGCGAAGGCTGAGGTCGAATCTAAATTAATGTTATCGGATTTATTGAGATGATTAAGAGCTCTTACATGCTCGGAGTAACGTATTTTGAAAGCGCGACCTGTCTGCCCAATATAAAAAGCATCACAATCTTGACAAGTTAATTTATACACTCCTGATTTGTCCAATTTATCAATTTTGTCTATTTTATTGTTAATTAATTGGGAGCCTAAATTGTTGTTGTTGTATAAAGCAGGAGTGATTCCATATGATCTAAGGGTATAAGCTAATGGAGATGTCAGATGATTAGAAATGAAGGGTATTCTTCTATATCTTTTTTCAGTTCCCGATTCTAATGAGTGTAAGTGTGAAATAGTGAATTTACGTTTGATTTTATTATAAATTTTGTTGATAGTCGAAATGTTATATTAATGGATATATATCAGGGCTATATTCTGAATGATGTTAAGCTCTTTATTGAAATTTATAGTATTCATGGGTATACTGAGGAGTCTATGAATCATTGAATAGAATGCTGCAAATTTTGTATTAATGGGGTGATTAGATGAGATGGGAATGACTGTGTCCGTGAAAGTGGGTTTTCTCGTATATATTTCATAGTGTAATTTTTGATGTGAAATAGTTATTTGAAGGTCCAAGAAAGCGAGAGTATTATTTGTACCTATTTCAGAAGTAAATTGTATATTATCATGGAGATTATTAAGATATTGTTGGAATAGATTAATTTGTCTTTTAGTGCCAGACCATATGACAAATATATCGTCTACATATCTACGCCAGAACACAATATCTTTGAAATAATGGTTGGTTGGGTTAAGAATGCTTTGTTCTAAATGGGACATATAAATTTCTGAAAGCAAGGGGCTAAGGGGACTACCCATGGCTAATCCGTTTTGTGGTTTATAGTAGTTATTGTTAAAGAGAAAATAATTTTGGTTTAGGCATAGATCTAGTAATTGGCGAATATGATTATTTCGAGATGGGTCTGTAATATTTGAGTTAATGAGTTCATCTAATATTATTTTTAAGTCCGAAAGGTGGATCGAGGGGAAACGATTTTTAACGTCGAACGAAATGAGTTTGTAGGAATTTTGAATATTTATATGTTCTAAAGCCTGTGTAAGTTCTAGGGAATTTTTAATAGAGAATTTATAAGTAAATATTTCTTGCAAGATATTATTTAGATATTTACATAATTTGTATGCGGGGGCATTGATATAAGATACAACTGGTCTAATGGGGTGGTCAATTTTATGTAGTTTGGGAAGACCATAAAGGATAGGTGCATGTGGATTCATTATTCTGAGGGAATACAAGTTTTGATTTTTAGAGAGGTAGTTAGAGGATTTATTTAACGTATTAATTATTTGTTTCTGAAATTTTGGAGTCGGATCGGAAGGTAAAAGTTGAGCACCACTTGTAGAAATAAATTCTTCGACTTTTTCGATGTATTCTTCTCTCTTCAAGATAGTGATGGCCTGTCCTTTATCTGCTTTGGTTGGTATGAGGTTATTGGAATTAATTTTGGTTTTGATGTCCTGGATTATTGTTTTCTCTTGGTGATTAGGTTTAGGGGTTTGAGATTCCCTTTTAGTTAATTTATGAATTTTTATAGCTATTTCTGTTTTGATTGGGTTTGGTTGGTCTCTTAAGGCAATTTCAGGGTCAATGACTAGGGAATGTATTAATTTGGGAGTCAAATTTTGATGATGGGCTAACCCCCGAAATATATCGAATTCAAAACTCAATTTTGTTTTATTTCTTTTTTTGTGAAACCTACCTCGTATCTTACTCAAGTTTTATTATTATATTAAAATGTTTCACCTAGAACCAACACCGAACTCCTAAAAAGTTAGTTCTTGTTGACTTTAATTCAAAAATAATGATCGATTCTCATCTAATACTTGAGGATAACAATTCTACTTTAGATTTTTGACGCTTCGATTATTATTGGTAACCATTGCTGAAGACATGGAGGAATCGACTTAAAATAAAAAATAACGATCGATTCTTATCTAATACTAGAGGAATAACCTTATTGGATTCCATTTTTGATGTTGTGACTATTAATGGCAACCTCTACTGAAAACGTGGAAGAATCGACTTAAAATCAAAAAGACTAAATTCTTTTTTGGTAAATAACTAAAGCTTTTAGTCTTTTTGATTTTAAGTCGATTCTTTCATGTTTTCAGTAGAGATTGCCATTAATAGTCAAAACATAAAAAATGGTGTGCAATTAGGTTATTCCTCTAGTATTAGATAAGAATCGATTGTTATTTTTGATTTTAAGCCGATTCCTCCATGTCTTCAGCAATGGTTACCAATAATAACCGAAGCCTCAAAAATCCAATGTAGAATTGTTATTCCTCAAGTAATAGATGAGAAACGATGCCTATTTTTGATTTTAAGTCGATTCCTCTATGTCTTCAGCAAAGGTAACGGATGAGAAAACAACGCAGTTGCTATGGTTACTTATAAAATTTCTAGATTTCACAGAGAGAAGCCTATCCACTCTTACTTAAGTTAGGTTAAATGAGCTATATAAAACGATCAAATGAATAAATTTTAAAGAATTTAAAAAAGGTACTATCTTACTCTAAAGTAAAGTACTTTAAAATATACTTTCACTAAAAACTTTATTCAACCTTTTTTGTGGTCCCCAAGGTACTTAATTAGGATATTAAATTTCATCAAAATTGGTTAAGTCATTTTCAAGATATTTAGAAAAAAGTACTGAAATAAAATACTAATGTTTGTGGGCCGATATGTACCAAAAACTAATCAGAGCTTCATTTTGTTAAAAGAATGGTAGGTTTTCAATTTCATTTCAATCGGTGCAACGGTGTGGGAAAAATCGTGGACGGAAAAAACAATGACATACATCCATCCATCCATCCGCACTCACTTTCTGAAAAAAATGGCACTTTTTGGCCTCCCGGCGAGATCCCATGTAATTTTTGGCAAAACCTAATTGAATACTATAATTTGTGACTTTAATTGAGTCCATGGGTTCCGTAGTCTTTAGCTGGGGCCCTTTGAAGTCTAGCTTGCCGTGAGATCGATTAGAATACATTACCCATGCTTCGCATTGTATAAAGTAAAAAGTCACTTCAACCACTTTATTTCTAAACACACCTGTTTTGTTATGAATCCACCTGTAATGTTATGATTTAGACATCTGTTAATTAAAAAACCAATTATTTTACATGAATCAATGTTTACATTGTATTTCAGCTTCGACTCCGGAGATTACTTCTCCACCATCGAGTGTCCTTGATCATCTTTTGAGTCCTTGTTTTTAGTAAGAGGAAAAAACTTATTAAAGAAAAAAAACCTCTTTTCCGATAATTATTTCAATTCCATATTGATTCAATCCCCCAATCCAATCCTCATTCTCGTTAATTAAAAAAAATCCTAATTTTAATATAATATAATATTTGTTATAACCTATTAGTGGGTTTTAAAATTAAAATAAAGTAAAAAACAATTAATAAATAAAAGACAATTTAAAAAAAATATAAACAAACTTTTTTTATTGAGATTTTCATCTAAAAATAATTACTTTAATTAAGATTGATCAATTAAGATGAAATTTGTCGAGGTCCAGATCTAGCCAGATTGCTTTCCTATTCTCATAACTTGTTAATAGAGTTGGTTTCATCAAAATAAAATTAAGGTTTTGTCTGTACATTTGTCCAAACAACGCCAAATTTTGGTTCCACACAATTGAAGCTTAAAAAACCACTCAAAAAGGTGGAAGGGTGAAAAATCTAAATTCTTGCCCTTGGAGCAAACTCAACCAAATTTTGTATATATAATCTGTGGGTCACTAGAAGGCTACAAATGCAAAAACTAACCACCCAAAATAAGGTTGGGGGAGGGTCAAAAAATGAAAATTCTTGCTCTTGGACCAAGCTCAACCAAATTTTGTATAAATAATCTGTGGGTCACTATAAGGCTAGAAATGCAAAAACTGGGTTCGGGGTGGGTTAAGGTACGGGGTGGAATGGGGGTGGGCTGAGGGAGTAAGGCGGAGTAGGGTGGGGGTCCAGGTGCTAGGCGGGGATGTGGTGCGCGGGGGTTGAGGGCCCGAGGTGGTGGAGTGTGGGGTTCAGGTGAGGGTCCAGAGGCGTAGTCGGGTGGGGGTGCGGGGTGGGGTGGTGGCGGGGTTTAGGGGCGGGGGATGGGCAGTAACCCCCTGCCTAGCAAGAGGGCCGCCGAAGGCTGGTCTTGCAGCTAGTAAATATAGTATAAATATACTATATACAATTTTTGCTCGTTTAATAAGAGAAGATAGATATCATGAAGTTGTCTTACTCGTTTTATAACTTAAAATGTCAAATAATTTAATAGCAAATATAAAAAAAATCCTGAAATATAGAGAAAATCAATATCCCCCCCCCCTTAGAAAGTATAAGAGATGATTGACGTCAAAGGAACAAACAAATAATAAACAGACATAAAGATAAGAGTAAATAAATATTTTATTTAATATGGATTTACTATGAGTTAAGGATACTGGGTCACTTATTTCACATTAAAATTAAAAAATTAAAAGATATATAACTCAGTTACTTTCTGTATTTCCTGAAGATGGGTTGATAGCCCGAAAATATATATATTGAAAAAGAAAAAATATTTATATCTTTTAATTTTTTAATTTTAATGTGAAATAAGTGACCCAGTATCCTTAACTCATAGTAAATCCATATTAAATAAAATATTTATTTACTCTTATCTTTATTAAAGATGTTTCTCCTTGCACTAACACCACAATCTCTACTGATTATTAATAAACAGACAGTAAATAAAATTATTTTAGTTGATATTATATATTTTATTAATCATAAATTTATTACAAAATAATGACGTGAAGTGATATTGATACTAAAGACAATAGAAATTAATAATAATAGTACCATGACCTCCTTAACGCATCTTAATAAAATAATTCTTTGGATAGGAGTTATCTTAATAGTTGAACAGATATTGATGAATTTACTACATGATCCACTTTATTAATCGTTGTGTAATAGTTTAATTTCTAATTTAACTAACTTAGGGCATAACTCACGAATAATGTTCTCTTCATTTGTAAGCTGGTCAGTGTAGTAGTCTATAGATAAAATCAAGATTTTAATTTGTTTCCCATTTATCTTTAATAAGTTGATAAGTTCACAAACTAAACTGGGATCTTCAAGATTTAATATCATTACGGTGAGTAATGGAAATTTCCACAGGTTTTCAATAACATTCTTTTCTACATCTTGTAGAATTATCGTTTTTAATTTTGGACAAAATTTTACAAAATTTTCTAGAGTTTTTGAGCTTGTATCTAAATCAATAAATTTGGTTATTTTATCGAATTTTTTAAGAAGATCATGATCATCCTCCTCAATAATACGGGTTAACACTGGATCTAACTGGGTCTGTTTATCGAAACCTTTCAATTTTGGTAGAAGATTTAAGAGTTTCACACACTCTGAAATACTTAATTGTAATCCATAGATATTGTCTATCTTTAGGAGTGCAATTTTAACATCCTGATTATGCAGTTCAAAATCCTCTTCCAACAAAAGTTGACGGATTGCACAATTATCATCAATTCGCACCCGCAGAGTTTTCAAGCTAGTGGTTTGTTTGAGAAGATTTTTGAAATTCTCTTTGTTTTCAGCTAGGATTTTTAGACTTGTCAAATCGAGCGTTTCGATATTCGGACAACGATCCGATATTATTTCAAAAATTACTTTGATAGCTGCTTGATGGTCAATAAAATAATCGTCAATACAATTTTCATTTTCCAAAAGGCGGAAAAATTTTGTCCTCTCGTCAAGGAAAATAAGAAGACCATTCAAAAACGCACTACAGGTCACATGGGAAAATATAAATGAATTGAGAAACCTCTGCAACATTTTGTATTTATACAGAGGGAGTTGAGAATCTACAAATCGCGCCAAGTAAATGATTTGTTTATCTCTTTTATTCTCATTCAATCGATCTAGTCCCTTCAATTTCGCCAGAAACATTTTGTATCTTTTATCGAAGTCCTTTTCTTTCATCCGAATTGTGCCGCCTGGTTTATACCAGTCCTTATCTTTCATCTGAAAAGCCATTATGAGATCTGAAACACAGAGGAATGTCCCCATTCAAAGACGAATTATTTATTATGCTACAATTTATGTCATAAAAAAGAAATAAAGTTGAATATTATTTCCTCGAGTTGTACTCTACGAAACGGAATTCGGGCAAAAATGAATATAAAAAAAAAAAACAATACTGAATGAAGGAAATAGTTTCAATCAAAACCAAAAGTAATCGGGGTGTGAATTCAGAAAAAATGTAAAAATTATAAACTAATGAGCTGAAATTTGTTAATCTACTAAGTATTTGTATAATGTTTGTAATTAATTGAAAAGTTTTTGTTTTGCTGAGAGTAGCAGAGTTGTTGAATCATAAAGAGAAACAGGAGGTTGCCCTCTGCTTGATGCAAATAAACATACACAGTACCGGCTTAAGACATTTTGCAACCCGGGGCTAACTTTTAAAAACCGCCAAAAAATCCTTTTTTCTAACATAATAGTTATTTATGATATGTGTTAAAAGTAATATTTTATTTTGTGAGAAGGAAGTTTTGAACACGACAAAAGCGGAGTGTTCCAAACCTTCGAACAAAATAAAATCACTTTTAACACGTATATTGTACACTATTATTTCTACATACACTATTTTTTCATTTGTATTTCTAATAGTTTTTTGGCATATGACAAAAATGTCATTTTGATGTTCCATTCGTCATTACCAAGGTAACTAAATGCTTTTAACACTAGTGTTCAAAGTAATAATGGTCTGTCACTTAGTAACACTGGTGTCATAGTGATTTTTAAAATATAGCACATTAAAATACAAAATCTCTAAATGATATTATTGGTTATTTTATAATTGTGAGGAGTGTCCTAAATTTTTGACTACACCCATAATTTGGTCATGTGATATATATATATATATATATATTTTAAGAATTAAACTTATTTATTTTCTTTGAATTTTAATTTAAGATGGTCAAGAAATTTCCAACCCTTTGTCATGAAAGTCTTTTGAAAATTTAAGGTCTAAATAGCTTTCTTAGGATGAGTGAATATCCTTTAAATTCTGGATAATTAAAAAATGGTTTTTGGGTTTTTAATCTTTCGGTAGTTGAGAAATTTTATTATATTATTAAGAGAGGTCTAAATAGTTTTTGGTAATTTTATTGAATTATAAAAATAATTTTTAAGAAAAAATAAAAACCTGACTTCAAAAATTAAATGCAACAAATAAAATACACTAAAAGGTATAAAATAATTATTATCTTATTTAGTTACAACTAAACGACGAAATATTAACATGAAATTACTTTTTGAAGTCGGTACCAAACAAACTATACGTATAAGCGAGCGTACCCGCCAAACGTTCTAAGTAAGATCCGTCGAGTGCGATTCATAAAAGGTATATGTTTGGCACCAACTTCAAAAAGTAATTTCATGTTAATATTTCGTCGTTTAGTTGTAACTAAATAAGATAATAATTATTTTATACCTTTTAGTGTATTTTATTTGTTGCATTTAATTTTTTGATGTCGGTTTTTATTTTTCTTTAAATTTAATAAATAATTTAAAAAACAGATAAATAAATAAGTAGACAGAAAGTTGCCGTAGTCAAGGAATAAAAAATAAATAAATAAATAGGCAGTAAACCACAATGATCAAGAAAAATAAATATTTGACTGGGAATATAGGCTACTGGGTAAAATATTAAATAAATAGATCAACGCTGAAAAAGGGTTGGGCTAGGGCATCTCTCGAGAAGGAATCAATTAGGTGGTCATTATTATTAGCCGTCACGATACATCTGGCAATCGGCGATAGCATTCCGGGTCGCTCCGAGTAAAAACTCTCGAACCGTCTCAAACCATTATGTTAATGTTAATGTTTACAATTTTTATTTACTTGGAGATAGTTTTCATGTAAATTCCAATTAATTCAATAAATAATATACATTTACCTTGTTTTGTTTTGCTTTTCAGAATGTAGGGGTAACAGCAACCCACCCAAAAATATTTTGGGGTAATGGCTATTAAAGTTCCCCGACCTCTGCTCTAATAAGTCTAGAATATTCTACCTACAATAAATAAGGAAACCATTTATTTCAAAAATATTATCAAATCAAAAACATTATTTGACAAAACATTGATTTATCTATTCAAGAGAAAAAAAATTCAATAGTATATCAAATAAATACATGAATTCAAAAAATAAAATAAAAATGTTTACTGCCTTTGCGCCCTTTACGTATTTACCGCCGAGGGCTATAGACCCCAATAGCCCCCCGGTTAAGCCGACACTGATTCTGGGACGATTGCTTTCATTTTAATGTTTAGCTGGATGATTTGAAATGGATTGACCCTATTCCAAAAACTGTCATTAACTATGTGAATATGTGTCTGTATCAAGCAGAGGTGAACCTCATTGATTTCTCTTTATGATTAATAACTCTTTGAATGTTCCTCCATGGGAGATAAATAGCTTAGTACCTGGAGCCACTAAGCGATGCACGGTAACCCCTGACCCCCCCCCCCCTCCCGAAATAACACACCTCGCCCCCACCACGGCACCCCCACTCCGCCCCACCCCACCCAGCCCCAACCGCGCCTCCGGATCCCCCGCAACTGGACCCCACCTCCTGCACCCCCATCCATCCGACCCCAGTTTTTGCATTTCTAGCTTTCTAGCGGTCTACATTTATTATATGTATATTTGTTTACTCGTACACCAATTTGGCTACATTTGTTCGTATTGGCAAACATTATAAAAAATAAATAGGAAAATAATAAAAAAAAATATTAATCATATAGGATCTGAAATAAAAACAAATTAAATAAAGTTGGTTCCAAGTTATATATAAAGCCACTTCAACCACTTTGTTGTAGCACCACCTGTATAATATTATGATTTAGACACCTGTTAATTAAAAACAAACAAAAAATTCCTTATTTTAATATATGTATAAATATTTGCTATAACATATTAATGGGTTTTAAAAATAAAGATAGTGAAAAAAAATGTAAACAACTTTTTTATTCAGATTTTCATATATATATATATATATATATATATATATATATATATATATATATTAAAATAAATATATATATATATATATATAAGTGGGATGGGTGCGAGGTAGATCAAAATCGTGTTCCACTGAAATGTGAAGTGTTTATTAATATATACAGATATTTACAATGAGGTTTATATTATTTACCTGAAATGTGAAACTCGAAATTTCAGGTCCTTTATTTAGTTTTAACAATGATGTTTAATATAAGTGAATTTATATAATATCTGGTTATTAAATATTGTAATATTAACAATGTGTTTGGATAAACGCGAGAGTTTATATTTACTTTAAACTTTTTTATATGCTTTCTCCAAATTTGAGAAAGATATAGAGAAAAACGAAGGACCACGTTATATCAATTGTTTAGCTTACCAACGAGGTTGTAAATCTCGCCGCGAATAAATTGTAAGTCTATTCCACTAAACAATCGATATCAAATATATCTTCGATAGGACGCTAGTTCTTTTTAACATATATATACCTGTTCGAACTCTTAAGCCCAAAATTAGTATCTTTAAGGATGGATGTCTAGGAAAGAAATGAAAGATAAATTTCTCTTTAACAAAAACTATATTTTTTAATGTAAACTAATGAATGTGTTGATAAAACCAAAAGATAAAATGAAAACAAAGAAAATTAACTTAGATTGTAGGTATATATACGTAGATATATATATACACTTTATAACTAAATACTTAAACTTTTAGACATATAATATATTTTATTATATGTCTAATTACAAAATGAATGGTTTCAGTGGTGGTAAAGGGCAGCCTCTGAATTATCTTGGAGAGATGAATAAGTGTTCTTTTGTCTCAGAACCAATGATGAATGCTTTTTGATGTAGGCACCTTGGGTGTGCCTAAACTGCAGCAGTGTATAAACCTGCAGTGTTTTATTTTAGGAACCTTTCAGAGAATTGATTGTACCTTCAGTAATAATAAGAAACAAATACAAGTTGATTATTATTAATTAGAGATCTTTTAATATATATTAGCACAATAAAGAGAAAACGGGTTTACTAACCTTCAGGTCACTTTTAACGATATGCTTGCTTATTTCAACAAACTAACTTTTATTTAGTTATTAAACTAAATATTTATTGACTATGACGAAAATTATAGTCGAATGAGTATACCAGCGTAAAAATGTGGTGCGATATTTATTCAGATGTTGAATCGAAGAAGTTTGAAATAAGAAGGCTGTCAAAATTACGATATCAAAAGGAGGTTGTTTCGAAAAGGATGCATGTTAGGGTGTTTCTAGGGCACAAAAATCCCTAGCGCCGAGAAACCGAATTGGCGTGGATTTTGAGTTTTCTATAAGATTACTTATATTTAACCAGTGTTTGAATTGAGCGTTTTAAATTGACTCTCTACTGCTTGATGTCTCAATCTATTATGTCGCTTGCTTGTGCTTGTCTTCCCCTTCCACTCGTCTCCGTGTGTGGGTGTTTCGAGCTTACATATATACAAACAATTGATGCTCCTTTAATAAGTGTAGATTTACCGTACGAATTTAAGAATACATGTTACTTAAAAATATGTTTTAGTCCTTCTACATAGCCTACTTTCTAAAACTATAACACCAATAAACTCTGTCCTTTTGTTGTATAAAACAAATGTATTAAGCAAATATGAACTATAAAGAGGGCGGCAAATGGACTTTACCCTAAAGGCGGCATAATCTTAAATCCGGCCCTTCAAATAGATTTATAACATATCCAAAATTTGTTTTTTCGGTTTCTTCTCGCTCTATACTGAGCAAAGCTAAAATCTTCTTTTTTTTGACCCAGTGTAGCCATTAAATAGGAAAGTATTCGTTTTAACTTGCGATGGATATTGCAATAGTAAATTATCATAATCTGAATTGAAATGCGCAGATTCGGTAAGACGCTCTCATATCCATAGTGAGCAATGAATTCTTAATTGAATATGAATTATATTCTTGGTTGATTTTATCTTTTAAATTTAATAATTTGTGAATTTTGCGGCTCCTGTTAATGGGGCCCGGGCCATATCCCCTAATTTCCCAACACTAGATACGCCACTACACAAGACGCAGAAATTTTAAATTGAATTTAGAAAATTATACATTTCACAGAAATCTACCAAATATTGAGACAAATCTTGCAAGTGTATTACCATTCTCTTTTCTTAGGAATATTACTTTCTGCAACATTAGATTGAAATACTTAAAAATGTGCTGAATCTATGTTGCCAATTTATAGATTTTTCTACCTATTCAGCCCTTTCATGAGTACCTTGAGAATTTATTTTACATTGGAATACAAAATTCTTCAATTATGTGCCTATGGATATATTTAATATTGCATGAATTCAAAATTGGAGGGACGTTTTACGTTGACTGCCCTGACATCTGGTGGGTTTATTGATTTTGGCATTATTTCATCTAAGGACACCAACATTTCTCATTATCTTTTTTTATGTCATTTCACTTATAAAGTTTTATTAAATTAACTCCATTCATTTTTATAATCATTTAACTGTTTGTTTGATTTTGAAGAAATTATATCAATTATGGCTGATATTGCAATCATGGAATAGAAATTTCCGATTTATACAGGTTAGTTTCCTCCTTTGTCATGGAATATAAATAAAATGTTTTTTTATTTATTAAATAATTAATTGTTATCTATATTGACCATTGTTAAATTTTTATTATTGATTTCAATTAAACAGTTTAATAGAAAAAGTTCATTCTTGCCTCGAATGGATCAGAATCCAATGCAGGTTTTAAAAATCTTGAACAGATTATACATATTTAATCAATTTTTGTTTATACATATTAATTATATTCTTTTGGGTTATTTAGAGTTTAAATAAAAAAATAAATTTGTTTAATTATAATGAAATGTTCTGTTTCAATATTCCGTATAATTATCTGGAGCCACGGGGTCAGTTCCGCAGCCAAGCTCGATTCGAGCAAACATTTTTTATATATTTTAACTAATCTTGTCTGCAAAGAAAGAATAAAAATGTTCAATATCCACCGCATGAAAAATAATATTTATAATAAATAAAAGACTGATGATGAAGGCCAAGCCTTCGAAACTATAGTCTCCAACAAATAAATAATATATATGTGAGTATGTTTATTTACATCAAGCAGAGGACAACCCCTTTGTTTCTCTTTATGAAAAAAATAAAACCGACTTCAAAAAATTAAATGCAACAAATAAAATCCACTAAAAGGCATAAAATAATTATTATCTTATTTAGTTACAACTAAACGACGAAATATTAACATGAAATTACTTTTTGAAGTCGGTGCCAAACATATACCTTTTATGAATCGCACTCGACGGAACTTACTTAATACGTTTGGAGGGTACGCTCGCTTATAGGTATAGTTTGTGTAGAAGGGGCGACTTAAAAAAGTAATTTCATGTTAATATTTCGTCGTTTAGTTGTAACTAAATTAGAATAATAATTATTTTATGCCTTTTAGTGTATTTTGTTTGTTGCATTTAATTTTGAAGTCGGTTTTATTTTTTTCTTAAAAATTATTTTTATTTTTCTCTTTTTAGTGATATTATTAGTGATCATATCAACCAAATTAATATGGCACCATCCCTAAGATACCCCCTTTCCAATAAAAAAAGAATCATCGAAATCGGTTCATAAACAAAGAAGTTTGGCACGAACAAACCTAACAAAAAAGGTCTAATACCAATGAAAAACAACGGGACCATCGGAAGCTAGACTGAACCCGATGCAAAAAAAATTAGAATTGCAAAGAAGTTAGGCCTGAACATACCTAACAAAAAAGGTCTAACACTAAAAAAAAATTAGTCGAATAGAGAACCTCCTCCTTTTTTGAAGTCGGTTAAAAATATAGATGAATATACAGGGTGGGGGGGGGGGGGGGGGGGGGGGGGGGGGGGGGGGGGGGCTGCGGCCCCTCCTGCTTCTTATCCTAGTTACATAATATGGTGGCGCAATTTCAGCTCCTGATTTAAAAATTCGTACAGATAAAGTCTCCACATTTTATGAATTAGAGTGGATTGAGTCAAAAGCCTAGCTGTGGCGGTTTTTTGGACAAACAAGAAACTATGGAGTTAACAGACGTGATTCAACACCCAGAAACTTTCTATCCAATCGTTAATACAGCCCTACATATTTTATTGGCATTGCCTTATTCTACAGTTACTAGTGAAGGGGCGTTTATGAGGTTGAAGTTTTGACAAACTGCAATTTTTTCCAAAACATCCCAGTTTTACTCATAAAATGAAAAACCACTATCCTAGAATTTGATTCCTATCTTATTGGCTACGAAATTTTGTAGACTTGAACGAACCACTTTTTTGCTGGATAAAAAAGTTTTTCAAGTAAACGTTCAAGTCAACAAAATTTTCTAGGAATAAGATAGGAATCAAATTTCTAGGATGAGTGGTTTCCATTTTATGAAGGAAAACTGCGATTTTTTGCAAAAAAATTTCCAGTTTTTCAAACTTTCAACCTCATTGCGGCATGGGTTACCATTATCCAATTAAGATGAAACTTTGAAATAGTTATCGTTGTACGCGAAATTTAAAGAGCTTTTAATAGGTTTATTTTGCTATTAATTTATATTTGAAAATAATTTTACTTGTATATTTTTAATTGCGTAGTATATTAAGTAAATAATATATCATATAAGTATAGAAATATGTAGTAATGGCTGTCGATTCTATTGATATATGGTAATATAATGTTGATTCTAATGATATGTAGTAATATATGTTTATTATAATGATGTGTAGAATATATGATATGTAGTAATATAAAAATATGAGCTCTCTCTCTTTTACGAGGTCTCTCCCTCTCTTTCCCACTGTGTCTTCCATTTGAAATCATGTGGTCGCATCTGACATCCTGATTGGCGGATCGAATTTTTCTGCTTTCTCCTGGATTCACTCTTTGTCTGGCTTTGTCTGAGATCTTAATCTCTTCTAATTGTTATTTCTCGAAACATATCTCAAAATATACATTTTATTGTGAATTTTAAATAAAAAAATTAAATTTTATTAATAATATATTTTTCTCTGTTTTCTGGTTTAATATTAATCAATTTAGACTTTTTCTCAATTTAACTCTATCACGCGTTTCACTGAATACTTGTGGCGACTAGAGCATTGATGTTGGTTGAATTTGGTTCAGCGTCTAAAATCTTAATTTTTTGACCTTCCGCCTCATAGGTGCTTAAATTCAAAACTTTTTATACCAAAATGTCAAAAATTACATCTACTACAAACAAGTTGCTTCTTGAGATTTTCGTTTAAAAAGTTTTGAATTTAAACACCCAAAATGAGGCGGAGGGCCAAAAATGAAGATTCTAGACCTTTATACCAAACTCACCAACATCAGTAAACTCTAGTCGCCAGGGCTAGTATTCAGTAAAACGCGTATTAACTAGTAAGGAACCGATCTTACTAACAAAATCGGTTTTGACTGCAACATATACAGGGTGTCCCAAAAGTCAAGGATCAAACGTGAACACGAGATAGGTGAGTTCAGGATTGTACAAAATAAAAAATTCTAAATTAAACTCTTTTACTTTTCGAGTTATGGGCATTTTTTTGAAAAACCGTGAAAATTGCTACGTTTCCAATATTTGAATGCTGTGGCTACGAATTTTCATATTTTATAATTCTAATTTTTGTTACGGAATCCTGAATAATACTATTATCGATCACAAAACAGAAAAATAACTAAGAGTATTATACTTTTGAGAGAAAAAAATATTTTTTAATATTTTTGTCAGATTCACGTGTCAAAAAATTTAATCAGCTAACTTTGATTCTTGATATCTTAAAAAAAAAACTGTCAAACAATAATGGCAAATTATCTAAAAAATTGAAGCATTGAATCAAGATTTCAAATGGTATAAAAAATATTCCACTTTTTTAAAAAACAAAAAATAATATTTGCATTTTTATGCGAAATAACTAATTTCGAAACACAATTCGAAATTACAAAAGGTGAGTTTAACATGAAAATAAACTAATTTACAAAGAGAAATAAAGAGGTTGTCCTCTGCTTGATGCAAATAAACATATACACATATATATCAAGATGATATATTCGTATATATATATTGCTTATTTGTTTGAGACTATATGAAGACTTCGGGTTCATCATCAATCAGTCTTCTTCAATTATAAATGCTTTTCATGGAGTCAATATCATATGATATGATATTGACTCCATGAAAATGAAAACATTTATAATTGAAGAAAGACTGATGACGAAGACCAGTCTTCGAAACTATAGTCTCAAACAAATAAATAATATATATACAGATATATCACTTTTGATATATATGTGTATATGTTTATTTGCATCAAGCAGAGGACAACCTCTTTGTTTCTCTTGTGAATCAACAACTCTGCTACTTCGGCAAACAAAAACTTTTCAATTAAAACTTAATTTAATTTATTAAAAAATTTTGTGACTATTCCAAAATGGTAGATTTTTGCAAAAAAAAATGTTAAAAAAAAAAGCAAGGGAAGATTCACAATTCTTGGACAGATGAAAGCGCCTCCGCAGGCGGTTATTTAAATCACATAAATTACATTCTTGGAGTAGAGAAAATCCTCATATAATGAGGGCAAATCGGTCCCAGTACCAATTTAAAAATTAATTTGTGGACCGGAATTTTAAACGGCAAAATCAGTGGAACATTTGAGTCACAAAAACAGAAAATAACTAAGAGTATTATACTTTTTGAGAAAAAAATATATTTTTGTCAGATTATAAAAAGTCAAAAATTTTTAATCAGTTAGTTTTGATTTTGATATCTTAAAAAAACTGTGTCAAAACAATAATGGCAAATTATCTAAAAAATTGAAGCATTTAGATTCACATTTCAAAACATTCCACTTTTTTAAAAACAAAAAATAAATGCATTTTTATGCGAAAGAAACTAATTTCAAAACACAATTTGTAATTGTCTAAAGGGTAGAATTTAACATGAAAACTAATTTGATTTATTAAAATATTTTTATTCAATTAATGATTTTAGAAAAATCTTAAATAGTTGAATAAAATATTTATTTATTCAATTAAAGTAAATGTCCGCCAAGAGCGCGGCACATTTTACATCGTCTAAGAAAGTGTCCGCCTCACGAGTCTGTATATCTTCGACAATTTATTTTTGTTTCAGAGATTCTTGTTTAAGTTGGCCTAGGTTATCTATTCGCTTAGTAAACTCTTTTGCTATTCCACAAAGAAGCCCAAGAGATTCAAGTCCGGAGAATGTGGCGGCCAGAAAATTGGTCCAAGTCGTACAATCCATCTTTCTTTGTACTTTTCATTGAGGTAATTTCGAACAGGACGAGCATGATGCGAAGGGCATCCATCATTTTAAAACCACATTGCTAATCTCATATTGAGTGGTACATCTTCTAACAAATTTGCAATGATTTGCAGAAAATCCAAATAGTTGTTCCATTTAAAGTTTCAGGAAACTCAAATGGTCCACTTATTTTTAAGCCGTTTAAAATTCCGGTCCACAAATTAATTTTAAATTGGTACTGGGACTGATTTGCCTCATTATATGAGGATTTTCTCTACTCCAAGAATGTAATTTGCGTAGATTTAAATAACCGCCTTGCCTGCAGGTACTTTCATCTGTCCAAGAATTGTGAATCTTCGCTTGCTTTTTTTTTTAACATTTTTTTTTGCAAAAATCTACCATTTTGGAATAATCACAAAATTTTTTAATAAATTAAATTAGTTTTCATGTTAAACTCTACTTTAGCCAATTTCGAATTGTGTTTCTTGAAATTTAGTTTATTTCGCATAAAAATGCAAATATTATTTTTTTGTTTTTTAAAAGTGGAATGTTTTATACCATTTTGAAATCTTGATTCAATGCTTCAATTTTTTAGATAATTTGCCATTATTGTTTGACAGTTTTTTTTTAAGATATCAAGAGTCAAAGAAGCCGACTAAAATTTTTTGACACATGAATCTGACAAAAATATTAAAATATTTTTTCTCTCAAAAAAGTATAATACTCTTAGTTATTTTCTGTTTTGTGATCAATAGCAGTATTATTCAGGATTCCGTAACAAAAATTAGAATTATAAAATATGAAAAATTCGTAGCCACAGCATTCAAATATTTAGAGCAGCGTAGCGATTTTCACGGTTTTTCAAAAAAATGCCCATAACTCGAAAAGTAAAAGAGTTTAAATTAAAATTTTTATTTTGTTCAATCCTGAACTCACCTATCTCTTGTTCATGTTTGATCCTTGACTTTTGGGACACCCTGTACATATATATAAAGAAAATTATCTGAATCAAGTCTGTATGAGTTCATTTATATTCTTTTGAACTTGATTTTAGCTCGCTAGTGTCCATGGGGCCTTAAACATTGATATCTAAATCATATAGCAATATATTATATTTTTCAGGACCACATTTCTTGTGCAGTGATTGTCTTACGATGTTCATTAGTGAAGAATTTTCAACAAACATCAAAAGAAATGTATACATAGGAAATTACATTTAATTTTAAACAAAACTTCAATTGAGAAGAAATACATCACCTGATGGTAAGTTCATTTATTTGATTAACAACCTTGGGATAATTTTTCAAATTCAAATTTAGATGAAAATAGGCCTTCTCCTTTTGTCCTCCATCTCGGAGACCATTAGGAAATTGAGAGATAAAATCTTTTAAGATTTTATTTCTTTTAATTTTCATTGATTAAAGAATGCAAAATTATAATTCCTTACCAAACTACAAACTACTTATCTAATGATACTATTAAATGATTTACAATCAAAAATAACAATAATAATCCTGAGAGGGTGAAATCTTTGGACATATATATTTAATTATCCACGAAAATCTTCGATTAAATTAACCTTGAAAGTTTATGGCTCAGAGTAGCAGAATTTTTTATAAAATAAAAGTAGTGATGCTGCTAGAAAAATAATCTTTATAAATAAATTTAAAATCATTTTTCCAGCAGAAGACACACTCTTTTATTGTCTCCTATAATTTAAATGGACCTTCTTATTCATCTAACGCCCTTCGCTCACGGGGCGTATCATGCGTAAGAGATGAGTTATCGGAGAAATTTTTTTATCATCTCAATTCATAATATTCTAACGACTTTCAAGCCCTCCAATTCATTCACATTTCTTTTTTCAAAATTAAAAGATAAAGATCCTCTATTTAATCAAAAATCGATTGCTTAAATTGCAAAGGATTATATATTGGGTGACAAAACAATATTTAAAAGTCTACGAGCACAAATATTCGATTAACAAAAGGTCAGATAGATTGCTTTTAAAATATTTACAATTTTTTTAATTTTCCAATCTCATCCCCAAGACAATCTATATCATTGTATATTTTTAAAATATTTATTTGTTTATAGTTTTCTCTCATAATGTCTTAGAAGCAACTTAACTAGAAACATTTCATTACCATCATTAAAGGGAGAATTTCTCCCTGAAATGTTTGGCTTTTTAATAAAAAATGTTTTCGATCGTTTTACAAACGAGTTTTTTTATTTAAATTTTACAACAAAACAATCAATAAACTTTAACATAGTTACATATTTGTATTAAACGCTAAATAAATAAATTATACTTCTCTCTTTTGCAATTCTTTTGTCGCAACAATCAGCCGACAATGAAAATTCCTTTCTAAGTACGGATGCACCAGATCAGAGTCCTTCTTTTCACCCGTCGATACCAATAAACATAACAAGAGAAGTTCCTCATTACTTGAATCGCTGTTTAAATCCGTTTATTCTGAAAAACTCGAAGAAGAGAGGTTTGTACCCCTTCTCGCTTGTACACTCCGAGATGACTGCAATAAAAATCGCCCCTTGGAGCTGATGAGGGCCTAAATCCATTTTATTAAAATATAAGCGATATGAAGCCCGGAGTTGTTCTTTAAAATTTTTGAAAAAATCACAATTTTTTAAAAATAAAAATACTCAATTGTTGTATTAATTATAAAAAATACCAAAAAACTACAATAAACCTTATTGCTCTATATTGAATTCTCAATCTCTAAATTCATCTCATCAATACATTTATTTTTTTCCAGATAATCGATCTAAGAACGAAACTGAAGATTATTTCTGTGAAGAATGTTTATCTGGATTCCTATCAGTTGTCTGATTTCGAAAGCCATATACACAGGAAGGCCATTCAGAAGAAGTACTCTTCACAAGTCATCTGAGTTGACTGGAAATACGGTGCTGAAATTAAATCGGAACCCCTTATTGACATGATTCCTCAGAGCGAGGGCTTCTAAACTGACCTTACATAATCGACACAATGCCGGCAAACGGTCTTTACAATGTCCTAACGATCAAGAAAAATTGAAATCAAAGCAAAACTAATCAATGTTTGGGAACTCATTCTAATAACAAGCACACAGACCAAAAGCCTTTACAGATCAATGCGAGAAGGGTTTCTCACAAAAGGGTGACCTCAAAAGTATATTTATGTATTCATACAGGTGAAAAGCCTTTCGTCAAAGATCACTGCGAGAAGGGTTTTTCACAAAAATCTAGTTTCAAAACGCATTTACTAATTCATACGGGCCAAAAGCCTGTCTGTGATAAATGCGAGAAGGGTTTCTCAAATAAGGGCCATTTCAATAGGCATTTATTAATTCATAGAGGCGAAAAGCCTTACGTCTGTGATCAATGCGAGAAGGGTTTTTCACAAAATCTAGTCTCAAAACGCATTTACTAATTCATACGGGCCAAAAGCTTTTCGTCTTCTAGGATCAATGCGAGAAGGATCGCGCCAGGATAAGAGTAATTTCAATAAACATTTACTAATTCATACGGGCGAAAAACCATTCGTCTGTGATCACTGCGAGAAGGGTTTTTCACAAAAATCTAGTCTCAAAACGCATTTACGTATTCATACGGGCGAAAAGCCTTTCGTCTGTGATCAATGCAAGAAGTGTTTCTCAAATAAGGTGATCTCAAAAGCATTTACGTATTCATACGGGCGAAAAGCCTTTCGTCTGTGATCAATGCAAGAAGTAAGCCAAATAAGGTGATCTCAAAAAGCATTTGCGTATTCATACGGGCGAAAAACCATTCGTCTGTGATCAATGCGAGAAGGGTTTTTCACAAAAATCTAGTCTCAAAACGCATTTACTAATTCATACGGGCCAAAAGCTTTTCGTCTGTGATCACTGCAAGTAAAGCGGGTTTTAAAGAAAAAAGATTCCCCAAAAGGCATATGAAAATCCACTCCTAGAAAATGGACTCTATTGCTTCTATTTCAAATAACTAAATTAAATAAAACACAGAAATGACCAACAGATAGATGAGGTTGCCCAGCTAATTACAAGGCAATTAAATTCGAAGCAGTTGAAACTGATCTCTGACGACCAACAGTCATTTAGATTCGACCTTTGTGCCTAGTGAATCTATTTGTACTTCATCCTTTGTGTATATTAAAATTCTTCTTTTTTAAAATTAAATTAAGTCTTATTCTCGACATGTTTGAATATTTATTTTCCCTAAATTTGTCCGCGTTTAGATCTTTAACTTACTTTTCAATTAAATTCATTCTTTATAATAAAATATAACTCATTACTCGTTAACTATTTATGAAATAATTACTTGGCGAGCGTATTCTCGCTTGCAAATACTCAAAGTCTTAAGTTTTATAAAGATTACATTACACATACTAATCATATCCTAGTATGAGAAAATTTAACATCAAATCGTATTGAACGTTCAATGCTACTTAGATACAATAATTTGAATGTATAAAATTCATTCGGCTAAGTTTGAATTAATGTTATTAATTTTAATACAAAATTCTTTTTGAAAAATAATATTAATAGCAATAATAACGAAAATTTAAGATACATGTTTATTTTTCCTATACATAAAAGAAGGCTTATCCGAATATACTAAGGAAATATTATCAGTTCACAATATTCATGCCACTTTTAAACCAGCCAATTCACTCTCGTTTATTTTTTTCAAAATTCAAACATAGAGGCCCTATCTTTGTTTCAAAAATATATATTTTATTTATTCATTGAACATAACACAGATTTTTTTTTACTTTTATGATGTCATATAACGGCGTTTCGAACACCTACATTCCAGTCATCATCAGCATAATAATTTTTTATTTAAAAACATACACAATTAAAATATCCAATAGAGTTTTCAGATCAGTTTATACCAGTTCAAGTAATCTAAGAACTGTCTACTCGTTTGCATGAGAAAACTAATGAATTAATACTAAAACTTCTCTCCAACTATTGTCTACTGATGCTTTGTGGGGGGCGGGGGCTTTCTTTTTTCTAAAATAAACCACCTGTGTACAGGGCCGGTTCTAGACATTTTTTACTTGTAATCGAACAATATTTTGACGGTCCCCACCTCAAGAATAATGTAGGGAACGGGTTTAGTTTACACGAAATTCTACTCTCAAAATTCATTTATTAATTCATACAGGCGAAAAGCCTTTCGTCACTGATCAATGCGGTAATTGGTTTACACAAAATTTTAGTCTCAAAAAGCATTTATTAATTCATACAGCCGAAAAGCCTTTCGTCTGTGATTAATGCGATAAATCTTTTAAACAAAAAATTGATCTCAAAAGGCATTTACTAATTCATACCGGAAAAAAGCCTTTCGTCTGTGATCACACCAAGAAAGATTTTTTAGAATAGAGTAAACTCAAAATGCATTTACGTATTCATGCAGGGGAAAAGCCTTTCGTCTGTGATCAATGTAAGAAGGGTTTCTCACTAAAGTCTAATCTCAAAAATCATATGAAAATCCACTCTTAGAAAATTGTCTTTATTGCTTCAATTTTAAATATCTAAATTAAATAAAAGTCAGAAATGGCCAACAGATAGATGGGTTGCCCAGCTAATTACAAGGCAATTAAATTCGAAGCAGTTGAAACTGATCTCTGACGACCAACAGTCATTTCGATTCAACCTTTGTGTCTAGTGAAACTATTTGTACTTCATCCCTTGTGTATATTGTACGCTTCTTTTTCTTTAAAATTAAATTAAGTCTTATTCTCTGACATGTTTGAATATTTATTTTCCCCAAATTTGTCCCGTTTAGATCTTAACTTACTTTTTCAATATATATTCATGCTTTATAATAATATATAACTCATTCATTACTCGTAAAATAAATATGAAATAATTACTCCTTACGCTTGACAAGTGAAATTCATTGCAAATACTCTCAAAGTTTTAGAAAGATTACATTAACATAGAATTAACATAGAATCGTATTGAACGTTCAATGTTACTTAGATACACACTTGAATGTATAAAATTCATTCGTGAGCCAAGTTTTACTTTTAGTTAATATTAATTTTAATACAAAATTCTTTTTTGAAAATAATATTAATAGCAATAATAACTAAAATTTAAGATACATATTTATGTTTACCATACATAAAAGGCTTATCCGAATATAGTAAGGAAATATTATCAGTTGTAATGATACAAGCGGCGGACCCCCCCCCCCCCATTCATTTAATGGGCAACTTCGTTGCCAAGTTTATTCTTTTTACAGAATAATTAAAGTATTCCACAGTTGGCAGCCTGGAGACTGGCTCTTTGAGCGGCTAACGTCAGGTCAGCTGCCAGCCAGCCGAACGGCGACAATTCAGTCTAGGACTAGCAGAAGCCTCGAGCAGACGCATAGATCGCCTACGCAATACTCTCTCTCTTTCGCCATCTTTCTCTTGCTTTCTCTAAGCAATACACTTCATCTTCCTTCACAGCTTATCGAAGCGATTCATTATTTAATTTTTTTATATACATTTTATATAACTTCTACATTGAACGGACAAGTATTATCCTTGCCAGCAAGTACCTCTTTTCTTATTATTTTATTATAAGATATTTCTTTAAATATATCATTTTTTAACATTTAATTTATTTTAACTATATTAAACGTGACTGGCAGGTTTAATCCTTGAACCACATTTTATATTTATATTTTTCTATGAATAAATAGTTTTTTTACTTAATTATTTTTTTCTTCAACCCAGAGTGTTCACAACCATTTACACCTGACCAATTTGTAAAACAGGGCTCTCTTAAAGTCACATAAAGCCCTTAAATCGTAACACAGTTGACAATATTCATGCCAATTTGAAGTCAAATTCAATCTCATTTATTGAAGCTTTGCTTCTTAATGCGCGCTGGGCAATGCCTAAATTGCGAAAAAAGCGAACCCGTAAGATTCCCACTCCGCACGATTCTGGGTTGCTGGTAGGGGAAGTTAGAGAGGGCGGGTGAAGGGCCAGGCCAGGTCAAGCGAGAGAGTGCACAATAGCAAAGGGCTTTCAATTTTAACTTTCAACTGCCAGAGTATTAAATGTCACAAAAATGATTTCACAGATACAGTTATTAGAAATATTAATGTACTACTACTAACTGAGACGTGGATGGGTAATGATGAACATTATGATGTACCTAATTTCGACTGCATTGTTCAATACAAACGAACTTATGTTCCAGCAAGTAGAGTAGCAATTTACAAAAATTTAAATGATAAAACAAATATTATTACTCCGAATATTGAAACAACCATGTCGAATACTAATGATATAAAAACTTTAGACGGACAATTATTGGAGATATCTGTGCATGTATGTGCAAAATGGACAATAACGTTGAAATAGTCATGGTAGTCGTTTATATTTCACCGAATTCTAAATTGGAAGACATAGAATTTTTCATTCATCGTGCACTTCTAGAATATTCTAAAGAGGGTTCTCTTTTATTTGGTAAAAATTTCCATCAGCTTCCACTAATTTTGGCTGGCGATTTCAATGTTAACTTTGCAGATCCAAAATTATTTCTATTGAATAAATTTGATTTAAAATTAAGCAATGCCCCCCCCCCCCCCCACGCAGCATCTACAACTAAATATGGAACCACCATTGATGCAGTATTTTCAACATATTCACAAATTTACGTGTATTATTTCAGCTATCACAAACCTATAGTTTCTATGTAACAAACACAATAGATCTCAATTGCTTACATATTTTTCAATACATATTCTGTAAATTTTTTTATAATTTATTTATAAATTTATTATTTACAAAAAATTCTATTTCCGACATCTTCTTATTTCATTGATATAATTGAATTTTATTTTTTTTTTATTCAATATTTTTTATTTTTATTTTTTTATTATTTGTAATCAATGGACAATGCATATCAACGACGAAGAAGCAAAGCTTCTACCGAAAGTCCCATGACTGTCTGTGTTGATATGTTTTACAAATTCAAATATAGAGGTCCTCTCTTATTTCAAAATATATATATTTTTTTAATTGAATTTTTTGTCTATGTGTTATTCTCTTGAACTGGTTCTTATTTTATTTTTTATTTTTTGCGTTGAACATAATACAGGTTTTTTTTTACTTTTATGATCTTATATAATGGCGTTTCGAACACTTCCATGCCAGTCATCATCAGCATAACATTTTTTTATTTAAAAACATACACTTGTTACAACTCAATATTACAATATTTTTTTTCTATATTAAAGAAGTATATCAGTATTAGATGTTGTTTTGGAGGATCTAGGAATACATGGGTCGCTTTGAATTTTTAACTTTATTAATTCTTTTTTAAATTACAGTTCCGTATTATAATTGAGACTTTATGGTAAATGCAACAAAACAACATTTGTTAATCAGTACTGTAGACTATCTTGAATTATTTATATCCAGATGAAGAATTAATATTCTATGTATAAAATTATATAAAAAGTTAATGGAAAAACATCAAGCACAAACATTTTTAATTTTATTATAATCAGCTGCGAAGTCCTCCTTCAGCGGGCAACCTGCTGGACTCCTCAATGAGTTTTTAATTAATAATTTTATTTTTCGTGAACTATTAGTGTATTTATAAATTTAAATCTAGCGTCTCTCTCTGGTAGCCCTATGTCTAGATACGATCATGACTACTCGAAAATCGCTGAAACTTTCGACATGTCAACTATTCTTTCGTCTATGATTGCTTCCGACAACTTATTCACTTTTAAAATTATGTCTGATACCATTTGTTGTCCTGAGATTAGAATTATTTTTCCACTGAACAATCCTTCGTACCCACTACGACAGAATCAACCATTTTATTCACCAGTTCGATTTACACGTCATTCCGAAACCAACCCTATTTATAGATTAAGCATCGCTTATAACGCCCTTTCCCAAAAAACATGCGTTTTGAATTTTACTATAGATACCAACAGAATGTCTAGAATTATAAAAATAAACACACTTTCATATATTTAAATACTCACTATCATAATTATTATATCTGATTTACTCTGTATTATTGTTTATTATTTGTATGTTTAACTTTATTGTTTTTTCTCTACTTTTTACCAAGTAGTGTTTCTTTGTATTACTTTTTGTAATGTTTTTTAAGGCACATGCCGTTGAAATAAATAAATAAAAAAAAAAATAAAAAAAAAGGGAAAATCAAAATCTGATTAAGTATATAACTTTCAAGGAGTTCGGTGTTGATTCTAGGGGAAACATTTTATTATTAGATTAAGTATATGGTTGAATCGTTAAATAAAAAAGTAAGTAAATACGAATTTGGTTTATATTTCTTTCTATTGTTATTTATTGTCTAAATTGGCTCCATTTATACATAGATAAAATATAGGATATACAATAAAATGTTACATTAATAGTAACAATGAACAATTTACATATATATATATTTAATATGATTAATCAATCTATAGCTGGAACCAGACCCCTTGATATCGCACAGGCCTATCCCAAATGTTTTCTTGCCCGTGCATAAGCTATAAACTTATAACAAGATCCCGGATTCTTTCTTCTTTCTGTATTCTCTCCGAGAGTCTGGAGACTTTATTATGAATTTCTTATCCTAGTGATCAGAGCTAAATAATTTGTATCTAGTGTGAATCAGCATATGTCTTTTAAGGTTGGACTTTTGAGAGAATTTTTTACCGCAGTTGTCACATCCAAATAACTTCTCGCCAGTGTGAATCAGGATATGGTCTTTGAGGTGAGCCTTTCGCGAGAATTTTTTATCGCAGTGATCACAGCCGAATAACTTCTCACCAGTGTAATTCAGCATATGTGTTTTAAGCGTGGACTTTAGTGAGAATTTTTTCTCGCAGTGATAACAGCCGAATAACTTCTCCCCAGTGTGAGACCATAAATGTGTTTTGAGGTTGGACTTTAGAGAGAATTTCTTCTCGCAATGATCACAGCCGAATAACTTCTCCCCAGTGTGAATCAGCATATGTGTTTTAAGCGTGGACTTTTGAGAGAATTTTTTACCGCAGTGTTCACATCCAAATAACTTCTCCCCAGTGTAAATCAGGATATGTGCTTTGAGGTGAGCCTTTCGCGAGAATTTTTTATCGCAGTGATCACAGCCGAATAACTTCTCCCCAGTGTGAGACAATAAATGTGTTTTGAGGTGAGCCTTTCGCGAGAATTTCTTATCGCAGTGATCACAGCCGAATAACTTCTCCCCAGTGTGAATCAGCATATGTGTTTTAAGCGTGGACTTTTGAGAGAATTTTTTACCGCAGTGTTCACATCCAAATAACTTCTCCCCAGTGTGAATCAGGATATGTGCTTTGAGGTGAGCCTTTTGCGAGAATTTTTTCATCGCAGTGATCACAGCCGAATAACTTCTCCCCAGTGTGAATCAGCATATGTGTTTTAAGCATGGACTTTTGAGAGAATTTTTTACCGCAGTGTTCACATCCAAATAACTTCTCCCCAGTGTGAATCAGGATATGTGCTTTAAGGTGATCCTTTCGCGAAAATTTTTTATCGCAGTGATCACAGCCGAATAACTTCTCCCCAGTGTGGGACAATAAATGTGTTTTGAGATGTCCCTTTAGTAAGAATTTCTTATCGCAGTGATCACAGCCGAATAACTTCTCCCCGGTGTGAATCAGCATATGTGTTTTAAGCGTGGACTTTTGTGAGAATTTTTTCTCACAGTGATCACAGCTGAATATCTTCTCTGTACTAGAATGAGTCACAAAATGTCTATTCAAGGAATTTTTGGTAGTATATTTGTTTGGACATTTGCTACATGTGAAAGGTCCTATCTTTGAAGAGCTCTGAATATCTATCGTAATTTCTGTTTTTTTCTTAAATGATACTTCAGTTAAATTACAATTAATTTCGTTTTGATGAGTCATGATTATAGGACGTTGAAATTGCCTATTACTATTTAAGGGTAGATCGGCTGCATGCTGGTCACGTATATGACTTTCCTATTAAGATAATTTCGACAAAAGCACAAACGCACTCTTCGAAGTAATAATCCTCCACAGTTTTGTATTTGTCTATACTTGTAGTGGGGCAGTCGGCGCCTAAAAAAAATAAATAAAATGATATTTTTAATACAAAGTGAATTTGAGTTTTCTGATTTTTACTTTACCATACTGAGTATGGCCAAGTAATGTAATCGTGCATGAAAAATTAGTTCTTTTTGATTCGTTTTTTTTCGAAATATCAAAAAAACAGTTTAAAAGTATTTTTATAAAAAAATTTAAACGATATCATGGCGTTTTACTCAACAAGAAACAGTTAGGCCGGATATTTCAATGTCCATTTATTCGGTTTTTCTGTCTAAATAAAAAAATAAATTCACCTTTAACTATTCTATTTCTCCTCAATATCAAGTTTAATTTCATGTAGAAATAATTCTTTTGTTGTTTGTCTAGAAATTCTTTGCTAATATAGTAGGTACATCATTTTACATTAACACCGCACATAAAAAGTGGACCTGGAAAAGAAGGAAATAAAATTATTATAGAGCTGAGTATGAATATAAAATTTATCATAAAAACATATCTAGATTTAAATTTTTATTGAAATGTCTTTTATTTTTCATACTATTAAATAATATTGGAAAATATTAATTTAATTTAATTTAACATAAAATAGACAAAATATTTTATTCCTAATTTTATATAGTTGAAATGGAAAACCTCACTTTAAAAAAATATAACTCACTTGATACATTTTTGAAACTTTTCTGTTATTTTTTAATTTACCATACAGGGTATGGTCAAGTATTGTAATAGTGCATGATAATAGTGGGCTTTTTTGGCTTCGTTTTTTCGAAATATCTCAAAAACGGCTGATACTTGATTAAAATAAGTGAATATAAAAAAAAAAATATTTTTCGAGATAATAACTGTTTTGTCAAAATGTCTGTTCGTACGTTACCAAATTTTTGTGGACGAGCTAGCTCAAAAACTAGTGTGAATATCGAAACCAAATGTTCACATGTAATTTTGGTTCAGTGAGTTTAAGGTAGTTGTTCAGCCAAATGGGGTTTTCTTAGGATTTTTTTGAAATTTATACAAATTATTATTATTATTAAATACTTCTGCATCGATTGGTGTTAAAACAAAATTTTTAAACAATACAGTTCCGGAGATATTAAATTTCAAAGATCGAGTTTTTCAGACTCTTATACATTGAACTATACGGGATATTGGAAAATTTACATACATATTTAATTATAATTAAGAAACTCTTCTTACCAATATTATAAAAAACTAAACCAAGATTAAACAATAAACAATAGATAATTTAAGACAATTTTGATTCATAGTTACAACACAGTTTCTGAGATAATAATGAATAAATAATGAAAAATGTATAAAAAAATTTACACTAAAAACAATTTGGCAACAGCGCATTTATTTAAGCAGCGAAAGATGTATAAAGGGCGCATGCGCTAGATTTTTTCAAAATTATAATTTTCATAAGGTCTAACGTAGGCGATGATTACATTTGTTAAAAAATAACAAAACGATTTTTATAGAAATTTTTTAACTTTTAAAATGTATTTTATCTGTCATTTTAATGTAAAAATATTCAATCTCTTACAATGGTGCCAAATTTGTCAAAACAAGCTCGGGATTAGCTAGAATCGGTACATAAACAGCCAAAAGTTTTGGGCTTATGAATCCTTATTGTCTGTTCTATAGGTATACTTTAGCATTAACTTTTTGCTAGTATTGTCGCCAAACAACTACCTTAAGAGGTGAATGGATTTTGGTGCACATCGACCCAAAATTAATGGAGGGGGGGGGGGGGAATTAAAATTTTTTGAAAGTAAAAAAAAAACAAGTAAAATGAAATATACTGCAAAATAAACCTTTAATAAAGAAAATAGACCATTTGATCAAATGGCGGGCCCTGGGGAGAGATTGGTTAGACTAATACAGATCATTAAAGATGTTGGCTCTGAGTTACGCATGGATTTTCACCAAAAGCCGACAAGGTTCAAGCAGTGCTGGTGTGACAGGGAGTGCTGGAGAATGAGAGGCGTCCTTTTCTCCTTTCTGGATCTTTTCAGGAAAACCAATTCTTCAACGATCAAAGCTTATTACCCCTTGATACTAAGATAAAATATAAAAATTTGTGTATTTTGAAGAAAAGGCAATTTTACCAGAGCACTGTGGACAAATTTAAGGATGTAAAAAGGACGCAAAAGATTTTTGGAGTTTGGTCCGCAATTTTAAAACTAGAAAATTTGACACGGATAAAACAATAACTGCTGCAGACTGGGTTGTACACTTTAAGGGTCTGCTGAATCCTCCCTTGGATGCTGCCCGAATGACATATGCTGAACCCAACGTGGAAAATGAGTTGCTGGCCGCTCCTTTTGTGATGA